>CM072821.1:38363264-38877778 GCA_036937905.1 Salvia rosmarinus
CTTGAGTTCGGTAAACCTTCTTTGTCAGTGGTGTCTCATGAGCGCCTTAACTATGAATCGACTTGCTCAAAGTGATTCTTGAACTTTATGGTCGAAGTATGGCTGGGTTCTTCCTTATAGCTCGTGTACGGCTCGGGGATCACGTCGTCTTGATGTATCACGTGCTTTGGGTCGTGAGCGTATTTCGTGATTGTGAGGCGTGAAAACATTATGGACATTTCTAGGTTTGGCGGAAGAGCGACCTAAACTCTTGGACCTATCGCTTCCTAGGATCTCATAAGGTCTATGTAGAGGTCTAAGCTTTCCTTCGGGCGACGACAATCCTTTTTGATGGAGAGACCTTAAGAAACTTTGTCTCCATATCAAGCTGTAGCTTTCGAGATCTACGCGTGTCGGTGATAAGATTTACTGTCACCGAGCCTCTTTTATCCTCGTCCTAATTTGTCGAACAATTTCGATCATTTCCTCGCGCGTCGAGCCTATGACTTTTCTCTCATGAAACATCCCATAAAGTGGTGATCTACACTTTTGCCATACAAGGCTTCGTATGGGGCCATGCCGATCGTCGCTGATAGCATTGTTGTAAGCAAATTCAATCAGAGGTAAAATATCTTCCCATTTTCGTGCAGCGATCCAAAATTACAGTTCTAAGCATATCTTCTAGCGTTTGGATCGTTCTCTCCGATTGTCCATCGGTTTGTGGGTGGAATCTTGTCTTTGAAGTTTAATCTACGTGCAGTTCTCTTTGCAAACTAATCCAAAATCTGGATGTGAACTTGGAGTCTCGATCGGAGGTGTCGATTTGGCACTCCATGTAGTCGTACAATTTCCTTAACATACGGTGGGCGACTTATCGGATCCATGGGTGCTTTGAATAGGTAAAAGTGAGCACTTTTGGTAAGCTTTATCACAATTACCCATATGGTGTGTTCCTCTTCTTGATTTAGGTAAGCATGCTTGAAATCCATCGTTATATCGTCCCAACTTCCATTAAGGATTTCAAGCGGTTGTAGCTTCCCATAGGGTCGTTGGTGTAAAACCTTCACTTGTTGGCAAACAAGGCAGCGTTCTCTGAAGGAAGCTATGTCTCGTTTCATGCCTTCCCTTTAAAAATTTTCCTTGAGTCTGAGTACGTCTTAGTACTACGGGTGGGCGGTGTGAGGCGTATCGTGAGCCTCACTCATGATTTCGTTACGAAGCTCTGCGTCGTGAGAACAGCATATCCTACCTTGAAACAATAAGGCGTTGTCCGCGGCATCTTGGAAATTCTTGAATCCTTGAGACCTTAATCTTTCTCGGATCTTTTCAACTTTTCCTCAATCCTTTTCTATATGACAATTCTCTTTCTTAGATCGAGAGGTCGGTGTGAGTGTGCGATCTGACTCTGGTGTCTCGGTGGTTCACTAGTTCAATCTTCATCACGCCGAAACTCTTCACGAGTTTTTCCTCTTGTACAAAGAGACATCCTAACTTGGTATGGCTCTTACATTCAGCGTCGGCTACCACATTCGCCTTGCCGGGTGATAGTTAATACCACAGTCGTAATCCTTTACTAATTCTAGCCATCTTCTTTGTCTCGTGTTCAGATCTCTTGTTGAAGAAATACTTGAACTTTTATGATCCGTGAAGATCTCACATCTCACACCATAGAGATGGTGTCTCCAATTACAGGGCATGAACTACAATTTGCTAATTCCAAATCGTGGGTTGGGTAGTTCAGCTCGTGAGATCTGAGTTGTCGAGATCGTGGCTATCACTTTTCCTTCTTGCATCAAAACACGGACCAGTCCGGTCTTAGATGCGTCGGTATAGACCACATACCCGCATGCATGCTTGGGATGCTAGAAGCTGGTGCCTGGTCGATTCTCTTTGAGTATTTGAAAACTTGTCTCGCGCTCATCGGTCAATTAAACTTGATTCCTTTCCGGAGTAGGCGGGTTATTGGCGCACAATCTTGGAGAATCCTTGATGAATCTCCTATAGTAGCCGACTAATCACAGGAAGCTTCTAATTTACGTCTTTGTGTTTTAGGTGATTTCCATTCTGCCTGGCCTTACTGGGTGGATCTACTTTTATGCCTTGGTGAGACACGATGTGTCCAGGAACATAACTTCCTTTTAGCAAAACTCACATTTGCTAAACTTAGCAAAGAGTCTTTCATTTCTCAAGGTTTGCGAGAACCGTTCGTAGGTGTTCATTATGATCCTCTTCATTCTTTGAATAAATAAGGATGTCATCTATGAAGACCAAAACAAACTTATCCAAAATGGATGAAATACTACATTCATAGGGTCCGTGAACACGGTGGCGCATTGGTTAATCCGAATGGCATAACTATGAATTCATAGTGGCCATATACAGTTGAATCTGGTCTTTGGTACATCTTCGAGGCCGTATTTTTAGTTGGTGGTATCGACTTAAGATCAATCTTGAGAATACACCCGCTCGCCAATTGATCAAACAGGTCATCAGTGCGGGTAAAGGGTATTTGTTCTTTAGTGTCATCTTATTTAGTTCTCTATAATCGATGCACGTCCTCAAAGAACCATCCTTCTGTTAACAAACAAAGCGAGTGCTCCCCAGGTGAAACACTCGGCTAATGAATCCCAAATCCGAAGCTCTTGGATTTGGATTTTTAACTCTTCTAGCTCCTTTGGGGCCGTCCTATAGGCGCGCCCGACCTTTGAGGCTGACCACGGCTCGGTCGATGGTAAACTCTAGTTATGCATTGGGAGGTAGTCTGGCGATTTTAGGGAAAACGTCAGGAAATTCTCGGACAACTTCAATGTCTTCTACCGTGCTTGGTTTATCTTCATCGTTTAAATAAACAAAGGAATGCATGGCATCCCTTACAGTTCATCGTCCTCCTGTAGTGTGCGACACTATTGGCACTCTTCTTCCCATCTTGATCCCATGGAAATCGTAGCTTCTTGTCCGGAAAGTGAAGCGAAATTTTCCTTTCCTTCTGGAGGATTGTAGAATGGTTCTTAGCTAACAGGTCCATTCCTAGGATTATGTCACATCGTCCATGGGTATTATGTTTAGATCGTTAGCTAGAACCTTAAGTGATCCTAATGTCGATTCTGGGTTCGAGCAAAAGTGGAGTAGCATCATAATCCCTCCTATAGGCGATGAGATTCTCATATCCGGCGATTTTTCAGACCTAAGGCTCAGCATTTCTCGCATGATTTTGCGATAAAAGAATGCGAAGCACCGTGTCGAACAATACTATATGGTGGGTTGAGGAGAACTCCCGTACACCAAGTTTCCTTGGTTACATTCGATTCTGCCTCTGTGCGGGCGTAGGCTCAGCTGGCACATTTGGTGACAGGTGACGGGGGTCCTTGTTGATTGGCGGTTGTTGCACGGCTTTCTTCTTGCCGTTCTTTGGCGTTAGGCGCGATGGTTGCCTTTCTGTTGTTGTTGTGGTGGGCTGCGCCCTTTCTGTTTCTTGAGATTTGTTGTTGTGGCTGCTGCTATTGCGACTCTTTGGAGTTGTTGTTGTTGAGGCTGGGGTGTTTGCCACTTTGGAGTTCTTTGGGGTTGGGGCTTGGAGCTGCTTTGCGGTGGGTGAAATTTGGTGAAAGCTGTATAGCCCTCAATGGTGAGCATTGCCGGTTGGTTGGCCTTCCGTCGAGCGTGACATCGGGCGGTTGTTGGCGTGGTGCCCGTTCACCCGCATTTGTAACGGCTTACCACGTTTGCCGTGCACACACCCTGTGTGCTCTATGGCATCTAGGGCATTGAGGTGCCCTTGGTGGTCTGTGGTCCCTTGCGGTGGAGCATGAAATGCTCTCTTCCAGCTTTGTCCTGCTGCGCGGGTTTCCTTGCCACAGGCGCTTGTGACTTCTTCTCCATAGTTTCGCGGTTGTTATTTCCGGTTGGGCTCGAGTTCCTTTTCCTTTGTCCAGATTACCGTGTATGCGCGGCGACACCATCTTATTCTCGATCATGGCCGCCTCGATATCAAGCTCGTGCGAGAGCTTGATTGTAAGATAGGTCTCCGTGGTGGCAAGAGACATGCGTATCTCCATTCTTAGCCACGACACGAACTTTTCCGACATCTTCAAGTCGGTGTCTACTAGATCTGGCGCATATCTCGACATCTCGCAGAAAGTGCGATCGTAGTCGGTTACGGATAATTTTTCTTGTTTTAGCAGGAAAAATTCCTGCCTCTTTTTCCCCCTATAGCTTTTGGGAATATACTTTTCGTACAGCTCTCTCTTGAAATCCTCCCACGAGAACTCTTCTAGTTGTTCAGCTGTAAAGGTCTTCTTCCTGGCCTCCCACCAGTAGTCAGCTGGTCCGATAAGCTGGAAAGTAACACACGACATCCTTTCCCGTGCCGTGCACCTTAGGAAAGTGAAAATCCGTTCAATGGCCCTAACCCGTTGTTCGCTTCTTCGAGCTCCTTTTCCGTTAAAAGCAGGAGGTTTTGCCTCGAGAATAGTTCTTGATCCTGCGATCGGGTTGAGGTGGGCGGTGGTTGGGGTTATCTTACGGTTCTTGTTCGAGATTCTACCCCTTCCTCTAGGTCTTCCTCGACCTCAGGGTTCTCTTCGGGTTTCTTCTCGGGCGTTACGCTATATAAAACATACCATCGTTAATTATTAAGCGCTTACAACTAAACAAAATGGGATTTTCATAAGCAACTTCTTACGATATAAAAGTAAAACAATTCATCCATAGCATAGGCAGTTGTCACCAAGCAGGCCCACTTGGGTGAAAATATATGTGGATAGATAATCGAGGTTTGTCGAAAACAAGATGTCTAACATCGAGAATCATAGAAAATAGAAATAACAAGGTTTCGGGCCCTACGGCGAGAAAATCAGTCTTAGAACCATGGTATTGAAATAAAGGAAAAAGCTAGCACACATGCTAGTCATAACAAAACAGATTCTAATTAAAACATCGCCTAAGGTCTCCACGAGTTTCCTTCCTACTCCGCGTCTTCCTCAGGGTCTTCCTCCTCTTCGGAGTCGTCTTCCTCATCCGAATCGTCCTCACGAGGTCGTACTGGATGGTCCTGCACCGCTGGTTTCCATCATCGGTATGTCGCGGGGGTCCAAAGTTATCCGCGCCCGTATAAGTCGTAGTTGTGGCGGATCGGTTGTAGCATACTCGGGTCGGGTCATATCCGGAAGGTATCAATACTCTCATCCGCTTGTCCGTGGAAGGGCTCTTCGTCTTCGGGTGGTGGTGGATCGGATGCAGGTGGTAGGGGCGGTAGTGGCGGACGTACTGGGTGTCCAAAAACTGCCGGTGGCAACACGGGCTCTCCCAAGGCTCTAGGGCGTGCTGCCCTATCCACCTCGTACATCCTACCCTCGTCCACTCGATGCAGGGGTATCCTTTGGATCAACTTTGTCTCGGAACCTCAAGTGCAGCCACTCTGCGACTCGTCACGCCAAGTGTACTCCGTGGAGGAGATAGGGTCCCGTCGGTGCGGCTCCATGAATCACGTACCACGTAAGTCGGTGACTCACGAACACAGGCGGATCTGAATCAAATCATAACCTCGGGAATCGATAGATGTAGTCTCCGATACCTCTCGGGCATAACCATCCAGTGCGGGGGAGTATAGCTAGGAGTCTCTTGATGCCATCGTGAGTCGGTTGCGCCATAGGCTCGGGCGCCTCCACAACCAGAAGGTAATGCATGAAACTCACCTAGGTCTTCCCGGCAGCACATCCAACTTTCCCTATAGGTGCGCATCAACTCCTCGGGTGGGGCATGAGGTCCTACCTCCTCCTGCGATATAGCGCATCTCACTCCATACGCCACGGTAAAGAAAAAGAAACTAACGTAAGCCGACTATAAATCGTCTTAAAGCGGAAAGGATAGCATAGCGAGAAGCAACTAGGCTAGAACTAACAATTCTATAAGGTAGGCATCGTCATAATGTACAGTAAATACCACAACTTACCTTCTTAGTCTTACCCGAACATATACATATAGCTAATGATATCTCAATATCGCTCACGAGACCCTTGTCTTATATCAAACACTTAAGCTAGAGTTCAACAGACTCTATCGTATTCTGGGGACAGAATTAGGGATTCTGTTCTTCATAACAAATGAAGATCAGTGCGTTAGGAGTGCGTAGGTGCAAACCGTGCGTAAATCGGTCTAACGAGGAGATCTAGCTAAAACAAATCTACTGCGCAGTGCAGGAAATTTGCGCGATTGTGCAAAATATCACTCAAGGTGTATGTCGACGTAATACATCTATCATCTTCGGTTCTTAAGTCGAGGCTGCATCCTGAAGCCGTAAGTGGCGTCCATGTCGTGATTAGTGTTGCTGGTCACTTGTGTCGAGTGATGATGGAGTGCCGGCGTCATTCGACAAAAGGTTGGGGTCGTCCTCGTTAGTCCTTCCGCTCGTCTTCCATCGTCCGTGCTCAAGGGTATCATTACTTTCATTCTTCCTATCGTTCTTTTGTTCGTATAAGGAAAAGAAGTTACGTACTTCTCGTTCTTTCACGATATGTGAGCATGCTCCTTAGAGTCTAAGTTAGTCTCGTGATAACATATCATTCATCATAAATAAGATTTTGAAAGTCGGAAAGTAAAGTTTTATTTGCAAATTTGGAAGTATGATTTCAAAAGCGGTCGTGATCAACTCATATACATATTAAAATGAATTCGTTCGTTTCATGTTGATCATTCGACTCGATACTACCATACACTTCCATCTCGATACACGAGCAATTGTATTGGCTCGTTTCAAAATTTTGGAAAAATTTCTTTCTCGACTTCAAAAATTTTCAAAATAATAAAATTTCTCAAAAGTTCCTCTAACTTGCTCATCATGCGAAAGTTTTCCATTTCATGAGTTTGAGAAAGAAATGCGATTACCTTTTCGGTTGAGCTCGATGTGATGGAGTGTTGAGAGGAGTCGGTGGATTTCTAGAAGTCCGATGACTCGATCTAGACTTAGAATAAAAGGTCTTGGGTTTCAAAAGCAAAAAGCGCTCGATACCACTACATCACGACCCCAATCCGGACCAACCCGAGCGGAGGCGACTAATACTAGGAGTAGTATTTTAGGGGATTTACGGGTAAAATAAAGATGCGTAAGAATAAACTAACATCTTGGCGAGAATATAAGGTGATGTTATAATGTTTTTGAAAAGGTTTGAGGCCATCGGACCCCAAACTTGGCACGATCCGATGGGCCTTGATAGTTCATAACATAAAACATAAATAAAGGAGTTGAGTATAGCGGCGGAAAGTGTGTGAATACATATATGACGATATGCATTAAGTATAACCCACATTCAAGTAAATCGGCCGAGGACACTAGACTCTCAACACATCCCCATCATCGCCATCGAACTCGACTGCACATTTAAAAACAAACATGCGGGGCTAAGTACAAGAAATTGCACTCGGTGGACTTATGCGAAAACATTTGATGATATTTGAATTCTGTTTGCAATAACGAGTAAGTCGCGGGGTTTTAGTTAAAATGCCTTGGGCTTACCAAATCATTCGGTTGTAAACATAGCTGGCGGGCATTTTCTTGGTGTATGGTCCGTATCTCATAGTCACAATACATAAAAATAAATAATTAAATAAGCGTCGAGAGGAGGCCTCCCATCTACGGCCGTGACGGCCGTAATCGTCTGACACGGTCACTCTCTGCAAGCATATGTTAACACGGTAGTTCCAACCTTCACGCCAATCTAGCGGGCATTTGTCATCCGGACACGGGACCCGAGCATTAAAAGGTTGGGTGCTACCACAACAATTGATATAATAGTTCCAACCATCTCCACATTACTGCCGGGCGCGAGATAGGATCCATACACAAAGCGAAATATTTTTGGCGGTGTCATGGTAAAACATTTGATAAACAATCGTAGTATAAGTCTTTGTAAATAAATTCATTTGGTATGTGATGAGGTCATATTTTGAAAACAAAGCCCATTTTGAGATAAGAAGGAAAGCCCACGGACTACGGTTCGTTGTAAAGTCTGGGTTGATTGTTCGTCAAAATCCGTCATTGCGTTAGCGTCCAGCGCTTTATGGCGAGGCTTTGATCGTCGCTCAAGTCTATCGAGACTTTCGAAACTTATGATAACTTTGATATTTCATATCGATGTGAGACTGAATTCCTTAGTGAATTGATACGTCTCTGTCATTATCGATTGACTTCTCTGTTCATAGAGATCGTTCGGCGTGTAAATCGTTTTCGATATATGGTTCATTTATGAAATCCTTTCTTACTAATAATTATCATACTCAATTAGTATATCTTCACGCGTCTTGACGTATTTATAACAGTATAATCGTCGTTTGACTTTGAAAAGTCGGCGAAGTCGACAACTCAGTCGACAAAGTCGATGATTTTGACTTTTAAATAGTAATTCTTACTATTTTGTTTTATAAATCGAATTTAATCGATTTGAAAGCGTAAGTCCTATTCTCGATTTATCTTGTAAATCGAGGACTTATAATTATTTTCGCATTTTAATAATTCTTTTTATAATTAAAAGCGTATTTTGGTTTTAAAGCGTTACAAAATGAGCGTTAAGTCTCAAACATAGCAATCTATGTTTATAAAATTTTGTAATATTTGAAAACTGTCCAGAATATTATTTTAGTAAATTTTCATAAATAAACTGTTTTAAAAAGATTTTAAAATCCTTATTAATTATCGATAATTTCGATAATTAGATTAAAAATACTAAATGATCTTTGAAAAATTTTCTAAATCAATATAGTGTATTATTATACACTATGGTCCAGAATATAATTTATGAAATTCATATAACACTTATTTCTATTTATTTATATATATACATATATAAATATTTACATTAATTCAATAAATAGGAATAATCATCCAAAAATTTCCAAAATTGATATATACCTATTATAATATCCCAACATCAGTATATAATATTTTCATAACCCATAGTTCATCATAACTATTTATTTCTATATATATAACAATATTGCACAGTAATTATAGGATAATTACCAAATAAATAGTAAACAATTTCTAAAAATTCTAAATAATTTCCAATATCAATAAACATTATATTATAACATTGTAACATCATAATATCAACCAAAACCATTTGAATCATCACCATATGGAGCTACAAGCTCTCGAACTTTTGAAAAAAATGGTATTTGATTTTCAAAAATTCCAACAATTATATACTATGTTTATACACTATAGTAAAGCATTAATACACCATTGCATGTTCAAAAATAAAATCATACACCAACCTATGAAATTAAATTGCTCACGGTAATTTTTGTAAAATAAAGCATATGATTTTCAAAAATTCTAATAAAATCATAGAACATATAATCAAGGTTCTAAAGCACTAATATGTCATTACATGCTTGAAATAAAAATTATACACTAAGGTACATACATATATACCTCACGGTATTATCAAGATTTAAGCTAGGGTTTTCTAAAAATTGTTAAATCAATACTATAGTCTTAAATCATAACATAGATCAATAATACATGCTTAGAACATATCAAGAAGCATTCGGTCCTCATAGGAATATTTTATACCATTTTTGAAAATTATAACAATATACATACTATGGCTCGAAAATAATGCATAGGCTATATACATTCATGCTTTTCATATATAACAACCTATGTTCATTTACACATGTATTTCCAAAATAAAATCCTCAAGAACACATATATAAACAATAGCTCATGCTCAAGAACATTCAAACACATATATATACATAATGAAAATTTCGAACACACATACATACACATCTAAAACAGTTTCGATTTTCTTGAATAAGAAAGGATAAGAATCGGTACTATGGTTCTTATTTACCTTAGGAATGGTGTTGAATCACAAGAACAATGCTATGGTGTCAAAGTTTTCGAAGAAGGATGAGAGAAGAAGAAGAAAATTTTTGAGAAGTGAGGGTGGAGGGGCTCTCGATTTTTCTGAAAATATTGGAGAGGGAGGAGAGTTTTTGGAGGTTCACAAGGTATGGAATGAATGAGAATGAAAAGAAATGAAGGGTTCTCTCCTATGTCTCTCTCTCTCTACACGGTTACACACACACACTCAATTAAAATGCAGCAAATTTTTGGGGAGTGGGGGTGATGATTGAAGAGTGTTTAAGGAGCTCTTCATGCATTGGGTGATTTAAAAAGGTGCAATCATTTTCATGGGGAAGAGAGGAAATCGGCGCATGGGGAAGGTTTAAGGGCTGATTTTAATTCAATTTTGTACATAATACATGTATTAATCATAGTATAGTTCATAGATATATAATCTGAAACCAACAAAATAATTAAAACATCAACATGCAAAAATTTGGAATTCTGGTCGAAAATTAGAAAAATAGGATTAAAATATAAATTACACCTATTATTGATACTCATGTAATTTTCGTCCCAAATATACATATATATCATAATATATGATTTAGATATTAAATAATAGCATAGGATAAAATTATTACACATTTCATGAATTAAAAACCCTAATTTCGAAAGTTTGGGTTTCAATTTTATAAAACTGCATCCTTCGATTTTTATGGCTGGAAATCTGATTTAAAGCTTAATATTATTCATATATATCATATTATAAAGTTTAGATACCATAGGATAATTTAATGGTATCATTTCATGTGATAAAACCACTTATTTATAAGATTAGGGTTTCGAAATGGTAAATAAAATATCGAGTTTAATAACTCAATTATCGATTTTAATAATCATTAATACAGTAATTATACAAAATAATAATAGGAAATTAATTATTATAATTTCCGAGCATTAAACTCATTTTCAAAGCGTCTACAGGCGTTAACGTTAACGTCTCAAAGCGTTAGAAATCGACTCATCTCAAAATGGTCGCATGATGAGTTCATACTTACTAAATAAATATATTCCATTTAATAAAGGAATTAAGATGGAAAAATAATTCCAAGCTTCCTTTCTCGAAATCTTCATGAAAAGGCGGCGTTCGATCTGCGTTTGGCGTTTAAAAATATTGAAATCATTTCGTAATATTTCGATCCTTTAATTCACAATCCTTATTGAATTATGAAAAGGAATTCGTTATAACGATATCGTATCGAAGTCGCAAGATTCGATGTCGTAAAAGTTAATACAGCAAAACCCTAATTACGGGCTCGAAATGCGTAATCGTATATTCGTTTCTTTGGAATATTACATCTTTAAAATGTGGGCCTTTTCTTACCCACTAAAATGTGACTTTCTTGTTATTTCAAATGAGTTTATTTGACATTTATCCTACAAGCTGTTTAACAAATGTTTCTTGCATTACACCGCCAAAATATTTCGTTTTGTGTATGGATCCTATCTGTTATGCCGGGTAGGGTGTGGAGATGGTTGGAACTATTATATCAATTGTTGTGGTAGCACCCAACCTTTTAATGTCGGGTCTGTCTTGGATGATAAATGCACAGCTAGGATTGGCGTGAAGGTTGGAACTATCTGTTGTGTTAACATATGCTTGCAGAGATGATTGTGTCTTTATGCGGGATTACGGTAGGTCACGGCGTCGTAGATGGAAGGCCTCACTCGGCGTTTATTATTTATTATTATTATGTATTGTGACTATGAGATACGGACCATACACACGAAAAATGCTCGGCGAGCTATGTTTCTGACGAAAATGATTTGGTAGCCAAAGGCATTTTAACTAAAACCCTGTGACTTACCCGATATTGGCGTAATTGAAATTCTATCAAATGTTTTCGGCATGAGTCCAGCGAGTGCAATTTCTTGTACTTAGCCTGCATGTTTGTTTTAAATGTGCGGTTGAGCTCTGATGGTGATGATGGAGGCGGTGTTGAGGAGTCGGTGTCCTCGATCGTTTATTTAGGATTTGGTTTTGCATGAATACATATCGTCATATATGTATTCACACACTCATTGCTAAACTCTAACTCTTAAACATTATATCTCTTGTCGTACTATTGAGGTTCATCGATCATGATTTAATCTTTGGGTCCGATGGCTAAACTCTTTAATTATTTGGATAATACCTTATGCCGTATTATGCGTGCTTGTTTATAACCAATGTGACCATTTACCTCGATCGATTTGTCTATAATACTATTCCTAGTATTAGTCACCTCCAGGTCCGGGTTGGTCCGGAGCGGGCGTGACAATAAATACTTCGAAGAAAGCATCGTAAATAAAGGGTTTTCGAGTAAAGCCCTTTCGTATCGTGGAGTCTTTATACTACGGTCTCCTTTTCTACGTCGATGCACCGTCCACGTATCGCCTAACGTAAAATTATTTTAGTATGTCGGTCGCGTTCGATAGAGATGAACATAGTACATAACGTTCTGCAGCGTCGAATAAGGCTAACGCCGGACTTACTTTGCGTTTCTTAATCGATTAATGTCGATTATGAATTTTCTTAATTTATAAGAGATATTCTACCTTTAGTATATAATGTGCGTTTTAATGTACTTACGTAGCGTAAGTTACATTGTTACTAAGCGTCTTCGTCACATAGATCACGTATTATCGAATTGCGTGCCCGTTGACCTTGGTCGACGATTTTGTCAACTATTTTGACCAAGTCGACAAAAAGTCAACAATTTTGACTTTGGTCGACAAAAAGTCAACATTTGACTTTTCGATTATTATGAAATTCTATCATTTTATGTGCAATTCTTGTTCCAAAATTCTCATAAAATCATATTATGTCTAAACATTATTTTAGATCATATTATGTAATTATTCTTGATAAAATAAATTTATAACATTAATACACATAATATGAAATTTTCGGTCATTATATTTTAATTAGCTTAGACTTGTGCAAAAATTCCTATAAATTCACATGTCACACTATTTTATCATGTGATTAATAATATGTAATTACTTAGGTCAAATAAAATTTATACACCTTAGTATTATAACATAAGGTTTTCGGTTTTCTCAATAAACCAAGCAAATGATTTTTTAAAAATTCTAATAAATTCACATAACATTTAATCACCCTTAACTATACTTACTATAACATAATTGTTATTTATTATGAACTATTGAATTTAATTTTCCTAAGTCATGTTCGAAAATTTCAACTTAGGTCCAAATAATTTTATAAATTTGATAAATTCCCTGACCATATATTATGAATCTACACACTTAATATGCTATTATAACACTTAAATATGAATTATATCACAATATTTTATCATATATATATATATATATATATATTTCGATATTTATAAAATTATAGGCTATAGTTTTCCAAAAATTCTACATAAATTCATATAAGCATAATTAATACCCTAGATTATGATTTCATGCTTTAATCAACAATTAAAAATCATAATCATCAACATATGGTACCCCTAAGTTTTCGGTCCACATAAATAATTTAATACCATGCTTAATTTTGTGATATAATTATAATACATGCTTAATAACATCATATAAACATAATATCTAAACATCTTAGCACAAGATTTAAAATTTTCAAAATAATACATATAAACTAAGATCATAACTTAAAATTTAACGGACGAAATTCGAAAATTCAAGCATGTATACGAAGATCGTAAGATTTCTAACCTTTTAATCGGTACGGATTTTGATCGGCAAGGTTTAATTGATATAAGTTTGGGATTAAAATTTGATGAACACTCTCCAATTTCCTCTCTATATTTTCTGCCTCAAGGGTGCTAAAATGGGAGAGTGTTGTGCTTATGTTATATTTATAAATGTATGCAACTTGTGATATAATTATTATATGAAAAATATCTAAAATCCACTTGCTTTAATTTCAACATTTCGGCCACCTCCTTAAACTAGGAGACAAAATTTGATCTTTATCATGTACAACTCATCACCAAGTCATCTTATCCTTAATTAAATACATTGTATCCTATTTTAATTAAATCATCACATTGTAGCAAGTGTTGTGTGTGTGTCGCCTATTTCTATAACTTAGGATTGATTTTTATTTTTTTCATATATTATATACTTTATTATGTTATATTATAATTTAATTATTAATTTATATCATAATTATCAAGAATTAAATGAATTAATCACATTGTACATCCAATGTACCATTCTCGGCCATGCTTAATTAAATAGGATGAATTTTTATTATTTTCCATATCATATACTATATTATTATTATAGTATAAAGTTACTTTAGAAAAGTCAAAAATTTCAACTCCACAAGTGGCATTAATACATAGTATGAAATCAAATATTTTCCACCATTTTTTCCAAGTTTTCGGCCCCCTTAATAAATGAACCATGGATTAGTTGATCAACTTGCTAATTAATGCTACTTTACAACTCATATATGATAAGATCCTAATCATAACATCTCATTAATTATAAGATGATATTTTTACATAAAATCATACTAAGAATAGCTAATTTTCGTCCCCTATATACAAGTGTGTTCCCACACTTGTGCAAATTGATATAATACCTTATATTATCCTATACATTATTAATTAGATAGGAATTAAATTAAAAATCATGCTTAAGAATTCACATTTTCGAAAATTAGGGTTATATTCCTAACATTTGATTTTTCCTTGTAACAAATGGCTAATACATTGTTATATGACATATTATATGTCTTAGATAATAATTTAATCATAGAAAAATGTTTTAGAAACAATTTAGATCATAAAACCCTAATTTAAATTTTTAGGGTTTTCGAAACCCATCAAATAAGGTACATTGCATTCTTAAATTTTCTAGCATTATTTTAATGATAATTAATGCTCTTATATCATAAAATAATTATAGGAATTTGAATTTTATAATTCTGAGATCATATGCTAAAGTTATCGCATTATCTCTAAGCGTGAGCGTTTGAAACGTCTCTAAATTCTCATAGTTTAATTATCTCTAAAATGTTCAAAATAAAGTTTGTTACAACTTTATTTATTCCTTTAATAATAGAATTTCGAAATTAAGCTTAGCGCTTAATAATCTTGTAAGGCGTATTGTCGAATTTATTCGACGTTAGGACATTCGTTGAAGGAATATTGAAATTATATTCCTTAATTCACTAAGCATCAGTGAATCTCACACAGAAAGTATCCAATTATGCTTGGTCAAAGTCAAGAGTTGACTAATTAAGATTTTAATTATTGAATTAATAATACTAATTACTGAATTTATTATCATAATTCAGTATTAAAATTACGGGATATTACAGTTAAAGAAGTATAATACTTAAGTAAATGAATTGGAACACATAATTCCTATCACTCTCTCTCTCGGTCACTCTCTCACAATTCAGCATTTTGGAAGCCTTTTTCAATAAAGCTTTGTGAGTCATCCTTGAATACATCACCAATACTTACTATGGCATAAAGTTTTTGAAATAAACACTGAAATATCCTTGAATTTGGGAGATGGAGCCGTCGGTCATATGGTTTACAAGAGGAGTGTTTTAATTCATTTTGTCTTACTACATGTATTAGTCAACAAATACACTTCCCCAAATGTAAGAATACATCATCATATAGAGTAGTGTTCAAGCTTCTAACCTCATTTTTCAACATACTACACGGCTCTTTCATGTCTCAAGCCTTTCAATTGATCATTACTTAGTTTACTTGATAAGAGTGCCATTTGATCCCACTTATATCATTTAATTCCATATCATAGCAAATCTGAGCACAAAATTAAATACGTAAACTTTGTTACACTATGTAAGGTCACGACTATTTCAACTATGCAATGGTATATATTTTATTTTCATGCTATTTATAGATATATATCATAATATATGTTTTAGATGATAAATTATATCATAGGAAAATTTATTGGTATCATTTCATGTGAGAATGTAATATTCCAAAGAATCGAACGTCTAATTACGATATTTTAAACCCGTGAATTAGGGTTTTGCCGTATAATATTTCTGTCTGACATCAAATATTGATTTCGATTCAGTATTATAATAACGAATTCCTTCTTATATTCACTAAGGATTGTGAATTAAGGATTTGAAATATTATGATATGGTTCGACAGTATTATTTTAACGTCGAACGCGTATCGAACGTCAGTATTTTATGGAATTTTCTGAGCAGTGAAGCCTGGAATTAATTTCCATATTAATTCTATATTAATAGGAATATAATTTATTAAGTAAGTATGAACTTACTGCGACCATTTTGAGATGAGTCGATTGTGAACGTTTTGAGACGTTTTGAACGTCAACGACTAGGGACGTTTTGAAAAATGAGTTTAATACTCAGAAAATTATAATAATTAATTTACTATTATTATTTTATATAATTACAGTATTATTAAGCATTAAAATCAATTTTTGAACATGAAGAACTCGATTATTTTGAAATGTGAAATTCGAAAACCCTAATTATTTATTAGGGTTTTTCACATGGTATCATTTTATCCTATGCTATTATTTATTATCTAAATCATATATTATGATATATATGAGTGTATTTTGATCGAATTTAACATGAGTATCAATAATAGGTGTGATTTATAATTTTATCCCCATTTTCTCGATAATTTTGAATTATCCTCTATATGTTGATTTAATTATTTTAATGGCTTGTATTATATATCTATGACCCATACTATGATTAATATATAGTATTAAGGATGAAATAAAATTTAATCCACCCTTAAACACGCCTACATCGCCGCCACCCTTCCCACATAAGCATGGGATCTGCTTTTTTTCGACCAACCCGTGAAGAGCCTTTTCACTCTAGCTCATGATCACTATACCATCATCATTTGGCTGCAGATTCTTGTTCACTTGGAGGGAGAAAATCGAGAGAGAGAGAGAGATATCATAGGGGGAGACCTTTCCCCTTCAACCCATTAGCCTTTACATCGAACCATTTGGAACACACCATTTCCACTCCATTCTTTGCGGAAAATCGAGCTCCATCCTCCCATTTCAAAATTTTCCTTCTTCTTTCTTCTCCATTTCTTCACCCAAGCTTGATACCTAATATTGTTCTTGTGATTCCATACTATTTAAAGGTAAAACAAAGGACCCTAGTACCGATTTCATCTCCATTTTGTAATATTCGAAAAAGCGAATATCGATTACGGTTTTCTAAACCCGTAATTAGAGTTTTGCCGTATATTATCTTTTTACGACATCGAACCTTGTAATTTCGATCGATATCGTTATAACGAATTCCTTTTCATAATTCACTAAGGATTGTGAATTAAAGGATTGAAATATTACGAAATGATTAAATCGATATTTTAAACATCAACAGCGTGTCGAGCGTCGACTTTTCATGAAATTTTACGGCGGTGAAGCTTGGAATTAATTTCCATCTTAATTCCTTTATTAAAGGGATATATTTATTTAGTAAGTATGAACTTCTGCGACCATTTTGAGATGAGTCGATTTTGAGCGTTTTGAGGCGTTTTGAGCGTCAGCGTCTAAAAGCGATTTGAAAAATGAGTTTGATGCTCGAGAAATTATAATAATTAATTTCCTATTATTATTTTATATAATTTCAGTATTATTAATTATTAAAATCGAATTTTCAGTTATTGAATTCGATATTTTGATATCGAAATTTTCAAAAGCCTAAGTTTATAAACTTTGGTTTTCACATGAAATGACACTATTAAATTATCATATGGTATCTAAACTTTATAATATGATATATATGAGTGTTATTAAGCTATGAAATCAGTTTTAGATCATTAAAAATCGAAAAAGATTTTTATAAATTTGAAACCTAATTTTGAAATTAGGGTTTTATATGCATGAATTAATGCTATAATTTTATCCTATGATATTATTTAATATCTAAATCATATATTATGATACATATGTATATTTGGGACGAAAATGGCATGAGTATCAATAATAGGTGTAAATTGTATTTTATTCCTATTTTTCCATTTTATTATCGGTAAAATCGATTATGTGCTATATATTGGATTTAATTATTTTAATGGCATGTATTATATATCCTATGATCATGTGTGATTAATACATTGTATTATGGTACAAAATAAATTAAATCCTACCCCTACACACCATAAAAGCCTTGACCACCCTCTTTACACAAGCAATGATGCTCCTTTCTTGACCCAATGCATGAACACCTTTTAACACTAGCTTAATCATCACTAAGCACTCCTAAAATGCTGCAACCATTCCCATTGGTGAAGTGTGTGTGAGTGTGACCGAGAGAGAGATGGGTTAATAGGGGGACTCTTCCCTTGACACTCCACTTCTCATTATCACTCTTCCTCTCCATTACAACACACATTTCCTCCATTATCCTCTCCCTTCTTCAGCCAAGAACCGAGCCAAACACCCCATTATTTTGATTTTCTTCCATTCTTCTTCTCCATTTCTTCTCCAAACCTTGATACTATCTTTGTTCTTGTTAATCCTACACCATTCAAGGTAAATAGAGACCTTAAGTACCGATTACATCCCTTTTATTAAAATTTTCGAACATGTTTTATATATATATGTGTTGTTGTGTTCGAATATTATATGTATGCATATGTAGGTTTTAATGTTCTAAAGCATGAGATAATGGTTCTTGATGATTTATATTTTCAAATGTGTTAATATATGTTAGATGAGCATAGATGGTTGTTTATTTAATTTTTGAATGGATCTAGCATGTGTATGAAATTTTGAACCATAGGATAATGTTTAAAATTATTTTCGGCGTATAAAATAAAATGTGAATGACCGATTATTTCTTGAACATTTAGTGATGGATTATTGATCTATAATATGTTTTAAACCTATGGTATGTTAATTAAAATTTTGGAAAACCCTAGCTATTTATTTTAAAAATACCGAGAGCTATTTGAATAAATACATTGGTGTATAAATTTTATTTTAAGCATGTAATGACATATTAATGCTTCATGTATTGTTCATAGGTTATATGATTTAATTAGAAATTTTGAAAACCATATGCTATGAATTTTGAAAGATACAGTGAGCATTAGAAAATATATGTTGATGTATGAATTTATTTTTGAGCATGTAATGGTGTTTAATGCTTTAGTATATTATTTATGCATTGTGTGAATTAACTAGAATTTTGGAAATCAATTACCTATTTAAATCAAATAAACCGAAAGCTTGCAAGCTTATATGGTGATGATTTAATTAGTTCTTGATGATTATATGATGTTATATTAATATACTATAGTGTATAGACATAGTATATAATTATTGGAATTTTTGAAAACCAAATGCTAAAATAAATCGAAAAAGCCGAGAGCTTGCAAAGCTCATATGGTGACGATTTAAATTAGTTTGGTTGATTTTATGATGTTATAATGTTATAATATAATGTTTATTGATGTTGGAATTTATTTAGAATTTTTAGAAATTGTTTGCTATTTATTTGGTAATTATCTTATTATTCTAGTGAACATTGTTACATATTGTGAAATAAATAGTTATGAGTAACTATAGGTTATATAAATATTATATACTGATGTTGGGATGTTATTATAAGTATATATCAATTTTGGGAATTTTGGATGATTATTCCTATTATTTTGAATTCTAGTGAATATATATATGTATATATATAAATAATTAGCAAACAGCATTATATGAATTTCATAAATTCATATTCTGGACTATAGTGTATAATAATACACTATATGAATTTAGAAAAAATTTTCAAAGGTCATTTAGTATTTTTAATCTAATTATCGAAAATTTCGATAATATAAAAGGATTTTAAAATCCTTTTAAAGCAGTTTATTAATGAAAATTTACTAAAATGATATTCTGGACAGTTTTAAATTTTACAAAATTTATAAACATAGATTGCTATGTTTGAGACGAGCGTTCATTTTATAACGTTTTAAAAACCAAAATACGATTTTATTTATAAAAAGAGGTATTAAAAATGCTAAAATAATCATAAGTCCTTGATTTACAAGATAAATCGAGCAATAGGACTTTCGTTTTCAAATCGACCAAATTCGATTTATAAAACAAAAATAGTAAGAAGTTCTATTATTAAAGGTGAAAATCATTGACTTTGTCGATCGATGTTGACTTAGTTGACTTTCAGTCAAGCGTGCGATTATACATTTATAAATACGTCGATGCGGCGTAAGATATACTAATTGAGTATGATACCTCATTAGTAAGAAAGGATTTCTGAAATGAAATCCATATATCAAAAAAAGCGTGCTTATCGTTGAAAGCATCTCGAAGAGAGAGCAAGTCGATCGTATCGTGTTGGAGGCGTGTTGAATTCACTAAGGAATTCGGTCTACATCGATATGAAATATCGAAGTTTATCTTAGTTTTGAAAGTCTCGAAAGACTTGGCGGCGTACTAAAACCTCGCTTTTTAGTAAAGATGTGGGCCTTGAAGCGTGACGGGATTTTGACGACGAGCGAACTTAGGACTTTACAACAAACCATAGTCGGTGGGCTTGACTTATCTTCAAAATGTGGGCCTTTTCTTACCCCACTAAAGCGTGACTTCTTTGTTATATCAAATGAGTTTATTTACCGTACTTATTTTACAAGCTGTTATCAAATGTTTCTTGCATTACACCGAAAATATTTCGTTTTGTGTATGGATCTATATCTGTTATGCGGGTAGAATTTGTGGAGATAGTTGGAACTATTATATCAATTGTTGTGGTAGCACCCAACCTTTTTAATGTCGGGTCTGTGCGGATGATAAATGCACAGCTAGGATTGGCGTGAAGGTTGGAACTATCTGTTGTGTTAACATATGCTTGCGGTATTGTGTCTTTGTGCGGGATTACGGCGGTCACGGCGTCGTAGATGGGAGGCCTCACTCGGCGTTTATTTAATGTTTATTATTATGTATTGTGACTATGAGATACGGACCATACACGCCCAAGAAAATGCTCGGCGAGCTATGTTTCTGAACTGAAAATGATTTGGTAAGCACAAGGCATTTTAACTAAAACCACTGTGACTTACCCGATATTGGCGGCGTAATCGACTCTATCAAATGTTTTGGCACGAGTCCACTAAGTGCAATTTCTTGTACTTAGCCACGCATGTTTGTTTTAAATGTGCGGTTGAGCTTTGATGGTGATGATGGGGAAAGTGTTGAGGTCGGTGTCCTTGACCGATTTACTTGAATTTGTGGTTTATACCTTGAATGCATATAAATCGTATATGTATTCACACTTTCATTGCTATACTCTAAACTCTTTTATTTATGCTTTATATTACAAACTATTGAGGTCCATCGGATCGGGTCGAGTTTTGGGGTCCGATGGCCTAAACCTTTTCAAAAACAATATAACATCATCTCGTATTACATTCGAGCATGATTAGCTTATTTTCACGCATCTCTATTTTATTCATGTAACCCTAAAGTACTACTCCTAGTACTAGTCGCCCTCAGGTCAGGGTTGGTCGGGAATGGGGTCGTAACAGTGGTATCGAGCCTTTGCTCTTTGAAAACCCAATTCTTTTTATTCTAAGTCTAGATCGAGTCATTTGACTTCTAGAAACCAACTGGCTCCTCAACACTCCATCACATCGAGCTCAACCGGGAAAGAGGTAACTGCATTCCTTTCTCAAACTCATGAAATGGAAATTTTTACATGATTGAACAATTGATTGGACTTTTGAAGGATTTGATTATTATGAAAATATTTATGATAAAAATGAAAGTTGAGCAAGAAAATTTTTCCAAAATACTTTTAGTTGGACTAACGCAATACTTAAGTATTGATACGAAAGTACATGGTGGTACTAGTTGAATGATCAACATGGGATGATTGAATCCATTTTTGATATGTATATAAGTCGATTATGATTGCTATGTTGAAATCGTATTTCCAAAAAAATTTCAATTGCAACACCTTTCCAACTTTCAAAATTTTATTTATGATGAACGATATGTTATCATAAGACGAACCTAGACTCTAAGGAGCATGTTCACGTATCGTGAAAGAACATAGAAGTACGAACTTCCTTTCCATATGCGAGCGAAAGAGCGATAGGAAGAATGAAATGTGACACCGCAGGCACGAGCGGCGGAAGGCGGCGAGAAGGATGGGCGAGGACAACCTCGACCTTTAAGCTAAATGGCGTCGGCACTCCATCATCACCGACACGGTGACCAGCAACACGAATCACGACATGGGCGTCACTACGGCTTCAGGATGTTCAGCCTCGGCGAGAACCCGAAGATGATAGGCGTATTACGTGGACATACGTCTCGTTTTGCAATTTGGCACGATCGCGCAAATTTCCTGCACTGCGCAGTAGATTTGTTTTAGCTAGATCTCTCGTTGGGACTCCGATTTACCCATGGTTTTCGCCTGCGTACTCCTAACGCACTGATCTTCATTTGTTATGAAGAACAGAATCATAATTCTGCCTCCAGAATATGATAGAGTCCATTGAACTCTAGTTCGAGTGTTTGGTATAGAATAAGGATCTCATAGCTCATATTAAGATGTTGTTGGCTTATGTATACGTTTGGGTAAGACTAAGAAGGTAAGTTGTGGTGAGTTTTGTGCAGTATGATGTTGCCTACCTTATAGACTTGCTTGACCTTATCTAGTTGCTTCACGTTACGTTTAAGATATCCTTTGCTTATTCGATGGCGATAGTTGACTTATGTTAGTTTTATTAAGTGACGGATGGAGGGATGAGATATCTCGCGAGGAGGAGGATTGGACCACACCCACCCGGAGGAGGAGGTGAGTATATATCGCTCTAGTTGGATGTCTTGTTGGGGAAGACTTGGGTGAGTTCTTGGCATATTATCTCCGTCTTTGGAGGCGCCCGAGCTCACGGAGTGGCGATTATGGCGGCATCCGGCGCCTTCTAGCGATACTCCCTGCACAGGATGGATATGCTCGAGAGATATCGAGGATTACATCTACGGGCGATGGGCAGCTACGACTTGGTGGGAGATGCCCGGGTTCGTGAGTCACGACTTACGTGTCTGACATTCTGAGGCGGCAGAGAGGACCTTACCTCCTCCCGAGTATACAGGCGGGATGAGTCGCGAGTGGCTGTACAGAGGTTCGAGGCGGATCGACCCGGTGGTACCTCGTGTCGATTCGGCGGGCGGACCTGCTTTCGCTTAGAGAGGCGGCCGCGCCCGAGCCTTGGGAGGCGGTATTTCCACCACCACCATCGGACACCCGTCGTCCACGGTACCACCTCCACCACCTATGGTCCCGCCATACCACCGGTCGAGCACTTTCGTCGGACGGCACGGATGAGAGTATCGGATGCCTTCGGTATGACCCTACTCGGTATGCTACGGTCAGATTAGCCCATTCTGAGCCTCGGCGAATCGACCACCGCTTTTAACCCCATGCGAGATATCTGGAGTGGTGGAAAGCAATGGGCGGACCATCGAGGGGACTACCCGTATGGACATTTCGACGGCGAAGATGATTCGGAGGAGGAGGAAGACCACGAGGAAGACCACGAGGAAGACACGGAATAGGGAAAGACCTCGTGAAGGCACTGGCGGCGTTTTAAATAAATTTGTTTTGTGATGTCTAAGCGTGTGTGCTAGCTTTTCTCTTTTCTTTTGTTGCACCTTAGTTCTAAAACTTGAAATCTCTTTTAGGCCGTGTGGGCGGGATTTATGTTTTGTTTACCATTGTTTTGAACATCACTGCCTATGGCGAAATTTTGGATATATATATATACACGACCTAATAGGGCTTTTATGACAAGTTATGTTTGTTAAGAATGTTATACTCTGTTTGGGATCGCTTTATGACAAGGCCAAAGCGGTGTGAGTGGATAATGGGCTGTGAAAAGAATAAATGCCTAACGTTTACTTGTTTTCATAGCGACATGCCTCAGAAGGAATCGGGCGAGGAACCCGGAGGTCGGGGCGGGGAAGGCCGAGAGGGAGGGTAGAGTCCCGAACAAGAGCGGAAGACAATCCCCAACCACCACCTCCACCTCGGCCCGATCGCGGGATCGAAGAAATGTTTTAAGGCAGAACCCTCTGTCTTTAACGGAAAGGCAACTTGGAGGAAGCCGAACAATGGGTCGGGGCTATTGAGCGGATCTTTACCTTCTTAAGATGCACGGCACAGAAAGGTGTCGTGTGTTACTTTCCGGTGGTTGGACGGTGACTTACAGTGGGAGGCGAAAAGAAGACTTTTCTGTGAGCAATTTGGAGGAATTCTCGTGGGAGGATTTGAAAAGAGGTGTATGAAAAGTATATCCCCAAAGTTATAGGGAAAAAGAGCGGAATTTTCTGCTAAAACAAGAAAAATTATCCGTAACAGACTACGATCGCACTTTCTGCGAGGCGTCGAAGATATCTTGCGGATCTAGTAGACACCGACTTGAAGATGTCGGAAAAGTTCGAGCGAGGCTAAGAATGGAGATCGCATGTCTCTTGCCGACCATGGAGACTGTCCTACTGAAGCTCTCGCCTGAGCTTTAGATATAAATGACCATGATGAAAATAAGTCGGTGGCGTCTCGATCGCCTGATCTTTGGATAGAGGAAAAGGCTGGGGCCCAACCATGGAAATAACAACCGCGGAAACTACGGAGAAGCAAGTCCTGGCGCCCGTGGCGAAACCCGGCGCGGCGGGGGGACAAAGCGGAAGAAGCAGCTCGTGCTCCACCGGCAAGGGACCACAGGACGATCGAGGGCACCTCAATGCCCTAGATGCCATAGAGCACACAAGGGTGTGTGCACGGCAAATGTGGTAGCTGTTACAAATGCGGGGTGAGCGGGCATTCGCCACAATTGCCGATGTCACGTTCGGATGGAAGGCGAACCAACGGGGCAATGCTCGGCCATTGAGGCTATCTGACTTGACCCGACCACCGGCGGTTCCGGCCCCAACCCGGCAACTCGGTGGCAAACACCCGGCCTCAACAACAACAACTCCGGCGGCCGCGCGGTGGCGGCCGCCACGACAACAAATCCGCAGCGGCGGTGGCGGCCACCGCCACAATGATAAGCAATTTTCTAACACGAAAGGTGTAAATATAGGGTAGCGGTATCGTATCCACGAGGGATTGTGTCTGAAAATCTGAAAGCTAACTCAACAAGAATTCATCATTATCCAAGTAACAAATATGGTTTAAGGTATTTTAGGGCTTGAACTCAATCAAGCAAAGGTAACAAAGCAGTAAATTAAAGCAATAAACACTCGGATGTTTAAAAGCAGAGAAAGGCGACTAACCACAGGGCTGCATTAATCGATCAACAACGTATGTTTATCTGTTCTTATTAACCAATTTTAATCCGACAAAATGGAAGATCACATATATAACAAACAATTTCTATTACGACAAAAGCGGTGTAGATTACTAGTTTTCCCTATTCTTTACGTCTCTGGGTGAAAACAAGTAACTCCAAACGGATCACAAAGAATATGCTTCCTACGAATATCTATCTCGACTCGACTCGAGGCTCGTTCGTATCATGCATTCGATATCGATTGACAATTAACACATTACGTAATTAACCGACAACTAAATATGCATCGAGTTGATCGAAACCAACACATATAAATAAGCACAATCGAATCATGAATCAATGCATGGACGGTAAATAACGATAACGAGAATCACAACATATAGGATCGAATCATGCAAACCACAAGTTAGAGCGAAAAATTAGCGGACATCATAAGCGAAATGAAATACGAATTAATCATAAAGGCAAATTAAATATATAAAACCCGTGATGTAGCGTTGGATGAACACGTTGGGCTTGAATCGACCTCGGACGGAAATTTGCGAAAATCGTCCGGACGAAGCGTTCGGATCGTAAACAAAACGTAAACTAACGGAGAACAATCGTAAAATAAATCTAGAATGAAACTATATGGAACCTAAAGCTAAAACTACGGCGATGTAAGCGATAAAGAGGCTGCGGAAAGCGTGGTTGTGAAGTTGGGGCGCGGTGTTGCCATATATAGGCACACCCCAAAACCTAATTTTCATACGCCGCGTCTCGCGACCACCCTTGGCGGTCGCTGGGTGTGGTCGCGAGGTAATCCTCGGCGGCCTTCTCGCCCGCGATCGCCTCTTGCGCCCGCTTGGTTGGTTCGCGACCACGCTAGCGATCGCTAGAATCTGATCTGTCGCTAGAAATCGTCGATGGCTTTCTCGCTAGGCTTCGCTTTCATGAGCGCGTTCTCGCGATCGCGGTCTTCTGGTTCTCGCGTGTTTCCTAGCGGCGGCTGGCGACCGCTAGGGCTGGTCGCTAGAAACATGCCCGGTTGTGTGTTTTGGCTCGTGCGTCGTTCCTTGCCGATTTTCAACATATAGACCTACACAACACCAAAAGAACACCCAAGGCGTTATCTTCTAAAAATAGATAAAACATTAGGAATCGATCGTGGCGCACATTAAGCGAGCTAAACTCATCTTCAAATATCAACTATAAGCGTGTAAAATGCGCGTTTATCAAACCCCAAACTTAAATCATTGTTTGTCCTCAAACAAAACCAAAAGCAGAAGACACTGGCGGAAAGATCAGCGAGCGTAGCAAGATGATAACCATTCTAGGCCTCGAAATATATCAGCGCTCAAAAACATTAGTGCACATGGCGGCGTTAGTGACTCAACACAAACAACAATTGACAGCAAAACTTATTTAATTCAACCTCTCATGGCGTGTGTGTAAAATATAGGATACACTCAACTCATATAGAAATATGGGGCGTGTATACACTCAACGATCAATGCGATGCAACATCTTACCATAGGCTTGCCGTTTCTCTAATATCTCCACCACGTCATTGTGTTCAAATTAGGATCAAAGAGGTCTTTTCATAGGTTGTAATGTAGGCACATTGGTTAAGGTAGGATAAAATATGGCTAAGTGGTGAAAAACATTCAAACACCCCATTTATACTATTAGACACATATGGACTTCGTCCATTTTCCTCTTCTTTCCCAACGTGCTAAATCAGCGTTTTAATGCTACGAAGGTACCTATACTTTGATTGAAGACCCTTTATGCTCAACACTCACGATGAACTTAACATTTTCTTTTCTTTTCTTTTCTAGAGCTTATAGGGTTTATCTTATACAACAAAGTACAAATCTTCACCACGGATGTGTTTTCTAAGCGAAACTTTTCTCATCATCACTACATCAAAATTTCACCCTTTTGATTCCCATATCCATCCTCACCTCCTATCATCCGGTTAATCGAAAGAAAAGGTCTAATAAAGGCTCGAAGAAGGCGACAAATGGTATATATCATCGGGTTAGTGTTTGGGTGATAAGTGGTTAACAACGATGGCCTTTTATCCTTTCCAAATTGAAACACATATTGCAATCTCGACACGGAAACACGGCAAGTTCTAGAAGACAATCACATGCGATATCACACAATTAATGAAGCGTATCCAAGATATGTATCGGTGAAGCTCAAGTCTCACGAGGATAAGCAAATGGTGAAAAACAACAAGCTAAGCCATCTCGCGTTATTTATCGTTATTTTCTAACATATCATGCTTTATCATCAAACTTCACCAAAAATTTCTATCGTCATTGGCCACATGGATTAACATACTTCACTTAACTCGTTGATCGGCGACACCTAAAGCGAAAAACAAAACAAAACCAACAACAAGCGACAAAAGACCCCAAAGCATAACAACTAAACCTATAAAGCATAGAAAACATAAGCGAGTTCTCAACCAACTAAACTCGTCTACTCCCCAAACTTATTGTGAACATGTGGAAACAATAAGGTTTGCGAAAAAAGTAGTTGGGAGAAAACTTACCTCAACCGTGCTACTCGGTGGTGGATAAAATCCACGCCACTCGTTCCATTCTTTGCATCATCTCCATCATCTTTCGTTGTTGCTCGAGATGTGCTCGTTGTTGGGCGTAGATGGCTTCTGCTGCTCCATGTCGATGTCAAGTTCCGTCGATATGGTCGAGACGACCATCTATGTGATCTAATCGATCATAAATCCCGGGGTCGCCTCGAACGGGTGGCGGGTGCAATATGCCGCCTGTTTCAGGAGCAACTTCGGGCTCGGCTTGCTCGGCTTGCTCGGCTTGCTCCTCATGCTGTTGCTCGCCCTCGGCCTCGCCTTGCGCGTTTACGCGCTGCGTCCATGCATAATGTGCAGCTCCGCTCATATTCCAGTTTACATCTGGAGTAAAGTATCGGCTTATGCTTGTGAGCTCGGGATTGGGCAGGCGGAAGATTGATTGGCCGTTTTGATCATATAACAGCCACAAGTAACGTCGGGGGTGCCTCTTCGAGAGCGTACGGGCGTATAAGCACGCCTTGTCGGGAAGATGTCGTGAGAGATCGGACTCTCTCGAATCGTGATCCCAAAGAAATCGTGCAATCGGGGTAGTGAATCCCCTATACAAATCTTGAATTACAAGCGTGGATTGCATATGGAAATCTTGAGCTAAGAACATGCCGGCATGCATCTTCTGGTTGAACACGGCTCCAATCAGAATGCTCATATCTTGTGAAAGGACAGTGCCGGCGTTCGAACGGCCATGCAAGGTGAATGTGAGGAGTCGGTGAAAGTAACGGACCGCTGGATTCCGAATCGAGCTAGCCTTGGATCTCGAGGCATCATAATACGGAGTGTGCTCGAGTCTGGCGTCCATGAACTTCGGCCATACGCTTTGGGTGTGTACTCGGCGTCCCTATGTAATTTCCGTCCGGATCTCCATTGATGATTCCATTGAGTTCGTCTACGGAGAGTTGACGGGGCTCATTGTCGAGCTGAAACATGATGTAGTCCGGCATGCCGTTTGTCTTGTGAACATGGAGAGTCGACAAGAATTCGAGAGTGAGGATCCGGTATGTGAGATAATTGGCTGTGATAACTGAGTACAGCCCGGACCTCTCGGCTAACCACGTCACATCATTGGTGATGCCCATCTCTTGACACGTGGTGAGGCACATGAAACGTGAGTGCCTATGCCGTAGTCGCACCAATCTATCCCAACGGCTTCTTGACGAGTCACTTGGCAGTCGGACCCCAAAATTTTCGGGATCGAATTCATCTGGTGGTGCCATGCGTGGCTCGTCGTGATGCTCATCATGATACGCATCTTGGAAATCATCTTGTGCCTCGTCTTGGGAGGTGGAGACAATGCTCTTGCCTTTTCGCTTGTGACCGTGAGTACGCGGCATATTTGTACCTAAAAAGAATTTCGAAGTTAGCCCGTGTATGAATGAAACAATCAAAACATCGTCAACCCAAAATGCTCAATATAGATCCCCCAAACTTCAACTTAATCAAATTATTTCCCCATATTATCATATGATCTTGCGAGATAACATCTGATGGGAAAAACACACATAGCTAAAAAATTCAAAATTGGACGTTACGAAAACTAGCGATCACCCTTGAGACCTAGCGGTCGCTAGGGAGATCATGGCTCACGGCAATGACCGCTCGACGGCGCGTGACGTGGCCTTGTGTATGTGACGCCAATGACAGAGCAGCGGCACCATGGCATGCGCATGGCGGTCATTGTCTTGGCGTATCAACAAAATTCAAGGCTATTTTCACAATTTAGAAACCCAATCAACAATGTAGGCACATTCGACGGACAATATACTTGTATAAGCGTGAATAAACCTATCATTGGACAAATCATGCTCAAATACCACACAAATCTAGCAAAATAAACCTAGTCTCTCAAAGTTAATTAAACCCACCTCAAGAGGATAAATAGAACAAATCCTTCTAATCATGCTCAATAAATGTAAACCCATGAAGAATTAAACGATTATAGCATACCTTGGGTGGATTTGTGGAGAAATGTAAGAAAATTGGGGAAAAAGGTGTTTGTGTGCTTGAGAGGAGAGGCTGCTTTGATGCAAAAACGTGTGTGTGTGTGTAGGTTAGAATTTTGGGAAAAATAAGGATAAAAGCGGGTCACAGGCGGGCGCGGGTCGAGTCTTGGGGTCGTGACGGATCTCGCGAGTCGAGCTCGCGATCGCGAGCTTGGCATGACTCTGTCGCTTCGAAAACAACGTTACGCCCAATTTCGCGGCCACCCTTGCGACCTCGCGGTCGCTAGGGTGGTCGCTAAATCTTTTTTTTTTTTTTTTTTTTTTTTAAAAAGCTATTAAACTTAGGGATCTAACAAAACAACGAAACACGACACAAACACGAAACACAACCAAAAACAAAACGAAAACAACAAAAACAAAAGCGGTAAAGCATGGGTTACCTCCCAACCGATGCTAGAATTATCGTCGCTAGCTCGGCGGTACCTCGTATCATGGCTCGTTTAGTTGGGTCACCTTGACTTCTCGGTGAAGTGTGACTTGAAATATCTTTGAGTCTTGGCGTTCACTTTAAAGATGTTGCCCCGAGTGCAGGGCTCGTAACTTCCATTGGCAAGCGCACGGTAAGCGATTATGCGGCCCGGACCATCTTGACTTTAGCTTTCCGGGAATAGGCGAGTCGAGCATTGTAAGTAGGACTTCATTACCGGCGAAAATCCTTTTGACGAATGTGGAGGTCGTGAAATTTACGGCTCGTTCCTTGTATATCAGAGTTCTCGAGCGCTTCATTCCTCCACTCGTCGAGCTCTAACATTGGTCACTCCTCATCATACCGGCCTCCTTGAAGTCCATGTTGATCCTCCTAGTGCCCAATCGCTTTGTGTTCCAATTCAACCGGTAAATGGCGAGTTTACCAAATACCATTGATATGGAATAGCAGATGGGGCTTTATACATGCATCCCATCGGTAAGCCAAAGGCGTCGTCCAACCGCTTGGCCCAATCTTTGTGCTTGAACAACCGATTTCTCTAGAATCGCTTGATCTCTCGGTTGGCGAGCTCGGCTTGCCGTTTGCTTGTGGATGGTAGGGGAAGTGACTCGATCTTCGCGCCATATTTGGCTGAAACGTTGCCTAGCCACTTATTATTAAGTCGATCCCCATCAGCGATCAGCGCCCTCGGGACTCCAAATCGAGTCGAATGTTCTTGTGAAGGAACTTGATTACAACCTTGGAGTCGTTCGTGACGGTCGGAATGGCCTCACCCAGGGAGGCGTCTCCACGGCAAGAAGGATATCGTGTAACCACAAGATATTGAGAGCGGACCCATGAAGTCGATCCCCATCGTCAAATAGTTCCACCTCCATGATGGTTTCTGTGGCATCTCGTCTTTCTTAGTGACATTCCCGCTCTTTGACAACGATCACAACTCTTGATAAAGTTGACAATCTTTGAAGATCGAAGGCGAAAGAAACCCTTTGTGGCAAATCTTTGCATTGTCTTTACTTGCGCAAAATGGCCTCAGATTAACGAACTATGGCACTTTCGTGGATTATGTTCTCCCATTCTCCTTGGGGAGCAGCGTGTATCAAACCATCGGCACATCGGCGGTAGAGATGAGGATCGTCCCAATAGTAGAACTTAACATCGTGGAGAAACTTCTTTTCAAATGACCTTTGCGATGGAGGTATAACTCAATCACCAAGTAATTGACAAAATCAGCGTACCATGGTGTGTGATCGACGCGCCTCGAGATGTGCTCGTCGGGAAGTTCTCCTTTATGCCAATCTTCCTATCCTCTCCTTGTTCGCTTCTCAATCTCGACAAGTGGTCGGCTACCACATTTCGCAGCCCTTTCTATCCTTGATCTCCATGTCGAACTCTTGAAGAAGGAGGATCCATCTCACCAATCTCGGCTTGAATCTTTCTTGGCGAGCGGATGGCGAATGGCGGCATGGTCGATGTGCTGCGATGGTGTGGGTGCCCACCAAATAAGGTCTAAACTTATCAAAGCATAGACCACGTAGTAATTCCTTCTCCGTGGTGGTGTAATTCATTTGAGCGGTCGAGTCTTACTTGCATAATAGATGACTCGGAAAAGCTTGTCTCGTTTACGCTAAAACAGCACCAAGCGCCCAATCACTCGCATCACACATCAGCTCGAACGGTTGACTCCAATCGGGTGAGATCAAAACTGGAGTCGAGATCAGGGCCAACTTTAATTTCTCGAACGCCTCCAAACACTCTTTCGTGAACACGAACTTCATATCTTTCTCGAGCAATCCACACAATGGTTTCGTGATCGCGAGAAATCCTTGATGAACCGTCTATAAAAACCGCATGACCGAGAAAACTCCTCGATTTGACATTTGTAGGCGGAGGGTTTCTCGATAGCGACAATCTTTGCTCGATCCACTTCCAAACCCTTGGCGAGACTTTGTGACCAAGCACGATACCTTCCTTCACCATGAAATGGCACTTCTCCCAATTGAGAACAAGATTAGTCTCCTCACATCTTTGCGGCACTTGTGACAAATTATGGAGACAATGGTCGAGCGAAGAGCGAACACGGAAAAATCGTCCATAAAGACTTCCATAATATTCTCGATCAACCCATGGAAGATGGACATCATGCACCTTTGGAGCGTGGCGGAGCATTGCACAATCCAAGCGGCATTCGCCTATAGGCGAAAACTCCATCTGGACAAGTGAGCGCCGTCTTGTCGATCTTGAGGCGATGGCAATCGATTGTACCACGAATATCCATCGAGAAAACAATAGAACTCATACCCGCTAGTCATCCAACATCCGATCAATAAAGGCGGGGAAAATGGTCTTTCCTCGTGGGCGTGTTGAGCCACGATATTCGATGCAAACTCGCCATCTATTACGAGTCTTGTTGCCACAAGCTCGTTCGTCTCGTCTCGATCACCGTGATACCCCTTTCTTGGATACCACTTGAGTAGGGCTAACCCACTCATTGTCGGATATGGCATAGATCATGCTGCGTCTAAAACTTCAACACTTCCTTCGACGACCTCTTGCATTGCGGATTCAATAGGCGTTGAGGTTGCGCCTTTGGCTTGTATTCATTCTCCAGCGGATCCGGTGCATGCAAATCGGTGACCCCGATATCGAAATCGTCCACCCAATCGCAGACTTGTCTTTGCTTGGCCACGACCATCGGTTTACGTGTCTCCTCATCACCAAAGCGAAGATATTATCACGGGCACGTCTCGCCGTCGCCTAAGAAGGCATCTGCGGTGGTCGGCAACTCTTTCAACTCCATCTTGGTGTAGTCTCTTCCTTCTTCACCACGGCGTCTTCTCCTCCAATCGGCTTCGCATCAAATAAGGCACCGACTCCTCGGGAGGGCCTTGACTTCATCGATGGACTCAAGGTACTCTAAAATCTCGTCACACGCCTCATCAAGGTGCGGATGAGAAAATCGAGTTTTGCATACAAAACTCCACGGATCAACCGATTGAAAGTGAGTGGGCGGCAGTGCTCTATAACTCGACAATCTTCCATGGTCTTCTCGTCGGTACTTTCCTTCATAGCATCATATAGAATTTTCATCTCCTCGCCGACTCGGAAGGTGAGATCTCCATCTTGCACGTCTATCAATGCTCTGCGGTAGCTAGGAATGGTGGCCCGAGAATAAGAGGTGTATTCCATCCTCCGCATGTCGAGAACGACGCCAATCACCGGGAAGATGAAATCTCGAACTTTCACGAGCACGTCCTCCACTATCCCCTTCGGATAAGTCACCGAGGTGTCTGCCATCTGAAGAGCTATGGTGGTCGGCTTGATCTCCCCAATCTCCAATCGGTTAAAAATGGACAACGGCATCAGATTGATGCTTGCCCCCAAATCACATAGAACCTTGGAGAATGTCTGTCCTCCGATGACACATGCTATGGTGAAGCTGCCCGGATCTTTCTGCTTGAGCGGCAACTTCTTTTGCAGTACAGCACTGCACTCTTGAGACAGATTTATCGTCTCGAATTTCCCAAGCTTCTTCTTATTGGCAACGGCATCCTTCAAAAACTTCACATAACCCGGCATATCTCGAAGTGCATCAAGTAAAGGAATATTAATATGCACCTTTTGAAACATCTCCATGAATCTGGTCAACTTCTCGTCGTACTTGGGCTTGGCTAAACGGCTTGGAAACGGAATTGGAGGCACGTACGTCGGAAATCTCTTCAAAGCTGGCTCTTCGCGATCTGACTCGCGACGCGTGTCTTGATCGCTAGGTACATCTGCATGTCTTCTTTCGTCTTCGTGGGCCTTGGCGCTTTCTCGGGCGCTAGGTGCGCGTCGAAGGTTCTGTCGGTTTCTCGCGGCCTCTCGGAATGACTCGCGACCGCTGGGTCGCTTCGCTAGTCCTCGGGATGACATGTCGCGGGCGTTTTGACTTGTTGCGCCCGAGGCGCCGCGAACTCAGCTGCCATTTTCCTCGCGGCCGGGCTCATGATCGCGAGCTTCGATCAGCGATTCTCTCTCTTTGCCCGTTTGCCCGTTCGTCTCCTCGTGACTTTGATAAGCTCGTCCCTCCTCAAATGAATGGCATTACGGTGATTTTTAGGGTTTACCTCCGTATTACTCGGAAATTGGCCCGACTTGTCTTTGCCCGTTCGTTGTGCGGCTATCGACTTATTTGATTCTCCATCATCTTCATGTGCTTTCCCATAGCCGTCGGTGGACTCCAAATGATTGATCTTACGCGGTGTTGCTTATAAGCGAATTCGATTCGTTGCCAATTGTTGGTTGCTTACAACCAGCTGCGCATCATATCCTCTAGACTCGGCTTCCGTCTCTTGAATCACGCCGTTACGGGCGAGAAACTGGCGGAGGTGCTGAAAATTATTGGGGTTGGCGTACGAGAAATTTGGGTGATTTCTGTTGTTCGGATTGTACGCCGGATTCCCCCCAGGACGGTTGTTCCTCTGATTGATGTAGTTCACGTCCTCAGCCTCGATCATCTCTGACTCTGCAGCATTTATCTGAGCCACGCCTTTTCCTTTCCTTTCTTTCTCAAATTGGCTTTTTAACAAGGTGAACTGCTCCATAATATTGTCGTACTTTGAGTCACCTTCAACTGTTGCAGCCTTCACCACCGGTGTTCTCTCCATCGGCCACTGATAACTGTTAGCCGCCATCTCTTCTATGATGCGGCTGGCCTCGCGTCTACGTCTGTTCAAAAGGCAACCTCCGGATCGTCAACAATACTCCTCGTGTGAGGTGTCATTTTGTAAAAGCGGGTAATCTAACGCTCTCTCGAAAATCCATCTTTGTGGGCACCTTCTCAATAGGCCCAGAATCTTTCCCGACTCGAACAAAGATTCATCTCTAAGCTGGGAGAAGTGGAAATCTCGGTTATGATCTTACGTGCCTTAGCGGGAGGAAAGTACTTGAAAGGAATTTCTCACAGAATCGCCCAACCGTTGATGCCCGTGCGATCTAAGGTCTTGAACCGTCCTTCGCTTGATTTCGTAGAGAATCCGAACATACGCATCCGGATTGTGTCTTGTGGCACCCCATTCATTTGATGGTGTCACAAATGTCGAGATAGGTCTCGAGATGGGCATTCGGATCCTCTGTGACTCCTCCTCCGAACTGTTCCCTTGAACCATCTTGATTAGGGCGGCTTGACCAAAATTGTTAGCATTTACTTGGGCCCCATCCGCCTCCTTGAAATTGCTCGGTGGGAGGTGCAGACATGTAATTCAGCGACCTTGCCGCCTCTGGGCAGAGGACAACGAGTCCCATAGTCGCCAATTAGCGCCGATTTCTGTGAAATCCGCTAACAGTGCGGCTACTTGGGAGGAGCGCCCCGTTATTCTGATTTGCCATTGCTTCCTTTCTTCTTGCCCTTCTCCTTCTCCTTTGTGAATTCTCGATTTCCGGATCAAAGTGTAGTTCAGGAGGTCCTTGGGACCTTGTGAACATAAACTACCTGGAGAAAAAGAAGGAAATCAGATTGGCAAGGAATAAAAATAAAAATTAAAAGTACAACTTGAATTAATAATTCCAAATTGACAAGTTATTCCTATATGATCTTAACAATCCCCGGCAACGGCGCCAAAATTTGATCGCTTAATTTTCTAACACGAAAAGGTGTAAATATAGGGTAAGCGAAGTATCGTATCCACAGGGATTGTGTCTGAAAATCTGAAGCTAACTCAACAAAATTCATCATTATCCAAGTAACAAATATGGTTTTAAGGTATTTTAGGGCTTGAACTCAATCCAAAGCAAAGGTAACAAAGCAGTAAATTAAAGCAATAAACACTCGGATGTTTAAAAGCAGAGAAAGACGACTAACCACAGGGCTGCATTAATCCAATCCACAGCGTATGTTTATCCTGTTCTTATTAACCAATTTTAATCCGAGACAAAATGGAAGATCACATATATAACCGACAATTTCTATTACGACAAAGCGGTCAGAGATTACTAGTTTTCCTATTCTTTATTCGTCTCTAGGTGAAAACAAGTAACTCCAAGCGGATCACAAAGAATATGCTTCCTCGAATATCCTATCTCATTCGACTCGAAGGCTCATTCGTATCATGCATTCGATATCGATTGACAATTAACACAATTACGTAATTAACCGACAACTAAATATGCATCGAGATTGATCGAAACCAACACATATAAATAAGCACAATCGAATCATGAATCAATGCATGGACGGTAAATAACGATAATGAGAATCACAACATATAGGATCGAATCATGCAAACCCTAGGATTAGAGCGAAAAATTAGCGAGACATCATAAGCGAAATGAAATACGAATTAATCATAAAGACGAAATTAAATATATAAAACCCGTGATGTAGCGTTGGATGAACACGTTGGGCTTGAATCCCAACCTCGGTAAAACGGAAACTTGCAGAATTCGTCCGGACGAAACGTTCCGGATCGTAAACAAAACGTAAACTAACGGAGAACAATACGTAAAATAAATCTAGAATGAAACTATATGGAACCTAAAGCTAAAACTCAAAACGATGTAAAACCGATAAAGAGGCTCGAAAACGTGGTTGTGAAGTTGGGCGCGAGGGGTGTTGCCATATATAGGCACACCCCAAACCCTAATTTTCTCTTCTTCGGCCGCGCCGTCTCGCGACCACCCTTCGCGGTCGCTAGGTGTGGTCGCGAGGTAATCCTCGCTCGCGGCCTTCTCGCCCGCGATCGCCTCTTGCGCCCGCTTGGTTGGTTCGCGACCACACCTAGCGGTCGCTAGGAAGTCTGATCTGGTCGCTAGAAATCGTCCAGCCGGCTTTCTCGCTAAACCGCTCGCTGGCGTTCTCGCGATCGCGGTCTTCGGGTTCTCGCGTGTTTCCTAGCGGCCGGCTGGCGACCGCTAGGCTGGTCGCTAGAAACACGCCAGGTGTGTGTTTTGGCTCGTGCGTCGTTCCTTGCTTCGATTTTCAACATATAGACCTACACAACACCAAAAGAACACCCAAGAGCGAGATCTTCTAAAAATAGATAAAACATTAGGAATCGATACGTAAACACATTAAACGAGCTAAACTCATCTTCAAATATCAACTATAAGCGTGTAAAATGCGCGTTTATCACACAACAACAGCGAGGCGACGACCCGCACCGTCAACGCCAAGAATGCAGCAATAGGCGAGCAACAACCGCCGAATCAGCGGGACCGGCGCCCGTCGGCCTCGGCCGGCTCGGGCGAGCCTACGCCACCGCGGGAGGCGAGCGAACGAAACCAAGGAAACTTGGCGGTATGGGAGTTCTTCTCAACCTACCCGTTATAATCTTGTTCGATCACGGGTGCTTCGCATTCTTTTATTGCAAAATCATGCGTGAAATCTTTGGGCCTTAGGTGCGAAAGGTCAAGCGAGATATGAGAATCTCATCGCCTATAGGAGGAATTATGACCGTTACCACTTTTGCTCGAACCTAGAGTTGACATTAGATCACTTAAGGTTCTGGCTAATGATCTAAACATAATACCCATGGACGATGTAGACATAATCCTAGGAATGGACTGGTTAGCTAAGAATAATTCCACGATTCTCTGTAAGGAAAGGAAAATTTCGTTTCACTTTCCGGACAAGAAGCTACGCATTTCCATGGGATCGGCATGGGAAGAAGAGTGCCGATGTGTCGGCACTACAAGCTAGGAGGATGATGAACCAGAAAGGATGTCTTGCATTCCTCGTTTATTTGAACGAAGGGGATAAACCCGAAGCACGGGTAGAAGACATTGAAGTTGTCCAAGAGTTTTCGGACGTATTTCCCGAAAATCTACGGGACTACCTCACGATGAGCGACTAGAGTTTACCATCGACTTGGAGCCGGGATCAGCCCGGTGTCGGCGCGCCTATAGGATGGCCCCAAAGGAGCTAGAAGAGTGAAGATCCAAATCCAAGAGCTTTTGGATCTAGGATTTGTTAGGCCGAGTGTTTCACCTTGGGGCGCTGTTACATTTGTTAAGAAAAGGATGGTTCTTTGAGGATGTGCATCGATTATAGAGAACTAAATAAGATGACACTAAAGAACAAATACCCTTTACCGAATTGATGACTGTTTGATCAATTGCGAGGCGGGTGTATTCTCGAAAATTGATCTTAAGTCGAGATACCACCAGCTGAAAATCTGATCGACGATGTACCTAAGGCGCATTCCGAACGAGATATGGCCACTATGAGTTCATAGTTATGCCATTCGGATTAACCAATGCACCACCGTATTCATGGACCTCATGAGCAGTATTTCATCCATTTACGGATAAATTGCTTTGGTCTTCATAGATGATATCCTTATTTACTCGAAAAATGAAGAGGATCATAGGGAACGTCTAAGAACGGTTTTGCGAACCTTGAGAAATGAAAGACTCTTTGCTAAGTTTAGCAAATGTGAGTTTTGGCTGAAGGAAGTTATGTTCCTTGGACACATCGTGTCTGCTGAAGGTATAAAAGTAGATCCAGCCAAGGTAGAAGCCGTGCAAGAATGGAAATCACCTAAGACTCAGCACGAGATTAGAAGTTTCCTAGGATTAGCTGGCTATTATAGGAGATTCATCGAAGGATTCTCCAAAATTGCAAGGCCAATAACCCAGCTACTCCGGAAAGGAATCAAGTTCGTTTGGACTGATGAGTGCGAGACGAGTTTCCAAATACTCAAAGAGAAATTGACCAGGGCACCAGTTCTAGCAGGTCGAAGCGGACAAAGTGCGTAGTCTATCTGAGACGCATCTAAGGCTGGGTGGGTTGTGTTTTGATGCAAGAAGGAAAAGTAATAGCATCGCATCCCGACAACTCGGACCCCAGGTGAACTACCCAACCCACGATTTGGAATTAGCGGTATGGTTCATGCCCTAAAATTTGGAACACCATCTCTACGGTGTGAGATGTGAGATCTTCACGGATCATAAGAGTTTGAAGTATTTCTTGAACAAAGAGATCTGAATATGAGACAAAGAAGATGGCTTGAATTGGTAAAAGATTACGACTATGGTATTAACTATCACCGGGCGGGCGAATGTAGTAGGCGGCGCTTGAGTCGTAAAGCCATACCAAGTTAGGATGTCTCTTTGTACAAGAGGAAAAACTTCGTTGAAGAGTTTGGCGGGATGAAGATTAAATTGGTGGAACCACACAAACAATTGTGTCAGTATCGCTACACTCACACGACATCGATCTAAGAAAAAGAATTGTCGAGACAAAGGATGGAGAAAAGTTGGAAAAGATCCGAGAAAGACTAAGGTCCGAAGGATTCAAGAATTTCAAGCGGGGATAACGCCTTATTGTTTGAAGGTAGGATATCGTTCTGACGGCGAGAGCTTGAGCGAGATCATGAGTGAGGCTCACGATCGCCCTACACCGCCCACCCAGCGGTACAAAAAGTACCGGGATCTGAAGGAAAAATTTTGGTGGGAAGGCATGAAGCGAGACATAGCTTCTTTCGTGAAGCATGTCTTGTTTGTCGACAAGTGAAGGCCCTACACCAGCGACCCTACGGGAAGTTACAACGTTAGAAATCCCGAGTGGAAGTGGGACGATATAACGATGGATTTCGTTACAAGCTTACCCAAATCGAGAAGAGGAAACACAGCCGTATGGGTAATTGTGGATAGACTTACCAAAGTGCTCACTTTCTACCTATTCAAGCACTTATGGGTGCGATAAGTTGGCTCGGTATGCGTTAAGGAAATTGTGCGACTACATGGAGTGCGAAAATCTATTACCTCGATCGAGACTCCAGTTCACATCCAGATTTTGGATTAGCTTGCGAGAGAACGGGTACAAGATTAAATTTTAGTCTGACTTTCCACCCACAAACCGATGGACAATCGGAAGAAACGATCAAGCGCTTGAAGATATGCTTAGAACCGTAGTATTGGATCGAGGTGCAAAATGGGAAGATATTTTACCTCGATTGAGTTTGCCTACAACAACGACTATCAAGCGACGATAGGCATGGCCCCATCTGAAGCCACATGGCGAAGTGTAGATCACCGCTTTATTGGGATGAAGTCGGTGAGAGGAAAGTTATAGGGCACGATGCGGTGAGTGAAATGATCGAAATCGTTCGACAAATTAGGATGAGGATAAAAGAGGCTCGGGACGGACGAAATCTTCTGACGTCTGCGTGATCCGAGCTACAATTTGAGGATGGAGACAAAGTCTTTCTTAAGGTCTCTCCATCAAAAGGATTGTCGGGTTTGGCACGAAAGGAAGTTGAGACCCGTTTTATAGGACCATATGAGATCTAGAGAGGATAGGTCCGATTGCTTATAGGTTGGCTCTTCCGCCAAATCTAGGGAATGTCCATAATGTTTTCACGTCTCACAATTACGAAAATCGTTCACGACCCAAAGCACGTAATTCATCAAGGCGGCGTGATCCTCGAGCGGACATGAGCTATAAGGAAGAACCCGCAGCCATACTTGACCACAAAGTTCAACAACTACGGAGCGAAGTCGATTCCGTTAGTTAAAGTCTTTGTGGAACACCACGGACGAAGAAGCCACGTGGGAGCTTGAAGAAGCAATGAGGAAAAATACCCGACTTATTTTTCTAAAGGTATACAAATTTCGGGACGAAATTTTTCGTAAGGGGGGTGGAATGTAATATTCCAAAGAAACGAATATACGATTACGGTTTTCTAAACCCGTAATTAGAGTTTTGCCGTATATTATCTTTTTACGACATCGAACCTTGTAATTTCGATACGATATCGTTATAACGAATTCCTTTTCATAATTCACTAAGGATTGTGAATTAAAGGATTGAAATATTACGAAATGATTCGTCAATATTTTTAAACATCAAACAGCGTATCGAGCGTCGACTTTTCATGAAATTTTCTGGCGGTGAAGCTTGGAATTAATTTCCATCTTAATTCCTTTATTAAAGGGATATATTTATTTAGTAAGTATGAACTTCTGCGACCATTTTGAGATGAGTCGATTTTGAGCGTTTGAGGCGTTTTGAGCGTCGGCGTCTAAAACGATTTGAAAAATGAGTTTGATGCTCAGGAAATTATAATAATTAATTTCCTATTATTATTTTATATAATTTCAGTATTATTAATTATTAAAATCGAATTTTCAGTTATTGAATTCGATATTTTGATATCGAAATTTTCAAAAGCCCTAAGTTTATAAACTTTGGTTTTTCACATGAAATGACACTATTAAATTATCATATGGTATCTAAACTTTATAATATGATATATATGAGTGTTATTAAGCTATGAAATCAGTTTTTAGATCATTAAAAATCGAAAACAGATTTTTATAAATTTCGAAACCTAATTTTCGAAATTAGGGTTTTATATGCATGAATTAATGCTATAATTTTATCCTATGATATTATTTAATATCTAAATCATATATTATGATACATATGTATATTTGGGACGAAAATGGCATGAGTATCAATAATAGGTGTAAATTGTATTTTATTCCTATTTTTCCATTTTATTATCGGTAAAATCGATTATGTGCTATATGTTGGATTTAATTATTTTAATGGCATGTATTATATATCCTATGATCATGTGTGATTAATACATTGTATTATGGTACAAAAATAAATTAAATCCTACCCCTACCGGCCACCCTCTTTACACAAGCAATGATGCACCCTTTTTCTACCCAATGCATGAACACCTTTTTAACACTAGCCTAATCATCACTAAGCACTCCTAAAATGCTGCAACCATTCCCATTGGTGAAGTGTGTGTGAGTGTGACCGAGAGAGAGAGAGATGGGTTAATAGGGGGGACTCTTCCCCTTCAACACTCCACTTCTCATTATACACTCTTCCCTCTCCATTACAACACACATTTTCACTCCATTATCCTCTCCCTTCTTCAGCCAAGAACCGAGCCAAACACCCCCATTATTTTCAGATTTTCTTCCATTCTTCTTCTCCATTTCTTCTCCAAACCTTGATACTATATTGTTCTTGTTAATCCTACACCATTCCAAGGTAAATAGAGACCTTAAGTACCGATTACATCCCCCTTTTATTCTGAAATTTTCGAACTGTTTTATATATATATGTGTTGTTGTGTTCGAATATTATATGTATGCATATGTAGGTTTTAATGTTCTAAAGCATGAGATAATGGTTCTTGATGATTTATATTTTCAAATGTGTTAATATATGTTAGATGAGCATAGATGGTTGTTTATTTAATTTTTGAATGGATCTAGCATGTGTATGAAATTTTCGAACCATAGGATAATGTTTAAAATTATTTTCGAAAACTGTATAAAATAAAATGTGAATGACCGATTATTTCTTGAACATTTTAGTGATGGATTATTGATCTATAATATGTTTTAAACCTATGGTATGTTAATTAAAATTTTGGAAAACCACAGCTATTTATTTTAAAAATACCGAGAGCTATTTGAATAAATACATTGGTGTATAAATTTTATTTTAAGCATGTAATGACATATTAATGCTTCAATGTATTGTTCATAGGTTATATGATTTAATTAGAAATTTTGAAAACCATATGCTATGAATTTTGAAAGGTACCGTGAGCATTAGAAAATATATGTTGATGTATGAATTTATTTTTGAGCATGTAATGGTGTTTTAATGCTTTAGTATATTATTTATGCATTGTGTGAATTAACTAGAATTTTTGGAAATCAATTACCTATTTAAATCAAATAAACCGAAAGCTTGCAAGCTTATATGGTGATGATTTAATTAGTTCTTGATGATTATATGATGTTATATTAATATACTATAGTGTATAGACATAGTATATAATTATTGGAATTTTTGAAAACCAAATGCTAAAATAAATCGAAAAAGCCGAGAGCTTGCAAAGCTCATATGGTGACGATTTAAATTAGTTTGGTTGATTTTATGATGTTATAATGTTATAATATAATGTTTATTGATGTTGGAATTTATTTAGAATTTTTAGAAATTGTTTGCTATTTATTTGGTAATTATCTTATTATTACCGTGAACATTGTTACATATTGTGAAATAAATAGTTATGAGTAACTATGGGTTATATAAATATTATATACTGATGTTGGGATGTTATTATAAGTATATATCAATTTTGGGAATTTTTGGATGATTATTCCCTATTATTTTGAATTACTGAGTGAATATATATATGTATATATATAAATAATTAGCAAACAGCATTATATGAATTTCATAAATTCATATTCTGGACTATAGTGTATAATAATACACTATATGAATTTAGAAAAAATTTCAAAGGTCATTTAGTATTTTTAATCTAATTATCGAAAATTTCGATAATATAAAAGGATTTTAAAATCCTTTTTAAAACAGTTTATTAATGAAAATTTACTAAAATGATATTCTGGACAGTTTTTAAATTTTACAAAAATTTATAAACATAGATTGCTATGTTTGAGACGAACGTTCATTTTATAACGTTTTAAAAAACCAAAATACGATTTTATTTATAAAAAGAGGTATTAAAAATGCTAAAATAATCATAAGTCCTTGATTTACAAGATAAATCGAGCAATAGGACTTTACGTTTTCAAATCGACCAAATTCGATTTATAAAACAAAAATAGTAAGAAGTTACTATTATTAAAGGTCAAAATCATTGACTTTGTCGATCAATGTTGACTTCGTTGACTTTCAAGTCAAACGTACGATTATACATTTATAAATACGTCAGTACGCGTAAGATATACTAATTGAGTATGATACCTCATTAGTAAGAAAGGATTTCACAAATGAAATCCATATATAAAAAAAGCGTGCTTATCGTTGAAAGCATCTCGAAGAGCGAGAAAAGTCGATCGTATCGTGTTAGAGGCGTGTTGAATTCACTAAGGAATTCGGTCTACATCGATATGAAATATCGAAGTTTATCTTAGTTTTCGAAAGTCTCGAAAGACTTGAGGACGATACTAAAACCTCGCTTTTTCGTAAAGGTGTGGGCCTTGACGCAATGACGGGATTTTGACGAGCGAGCGAACTTAGGACTTTTACAACAAACCATAGTCCAGGTGGGCTTCGCTTCTTATCTTCAAAATGTGGGCCTTTTCTTACCCCACTAAAACGTGACTTTACTGTTATATCAAATGAGTTTATTTACCGTACTTATTTTACAAGCATATCAAATGTTTCTTGCATTACACCAAAAATATTTCGTTTTGTGTATGGATCCTATCTGTTATGCCGGGTAGAGGCTGTGGAATAGTTGGAACTATTATATCAATTGTTGTGGTAGCACCCAACCTTTTTAATGTCGGGTCTGTGCTTGGGATGATAAATGCACAGCTAGGATCGGCGTGAAGGTTGGAACTATCTGTTGTGTTAACATATGCTTGCAGTGAGGTGTCTTTCAGCGGGATTACGACCGGTCACGGCGTCGTAGATGGGAGGCCTCACTCGGCGTTTATTTAATTGTTTATTATTATGTATTGTGACTATGAGATACGGACCATACACGCGAAAAATGCTCGGCGAGCTATGTTTCTGAATGAAAATGATTTGGTAAGCCTGAGGCATTTTAACTAAAACCACTGTGACTTACCCAATATTGGCGGTAATCGACTCTATCAAATGTTTTCGACGCGAGTCCACTAAGTGCAATTTCTTGTACCAGCCGCATGTTTGTTTTAAATGTGCGGTTGAGCTTTGATGGTGATGATGGGGAAAGTGTTGAGGAGTCAGGTGTCCTTGACCGATTTACTTGAATTTGTGGTTTATACCTTGAATGCATATCGTCGTATATGTATTCACACACTTTCATTGCTATACTCTAAACTCTTTTATTTATGCTTTATATTACAAACTATTGAGGTCCATCGGATCGGGCGAGTTTTGGGGTCCGATGGCTAAACCTTTTCAAAAACAATATAACATCATCTCGTATTACATTCGAGCATGATTAGCTTATTTTCACGCATCTCTATTTTATTCATGTAACCCCTAAAGTACTCTCCTAGTACTAGTCGCCTCAGGTCGGGTTGGTCGGAATGGGGTCGTGACAATTTTGCTATAAAATCGAGAGCATGTATATATATATTTTTGTATGTTTTAATGCTCTTATGGATGAACTATGTGTTTATATATGTTCTTAATGATTTTATTTCAAAATATGTGAATATATGTTTAGAATGGACATGTGATGTTGCATATTAAATTTTGAATGGATCTAGCATATATATGTCATTTTCGAACCCTAGAACATGTAGAAAAATTATTTTCGAAAACTTTATAAAATGTGTTATGGTGACCGATTATGTTTTAATTATTTTGGTGATGGATTATTGTTCTATGATGTGTTTAGAGTTCATAGGAATTTATTTAGAATTTTTGGAAAAACCCTAACCTATTTATTGAAAAATACCGTGAGCTTTTAATTTGTACCTTAGTGTATAATTTTTATTTGAAGCATGTAATGACATATTAATACTCTAGGACCTTGAATATATGTTCTATGATTTATCTAGAATTTTGAAAACCAAATGCTTAAAATTTTGAGAATACCGTGAGCTTTTGGTTTGATACCTTGGTGTGTGATTTTTATTTTGATCATACAATGGTATATTAATGCTTTAGTATATTGATTATGTGATGTATGATTTTGTTGGAATTTTTGGAGATCAAATGCTAATTTAAATCAAAAAAACCGAAGAGCTATTGCTCAATATGGTGATGATTTAATTTGATTTTGATGAATGTTACTATGTTATATTGTTATATTATGATGTATAAAAATAGTGTATAATTGTTAGAATTTTTTGAAATCAAATACCAAATATTATCAAAAAAGTCGTGAGCTTTGAAGCTCTTTAAGGTGATGATTTAATTGGTTTTGATGAATGTTATTATGTTATAATGTTATACTATAGTATATAATCATAGTGTATAATTGTTGGAATTTTTGGAAACCAATTACCTATTGAAAATCAAAGAAGCCGAGAGCTAAGGCTCCATATGGTGATGATTTCGATTAGATTGGTTGATGTTATGATGTTACAATGTTATAATATAATGTTTAATCATGTTATAATTTAATTAGAATTTTTGAGAATTGTTTGATAATTGTTTGGTATTTATTTCAAAATACCGTGAGTATTATGAATTTATTCCTTGATGAGTGGTTATGATGGACTATAGGTTATAATTGTGACATATATTGATATTGGGACATTATACTAAGTGTATATCAATTTTGGAAATTTTGGACAATTATTCCATAATTAATGGAATTACCGAAAAATATATATATATATATATATATATATATATATATATATATTAATAAATGCCAAACAATATCATATGGATGATATTAATTCTTATTCTGGACCATAGTGTATAATAATACACTATATTAATTTAGAAAAAATTTGAAAATTATTTGGTAATTTTAAATAATTACTGAAAATTTTTGAAATATTATAAGGATTTTAAATCCTTTTAATTCAGTTTATTAATAAAATTATATGTCTAATAATTATTTTAGACATATTTTGATTTTATAAAATTTTATAAACATAGATTACTATGTTTAAGACAAACGTTTTATTTAATAACGTTTTTAATCGAAAATATCGTTTACTTATAAAAGGATTAATATTGCGAAATTATTTATCGGTCCTTTGATTTACGTGACAAATCGAGAAATAGGACTTCATTTAATTTAAATCGATCAAAATCGATTTATAAAAGGAAATAGTAAGAAATTACTATTTAAAAGTCAAATTGTTGACTTCGTTGACTTTTAAAGTCAAGCGTGCGATTATCGTTCGATAAATACGCGAATACCGTAAGGCGTCTGATTGAGTAAGATACCTCAATAGTGCGAAAAGATTTCACAAATGAAATCTTTATATCGGAAACGTGAGAATCGTTGAGCGTTTAAGCGGAAGGTTAAGCGAAATAGTTGAACGTATCTCGAAGGACGAGAATAGTTCAATCATTTACGTATTTGAAAACATATTGAATTCGTTAAGAAATTTAATTTACATAGATATAGAATATCGAAGTTATCTTAGACTTTGAGAGTCTCGATAGCGTGAGCGATGTACTAAAATATCGCTTTTGCGTAAAGGTTGGGCCTTGACGAGGCGATCGGGCAGCGACAAACAAACAAACCTAGGACTCGATTTACTGACGAACAATAGTCCAGTGGGCTTACTTTTCAAATGAATGTGACTTCACTATTCCTCCAAAATAAATTTATTCTGATTTACTCTTCAACTTGATAAATGTTTTACAACATTACCGCCAAAATATTTACATTTTGTGTATGGATCCTATCTATTATGCATGGTGTGATGGTTGGAACTATATAATGATATGAAATGCATAAATGGTGTGATGGTTGGATGACATGATATGAAATGTCATTTGTTGGGTCGCCCAACCTTTTTATGAAATCGATATTGGGTCTATGCGGAGGGTAAATACACCGGTGAGGCTAACGGTACACCGAGCGTGTTGTGTCTTTGTATGGGTAACGGCGGTTCTGGCGTCGTGAAGGAGGCCTCCTCGACGTTTGATCTTTGATATTGTGATGAGATGTGATTATGGGATATGGATCATACACACGAAGAAAAATGCTCGGCGGCGATGTTCTGAGCGAAAATGTTTTAGTAAGTCTGAGGCATTTCAACTAAAACCCTTGTGACTTACTATGATATTGGCAGTGTAATTAAAATTATCAAATGTTTTCGGCATGAGTCCACTGAGTGCATTATTTGTACTTAGCCCTGCATATTTGTTTTTAAATGTGCAGGTTGAGCTCTGATGATGGTGATGGGGGAAGTGTTGAGGAGTCCGGTGTCCTTGACCGTTTTACTTAGAATTTGTGGTTTCACCTTGAATACATATCTTCATCAGATCAGTGTTAAGTCTTTGGGTCTGATGGCCTAAACCATTTGAATTGTTATGATATCATTTTATGTTATGTCAAGCATCTTAGTTTACAATTGATCGTATCTTTATCTTAGCCGTTTTTCCTAAAATACTATTCCTAGTATTAGTCACCTCCAAGTCCGGGTTATCCAGTGGGGCGTGTGAGAAAACCACAATTTTCGAATTAGGGTTTTCAAAATTCTAAATTGTTCGATAATTAATCCTTCATTTCTAGCATTGTTTTAATGATAAATAATACTCTAATTACATAAAATAATCATAGGAATTTAAATATTATAATTCATTGATCATTAAACTCATTTTCTATTCATCTCTAGCGTTGGCGTTTGAAGCGTCTCAACGTTAATTATCGACCTATCTCAAAAGGTCATAATAAAGTCGTAATCACTTTATTAAATCATTCCATTAATAATGGATTTAATTCTAAGCTTCGTCAATTAGAAAATTTTACGAAATTTTAACTATCGATATTCAATCGACGTTAAAATACTACTGCCGAAACACTTTATAAAATTATATTCCTTAATTCACAATCCTTAGTGAATATAAAATAGGAATTCATTATCTTATAATTAATCGAAATCATTTTTTGATAATTTGCCAATTCAATTATTTCAGCGAAACCCTAATTTAAAATTTTAAATATCGTAATTAGGCATTTAATTCTTCGGGATATTACACATCGTCATATGTGTATTCACATGCTTTTCATTGCAATCACTACTACAAAACCACTTTTCTCTACACCTTATAGACTACGCTTTTGTATCAGCGTAGTCTATCTGCAATTTTTGAAGTATAGACTACGGCAACAAAAGCGTGGTGTAAATCGTGGTCTATAGTGGGTATAGACTACGGCAACAAAAGCGTGGTGTAAATGCGTAGTCTATAGTGGGTATAGACTACGCTAAAAAGCGTGTGTATGTGCGTGTTTTTAATAAAAAGCATAGTCTATGCCATAAATTAAAAAAATAAAATAAAAAAATACATGCACGTGAGATTGAACTCACGATGTGTGGTTTATTAACATGACATAACCATTCCACCAACAATTCAACATCTCTCATATGTGGACTTTATTTATATTTATATTATAACTAGAACACGAATTTACAATATTTGCCCTCATTTATTTGGACAATTCAACACTCCCGCCCTTCTTCCTCCTCCGCTGACGATCTTGTACTCTTCACCTCCTTGCCACCGCTCACGTTGTTCCATCGCCGCTTGTCATCCGCCAGACTCCACATTCTCTTCCGCCATCGCCGCCGCCGCCACTCGGTGAGTTCTCTTTCTTCCTAAATCGCAATTTTTTCTTTTAGAGAGGCAGAAAATGAGGCGGAGGGCTTGTCTTTCTTCCTCATCTCGCACTTTAAATTTTGCCGTGGCGTCCTGTGTGGGCTTAAATTTTGTTTGAACCTCTGTCTATATCTCGGTATGTTCTCTTATTTATTCGTTTATCTTTGTGTGGGCGTAGAACTAGAATTTTATGGATATCCTTCGGCTATCTTTGTTAAAGATGATGGCGAAAAACCACGGCATTCATTGATGCCAATTTCTTGCATATATTAAGTTAGTTTGGTTTTGAATTAAAGATTTCGGGTTTGAAAGCTTTGGATTCACTAAATTATGTAATTTCTCATGGATACTGTTTGTGGATAATATATTGTTCTTTAAGAGTCTTGAAAAGGATGCACTCTTCGTTCGTGAAGCTAGCTTAGCAGTAGAATAATTGTGTTGATATACTTCTGCAGATTTCGATAAGGTGTGGCGATTTTTGATTACTTTCGATCTAGGGATTTTCGAAGGTAAATGATTCTTTGAATTTTGGGTTATAATATGCGTAGGCATCTTCTAATCTGGCTTTTGGTGCGATTTTGTGTGTGTGATATTGGTGAAAATTTCAGGTCGTGCAAGCTATTATAAGTGGTGGAATCATAAGGTGCATTGCCGGGAGCAATTCGAGGTTTCATCGCTTGCAACATCTTTGTGGACGAGGTTGGTTCTGCATTAGGGATTAGTTTGGTTTCTTATTAATAGTTTGGATTGATTCGAGGGTTTCATCGACTTGCAAGTTTAATTTTGATTTGATTTATTCTATCATTCGAGAATCTGGTAAGATAATTAGCAAGCTTGAGCCACCCAAACTCAATATATATAGAGAAGTCTATAGGCGAACTTTTGCGGTGATGTTGCATCAAATCCTTTACTGCTCCATTAGCGATGTAGCTTTCTGCGCACTGACTCGTTGCTTCCGTTACTAAGGTAATTCATTTTGATCTAGCACGCTTTATAATGAGGATTGGCGGGATTTATTTTCAACTTGTAGATGCTCTCTTCAATCCTCTATGCTCGGGTTGGGGATCTTTAGCTCTTATTGGAAAAAAAAGTTAGATGTGCAATCTTGCCTTGATTCGTTTTTTCTTTCATGAGTTTTTTATTTTAATATTCTCACTAGATAAATTTGGTAGAGTTTAGTACCCAGCATTATGCTAGATAGTTGATGATCATGAAGATGCAATATTGGGTTATTTTTATGGTAGTTTTTGGTTACCGTTTGCTAATTAGCTATGTCTTGTTCTATTAGTCTTGTGTCAGTTGATATGTCTAGTTTGGGGACAATCACAAGCTAGGATTTTATATACTTGGTGTTCTGCATTGCAGGCAACACAAGAGAGTATTGTCAAATTTCAATCCAGTTGAAAAAGTACGTCTTGGATGTATTACTATAGATTCATATTGCGATATATCAAATGTTAATAAGTATGAATCTTGGTTCTACAAACAATATTGTCGATAACTAGATCTTAACAAGTTAACCATAGTTAATGAATACAATAATTCATACGCAAATAGTGTATGTGCATTGTCACATGTCTTTAGTGAAATCAAGTGATCTAAATAAATTTGAAAGTTTTCACACGCTTTGTAGCTACATTGTAAATTTGAGAAAGTAGAGATAAAGCTTCCTACTTGTTTTCTTCGCTTACTCATGTGTATGAGTGGCCCATAGATTGCAATTTAGCCGTTGCAAGCTCCCCACCTTCTGACTCTCGAAATTTAAACTCCAAAGTGGAGTAGGCTTGAGTTCACAAGTCCATTTGTGTGGGTGACTAACCGTAGTGGTATTAGTGACTAGTGTTCTCGGTGGAAAGATAGCAAAAAGTCATATATCCTATCAAGTTTAGAAATGACCACCATTTTTATCCTCTCTATTTTGGAAGAGTTCAAGGCTTCCATTTTTCGCCTTAAATCTTGAAGATGATAACTAATGGAAGATGTAAAGAAAATTACTCCTTCTTGAATCTGAAATTCATGCTTCAAATTATATTGTGTGATACATGTGAGAAACCACAAATATTGTGTTTTGTTTGAATAGACATGAAAACTAAATTCGTAAAGATATATACTAGTTGTATCCGATGAAAAGACGAAGCTAATGCTTGTGGTTAATTTATACCAACTTGCAAAGTGTCTTTTCACCGTCATATCTAAATGATGAGAATCACTAAATGCTTGGGAACTAGTAAAATCGCCACGAGAATCAAGAAGATAAATACTATGTCGAGAAAGTGGACAATGTCGGAATAGAAATAATTATATGAAAGACAATGTAAGCAAATAGCGGGACCTAATACTCTCAAACACAGTTAGGCACATAGCATCTGACAAATACCGAAATGGAACTACATTCACGAGGGAGAAATAAGGGTCTTTACCCAACAAATCGTGGTTTATGTTTGGAAGGATAGTTTGTTCGGGAATAGAGTGCAGAGGGTATAGATTCACCTCTGTGGCCTTTCGATAGGAATCCCATACGTAAAGATAATTTGGAAACAAATTGAGAAAAGCGAAAAAGCAATCAAGATGTGATACTAACTTATCAATCTGTTCTTGCACACCCTTCTTGCAGTCAGCATGTAATAAACACTCCTCGAGGTTATGGAAGCCAAAAAGTCTCTATTTCTTGACCATTTCTAGTTAACTAGTTAACTAAAAATGCAGTAAAAGACGGCAAATTTTTATTTTTTTTTGCACAAAAATATTAAAGTTTGATGGTTTTGGACAAAATAACAATGAAAACAATGTAACTAGCTTTCTTGATCGCCACCTTGATAATTTGTGACTCTTTCCTTAATAAATGCAACTAAACATCTTTGAGACTAAAGGGAATAATGATGCAACTTTATTTTGAATATGTAATTATCTTATGAATTTGGCGGTATTTGACATATTGATAGTTTGATCATTGGGAGGATAAGAGGTGCATTACATATTTTGAAGTAACCAGCATGTTAAATTTAAGTCGTGAATTATGATTTATAAACTTTGTAAAGTATCCTGCTTGTTTCTCATAAAATTGCTTCGGTTGAATCTGCATAAGGTATTCCCTGGACTTAGAACTTGTTCTTTTGGCCTTTTACTTGCTTAGGTTGGATCTAGGCAGTACATTGTATTCCCTGGACGGTATATCTACACGTAGAGGCTTAAACTTATGAATCCATTTGAGATATCATATGTTCCCAAGGGCGATCAAGATGCACGAACACGTGCTTTGGCTGATAGGTTTGAGGGTGTATCTCAAAATCAATTAGTGATAATCTGGTGCGATGTAGGGTAAGTCTTAAATCTTAGTTCATCACCATCATCTTCTTTTTCTCAACATGTCTAATATTATATGTTTTCTATTGATTATGGAACATTGGATTCTTACGGTAGTTGATCCTCATGGAGAAAAGATTTATCTTCTTGACCCTCTTAGTCATCGCATTCGTGATGATAGCTGAAATATATTGTCGACACGTAAGATTGACTCCTTTAATTCCTTCTTTTCTTTTAGTGAATTGGAAATTATTTGTTGGGTTTGAGACAATTGTTAGGTTTTAGTGGATGAGAGTGGTTACGTGGTTGGGGTTTATCTGGATTTTGTTTGGTGTTGTTGTAGTAATATGATTTGAGGCGGGAATGTTATTGTTGCATTATGCAGGGTTTGTTTGAGTGCCACCGCTTGAGCGAACTAGGTTTATTTAGTAATCTACTATGTTGCTCTGTTTGAGTGCTTTAGGTTTGTTATCCTTGTGACTATTGAGAGGTAGAGCACAAACTTTCGATAGAGGTGATCTGCGATTCTTTGTGATTGAATACAAATTTTGGCTACCCTCTTCTTTCTTTCGATTCGGTTTTATAGCATTCTTGTTGGTTTAACTAGCGGCAGACAAGCAACTAACTAACTAACAACATTAACTAATTCTAACAGCATGCATGCCACATGTGCATATTATGTTCTTCATAACGAGAAGGTCGCCGAGATGCCAGGGGCTTGGCTCCACCTCTGCTGGGCCCTAGGTGGGTGGGCGCCTGACCTTATGACTAAGTTAATAATTCCCATCAAATGCCTTCTAAATCAAGCTAAGGGACCGGAAAAACAATCTCACTATGTTCTTATCAACCACGTTGATGGTGCTGACCGTAGGGCGGCGATCTTCCAGTCGACCCGGCGACTCCTCAATTTTTGTGGCGAAGCGAGCGAGGAGGTTATGGAGCTCACTCGGGTGTCTGCGGTTGCTACTCGTTGGTTAGTTGGCGATTTTCACCTTGGATAGGTAATGAGGTGATGGAGGCGCGATCTCCTCTGTCGGATCCTCCTCATCTCCAAAAACTTTGTGGTCGATCCTTTACCAAACTTTCTCTGCGAAGGTTGAAATCCACCTGTTGGTTTAAGACTTGGGCAGTTTAATACGTTGATTTCACTTTTCCATAACAACTCTTTTGCTACCTCTTCCAAACTTCTCCCATTAATTGGTTTAAGAAATCCCTCAGCAACTAACTTTGGGATGAGTGAAAACACTGGAATCTCTGCGTCTTCAGGAAAAGTTCCCATATAGTCCTGTTGTATGTTGTTACTGCATTGCCATGAACATAATGTTTGAGCATTTACTGATACTGTGTATTGTACTTTGAAATGTGTGTATTTGTGGTAGTATCTAATTACTATTAATTGCTTGAAGGGCAATTTTTATGTTTAATGCAAAATTGGAGAAAAGAGGGAAGAAGCAACCAAGTTGGGAAATTGTAAAGGTATTTTCATTTATCAAATCACATTTGTTTTATGTTGGATTTCATATACATCTACATTTTGCTAATATTTGATATTTTAAAAAGTGTCCAAGACAATCCGATTCCAAGCAATGCGGGTTCTTTGTACTACGCTTCATGAAAGATATAATTGAAGAAGTTATGAAGAGTGGTTCCATTTCTTTACGTTCACATGTAAGATAATTCCATTTCAATTCTTTAATATAATCATTTTTTTCATACAAGAGTGCTAATATTCTATTTTTGAATTGTTAATAGTTTAAAATCGGTCTTACTCTCGAGAGGACATTGATGAAGTTAACGTTGAATGGGCAAATTTCATGCTTCTTCACATATAGTCTTGTGATGTTTTAGTTGTAAGTTATTGATATTTTGAATTATTTTGTCTTTGTGATATGGGGATACGGTCTTATTGTTTTGTTATGTGATGTGCATAGTATTTTGTATAGTGATTTTGTAGGCGTAATGAAAACAAATTGTATATTTTTGTATAGTGATTTTGTAGGCTGTAATGAAAACATATTGTATATTTTTGAATAGTGATTTTGAGCGTAGTCATGAGTATATTTTAATCTCATTTGCTTGTGCTTTATTAATTATGCAGGTTTAAATAAAGAAATTAACTACGGTTGAAATTGAAAACCGTAGTTGTTATTTAAGTGACTACGGGTTGTAATAGAAAAGCGTAGTAAATTTGGCATTAAAACCGTAGTAAATAAACTCAAAACCGTAGTTAATACATATAGACTACGCATAAAAGCGTGGTGTATGTGCGAAATTTTTTGTGTGTGCAGCCGGTATAGACTACGGCGTGGCGTGGTCTATGTGCGGCGTGGTCTAAAGTGGGTATAGACTACGCGTAAAAGCGTGGTGTACGGCGAACTATTGTGTGATGCGTGGGTATAGACTACGGCGTGGCGTAGTCTATGTGAGAAAAGCGTGATCATGGTGGGTATAGACTACGCGTAAAAAAGCGTGGTGTGTCTTGGCGCCTTTTCGTGATGCGTGGGTATAGACTACGGCGTGGCGTGGTCTATGTCGAAAAGCGTGGTCTATGGTGGGTATAGACTACGGCTTAAAAGCGTGGTGTATGCACGCCTTTTTACGTAGTGCGTGGTATAGACTACGTAAAAGCGTGGTCTATGTCGAGCGTGGTCATGGTGGGTATAGACTACGGCAAAAAGCGTAGTGTGTCTGGCGCCTTTTTACATTGTGCGTGGGTATAGACTACGGCGTAAAAGCGTGGTCTATGTAAAAGCGTGGTCTATGGTGGGTATAGACTACGCTAAAAAGCGTGTGTCTGGCCTCTTTTCTCTACACCACTTTTCTCACACTACGAGATGCACATACACTACACATAAAGCGTGTAGTCTATACTGTTTTTTGTAGTAGTGAATAGAACTAAGTTATGTTTTTATGTTGACAGTTGAATTCCTTCAGATCATTTGAATCTTTTGTTAAGGATCTGTAGGTCTTTTTCCATATGTAAATTATGTGTGTCTTGTATTTAATGGATGAAGCTTCTTAGTTTACTTGAATTATGTCCCACAAGTCATGATTAATTGTCTTTCATGTTCCTGATTCTTGTTCAGTATTAGTCCTCGTTAATCCGTCCTTGGGATTAGAGGGTCATTAAAGATACTAAATTCATGTCGTGCTTATAAACATCATATAAACATATTTAGTAAACAACTTTAAATATTCAACATAATTTCCTAATTTTCACATTGAATAACAAAAGCATATAACTTAATATTTCATGGATGAATATATAATATTTTTGCATATAATAAAAGGTTGTAAGATTTCTAACCTTTTAATCGGGATTGATCGGCGACGTCAACGATTTTCTATCTAGGATTGAAGAGAATTTTTGGAGAATACTCTCTCTATTTTTCTCTAGGATTTTCGACCTCTATGAGGTGTAGGGGGGGTGATCTCTTATTTATAGAAGTCATAAGATAATTTAATCATGATTTATCAAAATATCTTAGTATAAAGTCAACAATTACAACTCTAACTTATTCTATAATTTTCGGCCATATCATGTTGTAGTATAAGACAAATTTTTATCCTATCCTATACTTTAATTATTCATCATATCTTATCTCTAAATTAATTACCTTTCATTATCTAAATAATAACACATCTTTATCATAAAGTTTGAATTTTCTTTCTTTCACACTTGCCTACAAAATTTGCGAAAATTTCCACATTAATAATACTTATCACTTTATTAAAATATCACCTTATCTTATACAAGAATTAAATACATGTCACTTTCAAAGAATTAAACATCATTTTCAAAGAGTTTCAAAATTCTTTCTTTCTTTATTTAGTCAAAAATTTCGGCCACCTCCATATAATTAACACATCCACTTTAATTAATAATTCCTCTTATCTTAACTTTAATAATATCTCTACATCATAATCATATACTTTAGTGTCACAAAGATATAAAAATATTCTTCTTTTCACACTTATAGGAAATTTTCGGTACTTATGCTAATAACATGCCACATATTTTATCTTCTTCCAATTAATAGCTATGTGACATAATATAAGTCTTAGATGCTGAAATAAATCATAGGAAAAATAATTAATAACAATCCTATGTACTAAAGCCAAATTTTCGAAAAACACTTAAGAAATTATGGATAAATTATCAAATCTTTATTCTTTTAATAACTAATATTATTTTAATGAAGGATTATATAAATATAATGCTCTTGAATCATAAAATAAATTCCTTGATGTAATATTCCAAAGAAACGAACGTATGATTACGGTATTTTAAACCCGTAAATTAGGGTTTTGCCGTATATTATTATATTTCGACATCGAATATTTTGATTTCGATTCAGTATTATTATAACGAATTCCTTTTTATATTCACTAAGGATTGTGAATTAAGGAATTGAAATATTACGAAATGATTCGTCAATATATTTTAACGTCGATCGCGTATCGAACGTCAATATTTTATGAAATTTTCTGAGCAGTAAAGCTTGGAATTAACTTCCATATTAATTCCTATGATAATGGAATTTTATTTATAAAGTAAGTATGAACTTACTACGACCATTTTGAGATGAGTCAATTTTGAAGGTTTGAGGCGTTTTAAGCGTCGGCGTCTGAAGACGTTTTGAAAAATGAGTTTAATGCTCAGGAAATTACAATAATTAATTTCCTATTATTATTTTATATAATTACATTATTATTAATTATTAAAAACAAATTTTTAGCTATTAAAATTCGATATTTTGGAAATGGGTTTTTCGAAAACCCTAATTGCTTAAACTATGGTTTTTCACATGAATTGATACCATTAAATTATCCTATGGTATCTAAACTATATTTTATGATATATATGAGTATTATTAAGCTTTAAAATCAATTTTTGAGCATTAAAACTCGATATTTATATATATGGGTTTCGAAACCCTAATTTTAAAAATTAGGGTTTTGATTGCATGAAATGATATATTTAAATTACCCTATGCTATTATTTATTATCTAAATCATATAATATGATATATATGAGTATGTTTGATCTTGATTGACATGAGTATCAATAATAGGTGTAATTTATAATTTTGTTCCCATTTTCCCATTTATTTTCGGTAATTTCGAATATTTACTATATGTTGGATTTAATTATTTTAATGGCTTGTATTATATACCTATGATCATGTGTGATTAATACATTGTATTATGGTACAAAAATAAAATTAATCCCACCCCTAAACCCCTACATAGCCGTCGGCCATCATGAGATGACATGGCATGATGGTCACCTCCCTATCACCCAATGCATGAAGAGCTCCTTTTACACTCCTCAATCATCACCTCCAACTTCCAAGGGGCTGCAGCACTTTAATTGAGTAAGGGAGAGAGAGAGAGGACGAGAGAGGACGAGAGAGAGAGAGGGAGAGTATAGGGGGGATCCTTCACCCTTAAACCTCATTACACTCATTTTTCACTTCCTAAAATTTTAGAGCACCCAAAACACTCTCCATTCTCCCCATTTTTGCTGTGAAAAACCGAGAGCTCCCTCCTCCCATTTCTAAAAATTTGTTCTTCCTTTTCCCTTCTTCCATTCGAAAACTCTAGCACCCTAATATTACTCTTGGATTCTATATCATTCTCAAGGTAAACAAAGGGCCCTAAGTACCGATTTCATCTTCCTTTTTGCAAGAAAAATCGATTGTATACATTTATGTGTTTATATGTGTATTCGAATGCATACATATATGTTTATATGTTTTAAATGTCCTTATGAATGATCTATGGTTATATATATTGTTCTTGATGATTTTCATTTCCAAATATGTAAATATATGTTAGAATAATCATATAGTGTTGTATATTAAAATTTTGGAATGGATCTAGCATATGTTCATGATTTTCGAACCATAGAATATATATTGAAATAATTTTCGAAAACATTATAAAATGATATGGTTATGACCGATTGTTCTAAAGTATTTTTAGTGATGGATTATTGATCTATGATATGTTTTAAGCCTATGGTATGTTATTTAGAATTTTTGGAAAACCCTAGCCTATTTATTTAATAATACCGTGAGCATATAGTGTATAGATATTGGTGTATGATTTTTATTTTGATCATGCAATGGTGTATTAATGCTTTAATGTATTGATTATGTATTGTATGATTTTATTGGAATTTTTGGAGATCAAATGCTATATTAAATCAAATAATACCGTGAGCTACCATACTCTTGAAGGTGATGATTTAATTAGTTTTGATAAATGTTATGATGTATTATTATTATACTATAGTAAATAAACTTAGTGTATAATTATTAGAATTTTTGGAAATCAAATACCATATTTAAATCAAAGAAGCCGTGAGCTACCATACTCTTTAAGGTGATGATTTAATTGGTTTTTGATGATTAAATGATGTTATATTGTTATACTATAGTGTATAAGCATAGTATATAATTGTTGGAATTTTTGAAAACCAATTACTACATTTAATCAAAAAAACCGAGAGCTATTAAGCTCCATATGGTGATGATTCAAATGTTTTTGGTTGATGTTGTGATGTTACAATGTTATAATATAATGTTTAATCATGTCATAAATTATTTGGAAATTTTAGAAATTGTTTGATAATTATTTGGTAATTAACTTATAATTACCGATTGCTTTGAGAATTATATTGGTGAATGAGTGGTTATAATGGACTATAGGTTATATTTATGATATATATTAATATTGGGACATTATACTATGTGTATATCAATTTTGGGAATTTTTGGACAATTATTCCTAATTTTCAAAATTATCGTAGCATATATATATGTATATATGTTAATAAATGGCAAACAATATCATATGGATTTTACAAATTCATATTCTGGACCATAGTATATAATAATACACTATATTAATTTAAATTTTTTTCGAAAATCATTTGGTAAATTTTTATAATTACCGAGAATATTTCGATTATTTATAAGGATTTTAAATCCTATTAATTCAGTTTATTAATAAAATATATGTCTAATAATTATTTTAGACATATTTTAATTTTGTAAAATTTTATAAATATAGATTACTATGTTTGAGACAAACGTTTATTTAATAACGTTTTTAATCGAAAATATACGTTTTTAATTATTCAAAGGATTAATAATTGCGAAAATTATTCATAAGCCCTTTGATTTACGTGATAAATCGAGAAATGGGACTTTACGATTTTTAATCGATCGAAATTCGATTTATAAAATAAAATGTTAAGAAATTACTATTTGAAAGTCAAAATTGTTGACTTTGTTGACCAGTGTTGACTTCGTTGACTCTTAAAGTCAAACGTACGATTATACGTTCGATAAATACGCCAATACACGTAAGATGTACTAATTGAGTATAATACCTCATTAGTAAGAAAAGATTTCACAAAAGAAATCCTTATATCGAGAAACATGCTTATCGTTGAGCGTTAAGCGGAAAGGTTAAATCGAAATAATTGAGCGTATCTCGGGAGCGAGAACAATTCAATTGAATAACGTATTTGAAAGCGTATTGAATTCATTGAGAATTGATTACATCGATATAAGATATCGAAGTTTATCTTGAACTTTGAAAGTCTCGAGAGACGATCGACATACTAAAACCTCGCTTTTTCGTAAAAGGTGTGGACCTGGCGGCGACCGGATCTTGGCGTGCAAACAAACTGGGACTCGGTTCTGACGAACCATAGTCGGTGGGCTTACTCTTGAAACAAAATGTGACTTTCTTGCTTCTTCCAAAATGAATTCTCTTACAAATGTTATTTTGCTGTTGTTGATAAATGTTTATTACATTACACCAAAATATTACATTTTGTGTATGGATCTATCTGTTATGCCGGGTAGAAATTTGGCGATAGTTGGAACTATATCATGACGAGTTATGTCATTTGTTGGGTCGCGTCGGAAGTTTAATGCCCTGCTAGGATTGGCGTGAAGGTTGGAACTATATGATATGTTAACATATACATTTGAGTATTTGTGTGTTGTATGGGATTCTGACGGTCACGCGTCGTAGAAGGAAGGGCTCCCTCTCGACGTTTGATCTTTGATATTGTTATGAATTGTGACTATGGGATACGGATCATACACACCAAAAAATGCTCGGCGGCGATGTTCTGAACTAAAAATGTAATAGTAAGCCTGAGGCATTTCATCTAAAACCCTTGTGACTTACCTTGATAATGGCAGTGTAATTCAAATATTATCAAATGTTTTGGCATAAGTCCACTAAGTGCATTATTTGTACTTAGCCCTGCATATTTGTTTTTAAATGTGCAGGTTGAGTTCTGATGGTGATGATGGAAGATGTGTTGAGGAGTCCAGTGTCCTTGACTGTTTATGAAAAAGTTTTCTTTCTCAAACTCATGAAATGAAAAAGTTTTTGAGCGAGTTGGAAGAACTTTTGAAAGAAATTGAAAGGGTTATCCTTGGAGGAAAGGATATGATATTATGAGGTTGATGATGAAATGAAAGTTGAGCAAGAAAATTTTTCCAAAACTTTGAGTTGAATTGATGCGAGTACTCAAGTATCGAGATGAAAGTACATGGTGGTACTAGTTGAATGATCAACATGGAATGAGTGAATTCATTTTTGATATGTATATGAGTTGACTATGATTGTCATTTTGAAACCGTATTTCCAAATTCTCAAATGAGACTTTATTTCCAAACTTCAAAATTTTGTTTATGATGAACGATATGTTATCACGAGACGAACCTAGACTCTAAGGAGCATGCTCATGTATCGTGAAAGAACATAGAAGTATGAACTTCTTTTTCCTTACGAGAACAAAAGAACGATAGGAAGAATGAAAGTGATGATAGCCTCGAGCCCGAACGACGAAAGACGGGCGATAAGGATAAACGAGGACGATCTCAACCTTGAAGATGAACGACGTCGACATTTCATCACCGCTTCGACATGAGCGACCGTCGACATAGGTTATGATGTGGACATCAACTACGACTTCAGAATGTTCAAACTCAACATAAGGACGTGGATGTGGTAGACGCATTACATCGACATACGCCTCGAATTTTATTTTTGGCACGATCGCGCAAATTTCCTGCACTGCGCAGTAAACTTGTTTTAGCTAGATCTCTTCCGTTAGGACTCCGATTTATGCATGGTTTTCACCTGAGTACTCCTAACGCACTGATATTCATTTTTTATGAAGAACAGAATCCCTAATTCTGTCTCCAGAATACGCTAGAGTCCGTTGAACTTTAGTTCAAATGTTTGGTATAAGACAAGGATCTCATAGCATAGCCTATATATTAAGATGTTATTGGTATATATGTATACGATGGGTAAGACTAAGAAGGTAAGTATTAATATGTGTTGTGCCTTATGATGTTGCCTACCTTATGGATTGCTTAGTTCTAACCTAGTTGCTTCTCGTTATGCTTAAGTTATCCTTGTCTGCTTTTGAGATAAAGATAGTTGACTTATATTAGTTTTAATCGTGACAGATGGAGGGGATGAGATACATCGCTCGGAGAAGGATTGGACCACACCCGACCCCCGGGGAAGTGATGAGTATTTATCGCTCTAGTTGGATGTGCGCCAGAGAGGATTTGGGCGAGTTTCTGGCGTATTACCTCCGCCTTTGGAGATACGCCCGAGCCCACGGTGCTACTGACTATGATGGCATCAGACGTCTCCTAGCCATACTCCCTTGTGATTGGGAGGACTATGCCGGGAAGTATCGAGGATTATATCTACAGGCGATGGGCGGCTATGACTTGGTGGGAGATTTGCCCAGTTCGTAAGTCACCCGACTTACGTGTACAAAGATCTGAGGGCAGCACCGAGAGGACCCTACCTTCCTCCCCGAGTACACATGGCGGGATGAGTCGCGAGTGGCTATACACGGAGGTTCGAGGCGGTCGACCCGTCGTGCCTCCATTCCTCTTTACGAGGCGAGCCCGCCCGCTTGGAAGGGCGACGCCCTAGAGCCTTGGGAGAGCACTGTGTTCCCCACTCTACCTCTGGACACCCGTCGTCCACCGATACCACCACCACCGCCTATGGCGCACCCGTACCGCCCGATCGAGCATTTCCGCCCGGGCGGCGCGGATGAAGTGATAGACGCGTCGGATGGTTATAGCCCGATCCGCTATACTTACGGCCCGATCCGCCACGACTATGAGCTATATGGCGATGGCGACTTCAACCCCATGCGGGACATACCGATGGTGGAAGGCGATGGGCGGGACCATCCAGAGGACTACCCGTGGGACATTTCGGCAGCGAGGGCGACTCAGGAAGAGGAAGATCCGAGGAGGACGGCGATGGGAGGATGCGTGATGCGAGCACGGATGAAGCTTAAATAGATTTTGTTATGTTTAAGCTTCCGTTGTTTTCCTTTTCTAGGTTCGGTTGATGGAACTAGAACCACGAAATTCTTGGAAGGCCGTGTGGGCCGGGATTTATGTTTTTCCTTATAACTTTTGGTGTTGAACATCCTGCCTATGGCAGAAATTTTGGATATATATATATGACCCTGATTAGGGCTTTTGCGGCAAGTTATGTTTGTTAAGGGTGAAATATTTTGTTTAGAATCATTTCTGAAAGGCCATGATAGTATTGTGTATGTTAAGTTATGGAAAGAATAAGTGTCGATAATTACACATTTTCTATAGCAAAGATGCCTCCGAAGAAATCCGGACGGGAACCCGGAGGTCGAGGTCGGGAAGGCTGGAGGAAGGGTAGAATTCACGAACAAGAAGGCGAGGACATTCCCCAACCACCACCTCCACCTCAACCCGATCGCGGGATCGAAGAGTTGTTTCTAAGGCAGAACCCACCTACTATTAACGGGAAGGGTAATCCCGAAGAAGCGGAACAATAGGTCCAAACCATAGAACGGATCTTTAATTTTCTACGATGCACGACCCATGAGCAAGCGTCACGTGTTGCTTTCGATTAAATGGACCCTGATTTACGGTGGGAGGCCGGAAAAAGACATTCTTCTTGAGCAACTAGAAGAGTTCTCATGGGAAGACTTGAGGAGGAACTGTATGAAATACATACCCAAAAGCTATAAGAAGAGGAAGGGCGTGAATTTTTCCTATTGAAACAAGAAAGGTTATGCATGATCGACTATGATCGCGCTTTCTGCGAGATGTCGAGATATGCACCGTGCGGTGAACACCGACTTGAAAATGTCGGAAAAGTTTAGGTCGGGCACGAGGATGGAGATACGGATGTCTCTTGCCGGCCATGGAGACGACTTACGGAAGCTCTTGCGAGCTTTAGATATTGAGGCGACAATGTCCGAAGATAGGTGGATGTCGGCTCGGACACATAACTCGACGGACAAAGGAAAGGGAAGTGGGAACCCAATCGCGGCAATCATAGCGGGGAGGCTATGAGAATGAAGCCACAAGCGACCACGGCGAGGCACCGGCGCGGCCGAGGCGAATCGGAAGAGAGCGACTTATGCTCCACCTGCGAGAGGCCCAGGGAACAAATAAGGGCACCTCCATGCCCTAGATGTCACGCCCAATTCAGGGAAGCACGGATGCGGGGTGTGATTAGGGTGGGGTTAAGCGAGGAAGAAGGGGATACATATAACATACATGATAAGAAGATGTGACCATGAAATCGGGCAAGATCTCTCTATAACTAGGACATATCACGAAGGGAGGGTGCACAAATAATCCACCAATGAATAATATCGATATCATAACCTCGAGAACATGATCTTGGTTTATTATAAGTAATGCAAGAAGGCAAAATAGCATTACATCCTGTCGACTAGACCGGTCGACCACATAGCATGCTCGTATCGAGACTCACGTGAGAATAACATAACAAATCTTGTTCCCAATCGAAAGCAAATAAGGGACAAGAATACATAATTATCGAGTGCGTATATAACACAACATCGCGAAGCATAGCATGAAGAACCCGTAGCTCCACCCTCGGCGTCGCCCGTCCGACCCTCCTCCATCTCGTGAAAAGATTTGAAAAAGAGTTTGGGGTGAGTACTAGCGCTTTCGGTGGGGTTTTATCATAAATCAAAAGAATCATGAGGCCGTGTTTAGAGCACTTACCTTAGAAGGTTTTAAAGCGTAAATCCACTTCTAAGTAAGCAAAATAGATTTTCATTTTCGATACGATCCGTTATTCTCATACTCCATCATAGAACCATGAACCACGGCTCGGGCGTATCCCGCCACCCCATCACATGACATTCATTCGCCCGGAACATATCCGGTCGGCCCACGCCGGGCGTATCCGGTAGGCTAACTCGGTGTGGACTTCAGGGGTCAAATCCCCATCGGAACCATAACCACCTCATTACCTTTTTCGTGTGGACTTCCGGGTCTATCCCCTTCGAACCATAACCACGTGTTCGAGGTCTATCCCTTAAGATCAATACTCAAGATGGTGATCAACCCACGAATAGAGATCCGTGCACAACCATGATAGAACCATATCTTGGATCGGAGAACGATAATAATTTCACAAAAACATTTCTGGCGTACATGTTTTATTTTGAAATATCGAGTAAATAAATCAAAATAAGCATATATAACCCAACCTCGCAGATTTAAAACGTCAACCGAGAGATATCTATAGATCTGATGACTTCACCGATCGCACTGGTAGGTACCTGGTAACAAGAAGAAACAACTTTTGGGGTCACTTCCCACAAAGCAAAGCAACATCGTGATCCAAACGACGATCGTAGCAAAATTAGGGTTTTCGACTTTCTGAACCCACATTTGGCACTCTCCGGGTTTTCAAATCAACTTGATGTAGAAGGGAAATATATTCAGGGCATCAAGACCTATAATAGGGTACTTTCAAAATATGCATGCATGCAAGTTGACTCAAATCTTAGCAGCGAAGAAGCTTCAAAAATCGATGCCTATCCTCAGATCTAGGATAAACCATCCAAAATCGATGCATGAAAATGGAAACATAAGCAATATGCATAACGACGAACATGGAATGACAAACGACGTTGAAAATGGATAACCCGGGCATGTACTTCCTTTAGAAAACTCGAAGCAACGGAAAACATCCCGACATTCAGAAACGCAAAAAACAGAAAAACAGAATCGGTACTTTAGTAGAATGCATAGCCCGGAACTCACAACCTAAAGGACCCGTAGCCAAAAGGTGGCCCGTCGGCCACCAAATCGGCGGCCAAAGGGCAGCAAATCGGCGGCAATTCGGCGGCCATGCGCCAACAAAGCGGCCGACCTCGGCGTTTTCCCGCCTCGTCCCTTTAGAATCCCGAGTTCTATGCTATACGATCTACTAAAAGGCGGAATCAAAACAAGAAAATGACAAAAACAGAAAAATGGGCTGCCCGGGGGGTGGTTGAGCGGCGGTGGTGGCTCGGCGGCGCAATAATGGCGCCGCCGAGCCTCCCGGCTCGATCCCCACTCCTCCAGTGACTTCAGCGGCACTGAGCTGCTCGGCTCTTCCGTAAACACGAGAGATGAAGGAAATGAGCGTTGAAAATGAAGGCCCTAGCCTCCTATTTATAGGAAAATTGAGGCTTGTTCTTGCATAATGACCTTTTTCAAAACGCAAAAGCGACGCAACTTTTGCAAACGGACTCCAAATTTAGCAAACTTGGTACCCATGGACACGAAATAAAATACCGGACACAATGACTATAAACAAGATATGCTTTTAAAAGACCAATGAAAAGTCCGGTTTTTCGATAACTTCCCCGGAGTGCCAAACCTTCATGGGTGGTCGAAAACCTGCATACTTAGTGTCTATGAATTCGTCATAAGACACTCTTCACAACGCCTGAGGTTTCGTGACGGTCGCATCACCGAAACAAAAAGTCAACCTTTTGACATTTTCTCGAAAAACGTGCCATGCAAAACAGAAGCTTAAAAAGACGGGGTATTACATCCCTCCCTCCTTAGAAAAAATTTCGTCCCCGAAATTTCAAACACGTGGAGGAAACAACTCAGGGTACTGAGCCCTGAACTTGTCTTCCAACTCCCACGTAGCTTCCTCCTCTCCGTGGTGATTCCACAACACCTTTACCAACGGAATCTGCTTGTTCCTCAACTCCTTGACTTCTCGTTCCAAGATAGCCACTGGCCTCTCCTCGTAACTCAGATCCTGAGCAAGAACCACTTGGTCATGCTTGATCACGTGTTTTGGGTCGAACACGTACTTTCTCGGTGAGAAGCGTGAAACACGTCGTGAACATCTCCGATGCTAGGCGGCAAAGCTAATTTATAGGCAGCGGGCCTATTCTCTCAAGAACTTGAAGGTCCAGCGAACCTTGGTCATAACTTACCTCGTTTCCCAAAGCGAGCGACTCCTCTCGTCGGAAACCTTAAGAAAACGCGATCTCCGATCATGAATCGAAGATCCGTCGACGCTTATCTCGCATAGGACTTACGCACATCTGCGCTTCCTTGATCCTTCGCTGATCGATCGATAACCTCGACCGTCTGTTGAACCATCTCGGTCCTAACATCTTTCTCTCGCCCACCGTCCCGATAAAGTGGCGATCGACACTTCCTTCCGTCTAACGCTTCATAGGGAGCCATTCCTATGGTGGCACGATAATCGTTGTTATAGGAAAACTCTACCAAAGGTAGTATCTCTTCCCAATTTTCTCCTCTGTCGGCCACGATCGCCGCACATGTCTTCCAAAACCTCGAATCGTCCTTTCGATCGACCGTCCGGTTTGAGGATGGAATGTTGTACTAAGATTGACTTGGTCCCCATGGCTTCCTCGCACTCTCCAAAACCTCGACGTGAACCTCGGGTCACGATCGGCGATGTCGATACCGGCACACCATGTAACCGTCACGATTTCTTTGGCGTAAAGTCGAGCAAGCTTATCCAACCCGTCGTCGTCCAAATCGGTAAGAATGAGTGACTTCGTCGGTCTATCGACGACAACCCATATAGCGGTGTTTCCTCTCACGACATTGGAAAACTCACCACAAAATCCATACCGATATGATCCCATTTCCATTACGGGATTGGTAGCGGTTGCAACAAACTGACGGACGTTGGTGTCGACTTTCACTTGCGACAAGCCAAACAACGTTCCACAAACGCTACATCCTTTTTCATCCCTTCCCACCAAAAGTTCCTCTTAAGGTCTCTCAGACATTTTGGTGCTTCTGGATGAGTCAGTATCGGTGCCTCATGAGCTTCACTCATTATTTTATCTCTCAATTCCTATTGAGTGGCACACATAACCTTCCTCGGAATAGTAGCGCGTTGTCCTTTGCTTCGTGAAACCCTTGCTATCTTCTAGCCTTGCTTTCAAACGCATCTTTTCCAGAATTCATCTCCTCATACGCAAGACTCACGATGGCTTCTCTCGGTCCGGTTCACCGTCAAAGCTGCGATGAATCCTGCACCGATTCCGGTGGTGAATCACTTCGGTGAGCTTCTCGAAATCTCGAATAAGCTCTTTCTCTCGTGAGAAGATATCCCAACTTCGCCTCGATTTGCGACTAAGGGCATCAGCTACGACATTGGCTTTCCCCGGGTGATAACTGATAGAGCAATCATAATCCTTCACCAACTCCAGCCATCTCCTTTGCCTCATGTTCAGCTCTTTTTGTTCAAAGAAGTACTTTAGGCTCTTGTGATCCGTGAAGATTTCACACTTAACTCCATAGAGATAGTGCCTCCAAATCTTCAACGCATGAACGACTGCCGCTAACTCCAGATCGTGAGTTGGGTAGCTCAACTCGTGCGGTTTCAACTGACGAGACGGCGTAAGCTATAACCTTCTCGTTCGCATGAGAACGCAACCCAAACCAAGTTTAGATGCATCGGTGTAGACCACAAACCCATCGTTCCCTTCCGGCACGGCTAACACCGGGCGGTTGTTAGCTTCTTCTTTAACTCTTGAAACTTGCTTCACAAGCTTGAACCATGAAAACTTGATTCCTTTCACGAGCTATTGCGTCGTCGGCCTTGCCAACTTCGAAACCCTTCGATGAAACGTCTATAATATCCGCCAAGCCTAGAAAGCTTGAACCTCATTGGCATTAGTCGAACCTTCCGATTACTTACCGCTTCAACCTTCATCGGGTCGACTTTGATTCCTTCTGCGGACACGATGTGTCCAAGGAACATCACTTCTTTGAGCCAAAACTTCGCACTTACTATACTTGGCATACAACCTCTCGCTCGTAACGTTTCGAGCGGTGCGTAGGTGTTCTCTATGCAACTCGCATTCTTGGAATAGAGCGAGAATATCATCGATAAAACCAAGACGAAACTATCCGGATCGATGGAAAACTCGATTCATCGGATCCATGAAAATCTTTGGCGCGTTGGTCAAACCAAGCGGCATCACGATGAACTCGTAGTGCCCATACCTCGTCCCGAACGCGGTCTTCGCAACGTCCTCCTTCACGATCTTCACCGATGGTAGCGACCTCAAATCGATCTTAGAAGACACTCGCTCCTTGAGCTGGTCAAAAGATCGTCGATCCTTGGAAGAGGATATCTGTTCTTGATCGTCGACTTATTCGACTCTACGTAGTCAATGCACATCCGCATTGACCCATCCTTCTTCTTGACGAACAGGCGGCGCCCCCACGACGACACGCTGGGTCGGATAAAACCTAGATCAAACACTCCTGCAATGCGCTTTCGGTTCTTGCAATTCTTTAGGTGCCATTCTATATGGTGCCTTTGATCTTAGTCTTGCTCACGGTTCCAAATCAATAGTGAATTCCACTTGTCTATCGGTGATAAACCTGGCAAGTCCTCGGGAAACACGTCCGGATATTCACACACCACTGGCTCCTTTTGCAACTGTTTGCGCTGTTCATCGTGCCCTGTCAAACTTACCAAGAAAGTTTGACAGCTTCCCTTCCTGATCATCCTCACTGCCTTCAGTGCTGAGATCATTGGCACGCAAACACCCATTCTTATGCCGTGGAAACAAACTTCCACTCCTTCGGCTGTTCGAAAAGCAACTTCTCTCTCGAGACAACGTATAGTTGCCATGTGCTTTTCCAACCAATCCATGCCAAAGATGACATCGAAATCTTCCATTCCGATGACATGCAAATTGACAAGGACCTTCTGCTCACAGATTTCTACCTCCTGGTTCTGGCAAATCTCTTTTGCCTTTAGCACTTCCCCTGATGGGATGCTAATTTCCAGGGTACTCTGTGATTTCTTGGGTACCAAACCCAACCTCTCACACGCGATTTTCGAAACGAAAGAATGTGAGGCTCTCAGATCAAACAAAGCGGCGGGTATATCACTCATATGGATTATACCGCAAGATTTCGGGAGCTTGAGCTCGCTGCTGGCGATTCGCGCGTACCCTTGCTGCGCGGTGGCCTTTGGTTTCTTGCCTAGGGTGACCTCCTGCCCGTTGTTTGTCCTCGGTGGGCATGATTACGCCTCTGCGGGCTGGATCTTTGCCTTCGACGGCCGCACCGCTGGCCTCCTAACGGACAATCTCGAGCGTAATGTCCAGACTTCTTACAACGATAGCACTCGGTGCTACCTTGCCTGCACTCGCCGAAATGATTCCTTTGGCATTTCTGGCACCAAGGTTTTTCCACACCCTGCCGCATGGGTTGGAAATTCCTTCCCCAAGGTTGCCTTTCTCTCACTTGAATGCCTTGATTCCTTGGAATCACTGGACCGCTCTGGTTCCCTTGGAACACCTGATTGCCTTTCCCTCGATCTTCCCATTTCCTCTTACCTCTTCCTCCGTCAGATGGCTGTCCGGGTGGCATTGTTCTCTCCTGGGGCAACATTGACTCAATGTTTAATGCTCGGTTCAAGGATCGCGCATCGTCGATCTCCCGGTCGACGAGCGAAATTCGATCTCGGTGAGTCCTCTCTCGAACCTGCGCCTCGCGGCCTCGGTGCCGACCAGTGCGTGGCATAACGTGACGATTGAGCGGCGATCGTACTCGGTGACCGTCCTTCTTCCTTGACGAAGATTCCGAAATCCTTTTGCCTTCTCTTGCCTGTAAAACCCCGGGCACGTACTTTCCATGAGTTCTTCCTTGAAATCTTCCCACGTATACCTTGCCCATCGTCACGGTGTTGGGGTCCTTCTCACGATTCCCACCGTAAATCAGCCTCATCGGTTAGTCGAAAGATCGCGCAATTCGACTTTTTCTCGCTTCTTCGCAACCGATGTATTCAAGATCCTTCGGTGGATCGTATCCGCTCGGCGTCGATCGGTTCGCCGAGACCGTCGAGCGTGGGGATTCGCTGCGAAAACTCTCGATCGCATGCCGTTGAACCAAAGGTGGTTCTGGGCTTCTTCCACGTTATTGTTCCTCCGATTCCTTGTTCTCGGCATTACATGCATCGACCTTTGAAACATTAAAACGCTTTCTCATAGATAACCGGTATCATCGCATAACATATATCATCACCCATAGCACATATCATCACATATACCACATATCACGACGATCACATATAATCATGCAATCATGTCAAGATATCATCGTTATGCATTTCACATAACATTATCATCACACATCACATAGATCATATATCATCATGGCATAGCTCATATCACATATAAGCATCAAACATAAACATCCCGCTCATAGACGGCGTTAGTATCGAGAATATTCGGTGTCCATGAAGGACGTCAAAATACAAGATCAAGGTATGTCGGTCAAAAGGTCGATGTGAGCAAAAGAATCGACTCGGTCATTGTCAAAAGATGCCGCTCGTCCATGCTTCTAGCGATCTGCGACTGCCACCGACACACCGACTACCTAGATCCCATCCTCCGTATCCATCCACTATTCCCCGCCGTCCAGCGGTTCCATTCTGTCTCTCCTCATCTTCCTTTCCTTCCAATCGGGCTTGAATTGGTGCCGCTATCGGTGTCACGACCACACTCGAAATGACCGGGTGGCGGACTAATATTAGGAATATAGAACTTAAGATTAAACATACACTTATACAATTTAGTTCAAAGGGCTTGACGGATCGAAAGGATATAACGATCGAAAGACTTTATAGTTCACTTTGTTATAATATCCAACATGAAAATAAAGCAGATTCGAGTTTGCGGCGGAAGGTGTGTGAATACATATATGACGATATGTATTGAGGTTATCCATTCTAACGAACAACAAGGACATATGGCTTTCTCAACACTCCTCCATCGTGACAGCGAGCTCGACTGCACGTTTAAAACAAACATGCGGGGCTAAGTACAAAATTTGTACCCGGTGGACTTATGCGAAAACATTTTATTTTCATTTAATTACTACGCGATATAGTGGTAAGACACGAGGTTTTATTTGAAAATGCCTTGTGTTTACTAAAATATTTTCACGAGTTTATAAAGTTGCTTGGCGAGCATTTTCTTGGTGTCGTGATCCATATCCTTACTATCGTTCCATCATGTTATCATAGTCGAAAGTCGTGAAGGAGGCCTCGCCTACGACCCGTGACCGACCGTGGTTGTCCTTACGGCTGCACGGTCACCATCGGTGTACCGTTAATCCTAGCGGTATAAGCCTTGGGCATAGGATCCGATATCGATTTTCATTCATAAGTTGGGAATAACCCATCAACGTCACATCATACATGGATAGGATCGATACACAAAACGTAAACATTTTGGCGGTAATCATTTAAAAATTTTAGCATTAGTTGAAAATCGTAAAACAGGGACGGTTGAAAAGAGTAGCAAAGTTGTTCTATTTTGGTAATAAAGCCCACACGAAATTATTGTTCGTCTTTATCGTTTTCCTTACTCGTCGGCGTCCGGTGGTGCGTCGGCGTCACGCCTTTATATAAAAGGATGCTTTAGTGCGTCGTTTACGTAATTCGAGACTTCAAAGTCTATAATCAAATTCGATATTTCATATCGGCGTGAATTAATTCCTTAATGAATTTAATTCGTTTCTCGAGCAGCGTATCAATTTTACATTTCTCGTTCTTGATAGAAGCGAGATATGTGTTATAAATGACCAATTTACCCTCTTGGTAAATGGTCGGCGTTTTCTCACGTTTTTTTTTCGATTTCATGACTTTAAACATGAAATCTTTTCATATTAACGTGATATCGTTAGCAGATGATACGTCTTACGCATATTAGCGTATTTATCGAGACGTCTTTCGTACGTTGATTTCAAAAGTCAACAATTTTGACTTTTTCTTAGTAAATTAATTACTAAGTCTTATTTTAATATTAAATTCTTTGAAAATCAATTTCTAATTGATTTCTTTTTATAAACTGTTTTAATATGTTTAAAATAATTTTTAAACATATAATTCATTATAAATAATGAATTTAAGGATTAAAATCCTTATTTGAAATTAAAAATAGCTCACGGCTATTTTAAGTTTTATAACTTAAATAATTTCGAAATTTTTTTCAAATATGTCTAAAATAATATTTAGACATATAATTTATTAATAAACTTAATTAAAAAGGATTTAAAAATCCTTAAAAATTCTTAAAACCTCTCGGTAATTAGTAAAAATTACCCATTGATGTCTAAAATTTTTTCTAATTTAATATAGTGTATTATTATACACTATGGTCATTAATATGTCATAGGATCAACTAGACATTGTTCAATCATCATCTTATTATTAATGTAAAGCCTCGGCATTTTTAATAAAATGCTCAATAATTTCATTAAATATCGATAAATTAACACTGAGGTCGAACATTAGTCCATAATATATCTATGTCACATAATCCATTATATAACAATGTTATGTCATATAATTTGTTCCATAGCTTTCGGCATTTTCATAATATTCAACAAACAAGTTTGTAAAATTTCCCAAAATTACAATATGCACATAAACTATATTGTAGTAACATTACAACATAACAATTATCAAAACCAATTTATTCATCACCTTAATGAGCTTAGCTCTCGGTTTATTTGAATAAAATAGGTAATTGATTTTCAAAATTTCAATAACAACCTAAAATGCATAAAACATATTCTAAGCTAATAATTTAGCATTGCATGTACTCGATAAAATCACACATCAATTTATATATATATATATAGCTTCGGTATTTTTCAAAACAATTGATAAGATTTTCTAAAAATTCCCAATAAATCACAAAGGACTTATATATCATCTTAAATCAACAATATGCCATTGCATGTCCCAAATAAAAATCATTCATTAACATATAATTATATATATAGGTTCGGTTATTTTGAAAAATATAGAATTGATTTTCTAAAAATTTCTAAAATTTCACCTTGCATGTACAAAATAAATGTCACATATACATATACATATATATATATCTAGGTTCTTATGAAAAAAAATAGTTTATCATAACTTATATTCATTTCAATACATTAATCATTAATATCACATTGTACAAAATAAAATCATACACCCACTTATTTCAAGTATAGCTCTCGGTTTCAAAAGAACAATAGCATAGATCTTTCCAAAAATTTTCAAATAAATTCTATAGTCATATATTAACTCATAGATCACAATTTCATGCTTCAATACTACCTCAAAGCTCTCGGCCCTTTCAAACAAATTTCATACATATTTGAATAAATTTTAAAATATGATCCAAGCTTCACAACATAATGCTATATAATCTTAGAACATCACATACTCATTGCTTCGAAAATTCTTTGAACAAAAATCTTACATGCAATACTTTTGAAAATAAGAACACATATTCAACATACTTCTTATCATCTATATACATGCAATAGCAAAGTATCACCAACAAAGTTCATCGAGAACACATGCGAGAACTTTACATCTTTTGAAAATTCTAAGAAAATCGAGAACCAGGATGCTTTGTTTGAAATCCTACCTTGGATGTATGGATTAGTGGAACAACTCAAGGTATCTAAGTGTTGTATGGAAGATAGGAAGAAATTTTTCAAGCTTGGCTATGGGTGGAAGCTCTCGGCTATGGTAGAAATTGGGGAGGAAGGAGAGAGTTTTGAGAGAGATTGTGGAGAGTTGAGAGAGAGGAGGATGTGATTAAGTGTTGAGTGTGTAAGTGAATGGAATGAACAAAAATCTGACCTTCTCCTCTCTATACCTCACGTCCCAGCTCTCTTCTCTCTTACACAGAGACTCTCATATTTCCATAATATTTTATGTAGATAGTGGATACTAATCATGAGTGTCTTACACACAAAATATACCTTGAAAATAGCTAAAATATCCCACTAATGGCTGAGTTCATATATAAAAATATAATACATGAGAGATATATAAAAGAAATTGGAAGGATAGCACACTTAAAATTTTCGGTACTAACATATGCAATTATATAGGGCTTTCGCCCTTGCATTAAAACATAGGTTAAAAATTTTATTTCATGTCATTAATAGGTATATACACCATGGTATATGATCTAGATAATAATTATAGCATAGGATAATTAAAGAGCATAAATTTTAAAGGAAAACCTAATTTCATAATATTAGGGTTTTGAAACTAAGTTGAGCTTTTATTCATTCTAATGTTCAAACATTAATTAAATGCTTATTGGTACTGTAATATCATAAAAATACCATAAAATTAATTTCCTAAAGTTTCTTGATCATTAAAACCATCGTTCGTCTTATCTCTAGCGTTGGCGTTTGAAAACGTCTCAAAATGTTACGTGTCGACTCATTTTAAAATGGTCGTAAATACTAAATAATCTCATTATAAAAATATTCCATTAATAATGGAATGTAATTCCAACTTGATTGCTTAAGAAATATCGTGACATTTCAATAGTCGATATGCATTCGGCGTTAAAATGTCTTCTAGATAAAAGTTAAAACTTTCGATTCTTTCATTCACTAAGTTGGTGAGTGTGTAATAGAAATTATTCCTTGTAAAAAAAAAAAAAAATTGAAATCATACTTGATTTCATATGTGATTGATTTCACGGCAAATTTTTATTTTACGGGTTTTAAAGACCATGATTAGGCTTTTAAAAGCTGCGGGTTATTACATCCTACCACTTAAAAGAAATTTAGTCCCGAAATTTGTATACCTTAAAAGAATAATCTGGGGTACCGTTCCTTCACTGTATCTTCTAGCTCCCACGTAGCTTCTTCTTGTCCGTGGTGATTCCACAGCACTTTGACTAACGAAATTGATTTACTCCTCAATTGTTGCACTTTATGGTCTATTATTGCGATAGGCTCTTCTTCATAACTCATGTCTGGATTGAGAACTACGTCGTCTTGACGGATCACATGTTTTGGATCGTATACATATTTCCTTAGTTGAGATACGTGAAAAACATTATGCACATTTCCCAGTTGGGCGGAAGAGCGACTTATAGAGCTCTGAGCCTATTCTCTCTAGGATCTCGTATGGTCCTATGTGGCGGGGTCTTAGTTTTCCTTTCACACCAAATCTCATGATCCCCCGATGGAGAGATTTTGAAAATACTTTGTCTCCAACTTGAAATGCAGCTCCGATCTCAGCGTGTCGGTAGGATTTTTGTCTATCTTGAGCTTCCTTGATTCTTTGCCTAATCGTCGGACGATTTCAATCATTTCATCCACCGCTTACGGCCTATTATCTTCCTTTCACCTACCTCGTCCCGTAAAGTGGTGATCTACATTTCTTGCCATACAAAGCTTCATATGGGGCCATATCAATGGTAAACGATAACTATTATTATAGGCAAACTCAATAAGAGGTAAAATGTCTTCCCATTTAGCACCTCGATCTAGTACTACGATTCTCGGCATATCTTCGAGTTTGGATTGTCCTTCATTGCCCGTCGGTTTGTGGGTGAAATCTTTGTCTTGAAGTTTAACTTTGTTCCCAACTCTTTTGTAGGCTCGTCAAAATTTCGATGTAAACTTGGAGTCTCTATCGATGTAATAGATTTTGGTACTCCATGTAGCCGTATCACTTCTTTTACGTATATTTGGGCTAGTCTATCGACTCCATATGTATTTTGAATTGGTAAGTGGCGCACTTGGTGAGTCTATCTACTATTACCCATATAGTAGTGTTTCCTTTTCGAGACTTGGGTAAATCATGTGAAATCCATCGTTATTTCGTCCCACTTCCATTCGGTATACCCAGCGGTTGTAACTTTCCGTAGGGGCGTTGGTGTAAAGCTTTTACTGTTGGCAAACAAAGCGGCGTTCTACGAAAGAAGCTATGTCTCGTTTCATGCCTTCCACGAATTTCTCTTTTAGGTCTTGGTACATCTTTGTCTTTGCTGGGTGGGCGGTATAAGGTGTATCATGAGCCTCGCTCATTATGTTGTTCGAATCTCAACATCATCGAGAACACATATTCTTCCTTTGAACATTAAAGCATTATCGATGCTTCACGGAAATTTTCAATTCGCGATTCTCACTTTTCTCTTATCTTTTCCAACTTTTCCTCAATCCTTTGTCTCTCAATGATCCTTTTCTTAGATCAGGTGTCATGGTGAGTGTAGCAATACAATTCCTGATCGTCTCTGGCTGTTTAATCAATTCAATTCTTAAATTGCTGAATTCCTTGACAAATTTATCTTCTTGTGTCGAGATATCCCAAATGAGTTTGATTTTTACGACTCAGGCGTCGGCTACTACATTAAACTTTACGGGTGATAGTTAATACCACGATCGTAATCTTTTACTAGTTCGAGCCATCTTCTTTGCCTCGTGTTTAGATCTCTTTGCTCGAAAAAGTATTTCAAACTCTTATGATCATATAAATTTAGCATCTCACTCCATAGAGATGGTGTCTCCATATTTTCGATGCATGAACCCTCTTGCTAACTCTAAATCGTGTGTTGGGTAGTTTAACTCATGTGGTCTAAGTTGTCGTGATCGTGCGCTATTACTTTTCCTTCTTGCATCAAAGCATCCTAGTCCATTCTTGAGTCGTCGGTATAAACCACATATTCCTTATCGATTAGGGATTGCCAACACGGTGCACTTGTTAACTTTTCCTTGAGTTCTTGAAAACTTCGCCTCACATTCCTCGGTCAAGTGTACTTAACTCCCTTTCAAGTAATTGGGTCATTGGTCTTGCTATTTTGGAAAATCCTCAATGAATCTCCTATAATAACCGGTAACCTAGAAAACTCGGATCTCATTACGAGTTCGCGGTGATTTCCATTCTTGCCTTCTTCCACTTTGGTTGGATCCACTTTGATTCCATCGTGGACACGATGTGTCCTAGGAACATTACTTCCTTGACCAAAATTCGCATTTCTTGAACTTAGCAAACAATCTTTCATTCCTCAAAGTTTGTAACACCATTCTTAGATGTTCCTTATGGTCTTCCTCATTTTTCGAATAGATGAGAATGTCATCTATGAAAACCAATACAAACTTGTCTAAGTATGGATGAAATACTCGGTTCATGAGGTCCATAAACACCGCTGGTGCATTAGTTAATCCGAATGGCATAACTACAAATTCATAATGGCCATATCTTGTTCGGAATGCAGTTTTAGCTATGTCTTCAGGTCGTACCTTGAGTTGATGGTATCCTGACTTGAGGTCGATCTTTGAAAATATGCCTGCTCCTCTCAATTGATCGAATAAATCGTCGATTCTTGGTAAAGGATATTTGTTCTTGAGTGTCGTCTTGTTCGACTCTCGATAGTCTATACACGTCCTTGGGATCCATCCTTTTTCTTAACGAACAAAACAGGCGCTCCCAAAGGCGAAACACTAGGTCTAATGAAACCTAGGTCCAACAATTCTTGGATTTGGATTTTCAGTTCTTCCAATTCCTTTGGGGCCATTCTGTAGGGTGCCTTTGATCTGGGCCGATCACGGTTCCGGTCGATGGTAAATTCAATGTCTGTCGGGAGGTAATCCTGGTAGATCCTTAGGAAATATATCTGGAAATTCCCTGACAATTTCTATGTCTTCTATCTTCAGTTCCGGCTTTTCTTCTCCGTTCAGGTAAACAAGAAAAGCATGGTATCCTTTCTTATTCATCATTTTCCTCGCCTTCAATGCGGACACAATTGGGACTCTCTTTCCCGTGCGATTCCATGGAAATCGTTGCTTCTTGCCGGAAAATGAAATGATATTTTCCTTTCCTTGCAAAGAATCGTGGAGTGGTTTGCGACTAACGATCCATTCTAGGATTATATCCACGTCACCCATGGACATTATGTTCAAATTATTTGCTAGAACCATTAGTGATCCTAAGTTCAACTCTAGGTTCGACGATATATATAACGATCATAATTCCTCCTATAGGTGAAGAGATTCTCATATCTGATTTGCCTTTATTGCACTAAGTCCCAACAGATCTACGCATGATTTTGCTATGAAAGAGTGCGAAGCACCTGTGTCGAATAATACTATAACAGGCATGTTGAGAAGGATTCCCATACACCGGTTTCCACAGTCTGTTCGTTTTGTTGCGGTCTGCAAAGCATCGCCCTAACTTGAGGTAGCTGTGGGCGACGTGGTGCTTGCCTTTCTTTGAAATTTATTCTTTGTTATCTGAATCTTTGTTGCCGCTGGCGTTGTCGTTCTTGGTTCTTGTCTTCGTTCTTGAGGTGGCTGCCCTTCTTTGTTGTGGTATTTGTTGTTGTGGCTGCTGCATCTGTTGTGGAGGTTGTTGCCATTGTTGTGGCTGTAGTTGCTGTTGAGGTTGGGGCTGAAATTGGATAGCCCTCAGCGGTTGGACATTACCGGGTTGGTTCGGCCTTACAATTGTTTCGAGCGTATCCCGGACGAAGTTTCGTAATGTCCTCTCATACCGCACCTAAAACAGTTTCCAACGCCCGCCATGCACATTCCGTGTGCATCTTTCGGCATTTAGGCGCGGAAGAGCCCTTGTTTGCTCTTGTAGTCCCTTCTTTGGAGGAATAAAGGTTGGCTTCCTCCATCCTTGTCCTTGATTTCTTTGAGTTCCCCCCTGCTGCTGTTTGTTACCTTTGTTTTCAAAGCTTCCTATTATTACCAAAACTAGCATCCCTTTCTCTTCCCTCATCCATGGTATTACGCATACGGGTGATCCCGACTTATCATCGGCATTCTTTGCCTCGATGTCAAAGCCCGTGTAAGAGCCTCGATTATAAGTCATGTCTCCAAGACCGACAAGAGACATTCTTATTTACGGCCTTAACCACGATCTAAATTTTCCGCCATCTTTAAATCCGTGTCCACTTGATCCGGGCATATCTAGACATTTCGCAAAAGTGCGATCGTAATCGATTACCGACATCTTTTCTGTTTTAACAAGAAAATTCATGTTCCTTCTTTTCTTGTAACTCTTTGGTACATACTTATCATACACTTCCTTTTAAAATCTTCCCATGTCAACTCTTCCATCCGCTCTCTGCTTTGTGAAAGTTTTCTTCGGCCTCCCACCGAAATCAATGAGCCCATTTAATTGGAAGGCTACACGATAGTCTTTCTTGTGTTGTGCACCTTAGAAAAGTGAAAATTCTCGATGGTTCTCGTCCACCTGTTCGGCATCTTCGGACTACCTTTCCCATTGAAAGTTGGAGGTTTTGTCTTAAGAATAATTCCTCTATCCTGCGGTCGGGTTGAGGTGGAGGTGGTTGAGTGCAGACTTGTTCCTCTGTTCGGAGTTCTACCTCGTCTCCTAGGTGCCTCTGCCTCTTACTTCTCGTTCGGGGTCTTGTCTAGGAGGCGTTACATTGTGTAAAATATATCATTAGCATCATGTATCATTCTTATAACTTGAATATGTATAATTTCATTTCTTTGCCTTTTTAGAAACGATAACTTAAATAAAACATTTCATTCTTGTCATACATAAATTTGTTGCAAAAGCCTTCTTGGATCACACATACATACAATTGCAAAAGCACCATAGATGACGTACTCTGCAATCACAAGTCCTTACTTCAAGGATTACTCACATACTGGCTTCCAAAATATTTCAAAAGAAAAGGGCCATACACATATAGGCCTTAAGGCTTTACAAAATTAAAGTCATGCACAATGGCTTTATAGCCTTACAAAAATTCAGTTTTCCCCACTGTTCAAGTTTTTTTTCAAAAGCATAATTAAAACATACATAGAAATAGATAACATAATCCTTCAAATTTTACATCAACATCACTATCTACATCAACTCCTCGAATCTTCCTCGTCTTCCTCGGATCCTCTTCCTCCGTCCGAGTCATCAACACGGCCATATGCTCTAGGGTCCAGCTCCATTACTCTCTACCATCGGGATGTCCCGGTGGACCATAATCCACACGAATCGGATGTAGCTGTCATGGATGGGATTATACCCATCAAGTAGTACTGTCACACTAATCCGTCTTTGTCGGCGGAAACTCTCGGTGGCGGTAAGGGTGCGCCATCGGTGGTAGGCGGAAGTGGTGAGCGTGCGGATGTCCGAATATCGAAGGTGGGAAAGCAGGGGCTCCCAATGCTCTGGCCTAGTTGCTCCGTCCGCTTTGAACAAGTGCGCCTCGTCAATCCGATATCGTGGTACCACCGGTCAACAATCCGTGGTACCTCGGTTGTCTGACCACTCGGGTGACTCGTCACGCCATGTATACTCCGTGGAGGAGATAAGGTCCTCTCGTCTGCGCCGTAGATCTTATATCGTATGTCGGTGGTGATGAACTGGGTAGATCACCTATCAAGTCATATCCTCGATCGCACGGTAAATGTAATCCCGAAACCTCACGGCGTAGTCTTCCCAATCACATGGAAGTATAGTAAGAAGGCGGCTTAATGCCGTCGTAATCCGTCACGCCGTAAACTCTCGCATTCCTCCACAATCTAAAGTAATACATCGAAACTCTCCTAGATCCTCGCCGGCACACATCCGGCTTTCCCGATGATCGAATAGTCTCCTCGAGAGTCGGGTTGGGTCTATCCTCCTTCTCGCAATATAACGCATCTCATCCATACATCACGATCAAAAACTAACCGTTAGACACTACTAATACACGCTAGCGAGATAGGATAGCTTAATACTTGATTAATCAACTAGGATAAACTATTGACCTATAACCAAACATTCTTAACCCATCTAGTAAACAAAACTCCTATTGCTATGTTAAGCTACACGGTATTATAGGTTCCTCTGTTCTATCTAAAACTCAAGCTGAACTTTACCCAGACTCTACTGTATTTGGGAGCTGGAAAAGAGATTCTGTCCTTCATAACAAATGAAGTTCAGAACGTTAGGAATCATGGCGAAAACCATGCGTAAAGCGGGGTCCCATCGAGGAAATGCGGTTAAAACAAATTTACTGCGCAGTGCAGAAAATTTTCGCGATTATATCGACGTTTGAGAAGGTGCCAATAATGACAACATACGCGCTATAGCTCTGCCGACTTAGTATAACTATTACGTCCGTCTTCAAATTGAAGCTTGCCGTTCTGAAATCTCGGTCCTCGATCCATAAGTTGAAAATCATGGTTATGATCGCTCACTTTGGTGTGATAAGCATCCACCTTCTTCATTCTTCGTAGTCAGCGTCGTTCCCGATCATCTTTACGTTCCACTTTCGCCGTTCGAATTGAAATTAAAACACATTCATGCTTCCTATCATTCTTTTGTTTTCTTTCATTATGGAACATACTTCCTATATAAATCTACGTTCTTCTCGAGAATAGCATACTTTGTTATCAACATAGATTTCATAATTCATAAACATAACATCCAAACAACATCATACTTCGTTCATACATATCTGTACATATCATCTTGTTTTCATACATTCGTCATTAATCATCATGATTCGTTTCAAACATACTTTTCAACTTAACCACTTCATATCATTGCTATTTAATTTCAAAATTTAGAATTTTTGAAAATCTTCATTCATAACTCTTCATTTCAATCATCATCACATTACAACTTTCCTTTTCCTTTTTCTTCAAAAATCTTTTCAAATTTGATCATCATATAAAATTTTCACTTCATAAACTCAAAAGAAACTAGTTACCTTTTCCCCGTTGAGCTCGATGTGATGGAGTGTTCAGAATAGCCAGTAGATTTTCTAGAAGTCTAGTGACTCAATTCTAGACTTAGTTTAGAAGGAAATGGGGTTTCATAGAGCAACTGCTCTGATACCACTCTGTCACGACCACACTCCGAATGACCCGGAGTGAGCGGACTAATATTAGGAATATAGAACTTAAGATTAAACATACACTTATACAATTTAGTTCAAAGGGCTTGCCACGGATCGAAAGGATATAACGATCGAAAGACTTTATAGTTCACTTTGTTATAATATCCAACATGAAAATAAAAGCAGTTCGAGTTTGCGGCGGAAGGTGTGTGAATACATATATGACGATATGTATTGAGGTTATCCATTCTAACGAACAACAAGGACATATGGCTTTCTCAACACTCATCCATCATGACAACCGAGCTCGACTGCACGTTTAAAACAAACATGCGGTAAGTACAAAATTTGTACCCGGTGGACTTATGCGAAAACATTTTATTTTCATTTAATTACTACGCGATATAGTGGTAAGACCGAGGGTTTTATTTGAAAATGCGCGTGTTTTACTAAAATATTTTCACGAGTTTATAAAAGTTGCTTGGCGACATTTTCTTGGTGTCGTGATCCGTATCCCTTACTATCGTTCCATCATGTTATCATAGTCGAAAGTCGTGAAGGAGGCCTCGCCTACGACCCGTGACCGGCCGTGAATTGTCCTTACAGCACACAGTCACCATCAGTGTACACGTTAATCCTAGCCAGGTATAAGCCTTCCGGCATAGGATCCGATATCGATTTTCATTCATAAGTTGGGAATAACCCATCAACGTCACATCATACATGGATAGGATACGATACACAAAACGTAAACATTTTGGCAGGTAATCATTTAAAGAATTTTAGCATTAGTTGAAAAGTACTGTAAACAAGGACAGTTGAAAAGAGTAGCAAAGTTGTTCTATTTTGGTAATAAAGCCCACCTGGAAATTATTGTTCGTCTTTATCGTTTTCCTTACTCGTCGGCGTCCGGTGGTGCGTCGGCGTCACGCTTTATATAAAAGGATGCTTTAGTGCGTCGTTTACGTAATTCGAGACTTCAAAGTCTATAATCAAATTCGATATTTCATATCGGCGTGAATTAATTCCTTAATGAATTTAATTCGTTTCTCGACAGCGTATCAATTTTACATTTCTCGTTCTTGATAGAAGCGAGATATGTGTTATAAATGACCAATTTACCCTCTTGGTAAATGGTCGGCGTTTTCTCACGTTTTTTTTTTTCGATTTCATGACTTTAAACATGAAATCTTTTCATATTAACGTGATATCGTTAGCAGATGATACGTCTTACGCATATTAGCGTATTTATCGAACGTCTTTCGTACGTTGATTTCAAAAGTCAACAATTTTGACTTTTTCTTAGTAAATTAATTACTAAGTCTTATTTTAATATTAAATTCTTTCGAAAATCAATTTCTAATTGATTTCTTTTTATAAACTGTTTTAATATGTTTAAAAATAATTTTTAAACATATAATTCATTATAAATAATGAATTTAAGGATTAAAAATCCTTATTTGAAATTAAAAATAGCTCACGGCTATTTTAAGTTTTATAACTTAAATAATTTCGAAATTTTTTTCAAATATGTCTAAAATAATATTTAGACATATAATTTATTAATAAACTTAATTAAAAAGGATTTAAAAATCCTTAAAAATTCTTAAAACCTCTCGGTAATTAGTAAAAATTACCCATTGATGTCTAAAAATTTTTCTAATTTAATATAGTGTATTATTATACACTATGGTCATTAATATGTCATAGGATCAACTAGACATTGTTCAATCATCATCTTATTATTAATGTAAAGCCTCGGCATTTTTAATAAAATGCTCAATAATTTCATTAAATATCGATAAATTAACACAAGGTCGAACATTAGTCCATAATATATCTATGTCACATAATCCATTATATAACAATGTTATGTCATATAATTTGTTCCATAGCTTTCGGCATTTTCATAATATTCAACAAACAAGTTTGTAAAATTTCCCAAAAATTACAATATGCACATAAACTATATTGTAGTAACATTACAACATAACAATTATCAAAACCAATTTATTCATCACCTTAATGAGCTTAGCTCTCGGTTTATTTGAATAAAATAGGTAATTGATTTTCAAAATTTCAATAACAACCTAAAATGCATAAAACATATTCTAAGCTAATAATTTAGCATTGCATGTACTCGATAAAATCACACATCAATTTATATATATATATATAGCTTCGGTATTTTTCAAAACAATTGATAAGATTTTTCTAAAAATTCCCAATAAATCACAAAGGACTTATATATCATCTTAAATCAACAATATGCCATTGCATGTCCCAAATAAAAATCATTCATTAACATATAATTATATATATAGGTTCGGTTATTTTGAAAAATATAGAATTGATTTTCTAAAATTTCTAAAATACACTCTTGGTTTATCATATAAATGTCACATATATATACATATATATATATATCTCTTATGTTTATCATAACATATTCATTTCAATATTAACACCTTGCATGTACAAAATAAAATCATACACCCACTTATTTCAAGTATAGCTCTCGGTTTCAAAAGAACAATAGCATAGATCTTTCCAAAAATTTCAAATAAATTCTATAGTCATATATTAACTCATAGATCACAATTTCATGCTTGATACTACCTCAAAGCTCTCGGCCCTTTCAAACAAATTTCATACATATTTGAATAAATTTTAAAATATGATCGAAGCTTCACAACATAATCTTATATAATCTTAGAACATCACATACTCATTCTTGAAAATTCTTTGAACAAAATCTTACATGCAATACTTTTGAAAATAAGAACACATATTCAACATACTTCTTATCATCTATATACATGCAATAGCAAAGTATCACCAACAAAGTTCATCGAGAACACATGCGAGAACTTTACATCTTTTGAAAATTCTAAGAAAATCGAGAACCGAGGATGCTTTGTTTGAAATCCTACCTTGGATGTATGGATTAGTGGAACAACTCAAGGTATCTAAGTGTTGTATGGAAGATAGGAAGAAATTTTTCAAGCTTGGCTATGGGTGGAAGCTCTCGGCTATGGTAGAAATTGGGGAGGAAGGAGAGAGTTTTGAGAGAGATTGTGGAGAGTTGAGAGAGAAGGAGGATGTGATTAAGTGTTGAGTGTGTAAGTGAATGGAATGAACAAAAATCTGACCTTCTCCTCTCTATACCTCACGTCCCATTCTCTTCTCTCTTACACAGAGACTCCTCATATTTCCATAATATTTTATGTAGATAGTGGATACTAATCATGAGTGTCTTACACACAAAATATACCTTGAAAATAGCTAAAATATCCCACTAATGGCTGAGTTCATATATAAAAATATAATACATGAGAGATATATAAAAAGAAATTGGAAGGATAGCACACTTAAAATTTTCGGTACTAACATATGCAATTATATAGGGCTTTCGGCCCTTGCATTAAAACATAGGTTAAAAATTTTATTTCATGTCATTAATAGGTATATACACCATGGTATATGATCTAGATAATAATTATAGCATAGGATAATTAAAAGAGCATAAATTTTTAAAGGAAAACCCTAATTTCATAATATTAGGGTTTTCGAAACTAAGGTTGAGCTTTTTATTCATTCTAATGTTCAAACATTAATTAAATGCTTATTGGTACTGTAATATCATAAAAATACCATAAAAATTAATTTCCTAAAGTTTCTTGATCATTAAAACCATCGTTCATCTTATCTCTAAACGTTGACGTTTGAAAACGTCTCAAAATGTTACGTGTCGACTCATTTTAAAATGGTCGTAAATACTAAATAATCTCATTATAAAAATATTCCATTAATAATGGAATGTAATTCCAACTTGATTGCTTAAGAAATATCGTGACATTTCGATAGTCGATATCATTCGACGTTAAAATGTCTTCTTAGATAAAAGTTAAAACTTTCGATTCTTTCATTCACTAAGTTGGTGAGTGTGTAATAGAAATTATTCCTTGTAAAAAAAATTGAAATCATACTTGATTTCATATGTGATTGATTTCACGGCAAATTTTTATTTCACGGGTTTTAAAGACCATAATTAGGCTTTTAAAAGCTGCGGGTTATTACGACACTTTCCCACCGCCTCGAACCTTTCTCCATAACCCAACAAATCTTCCTGAAATACTCCCAATGGCTCATGAATATTCCGGTACATTCCCGAATTTACTGGATATGCTCATCCATTCTGAGATCTCAACCAACGTTATGCGGGCCATCAATATCCATAAACCTACATGTTAGTTCACCATAAAACAACAACAAATATTCACGCTTCCTTTACCATCCCAAATATCCGGGTAATCATGTCTCATACACATGTTCATTTCAACACATATCCATATCAATATCGATATTTATCATAATAATCACGTAAGCAAATACAGGATTCACTTACAAGTACTCGTTTATCAAAATAAACAAGATTTTCAATCAACAACATATTGCTATGTAAACACATAGACTTACATCAACCATACGTGATCACATTAATCACATCATATCATATAAATGATTTTTCACATCACAGCCACACAGGCCCTTTTTGTTCCATCAACAATCACTTCCACATCCACATCACCATCCAACCACATCTCATCCACATCACGTTTACTTCACATAAACTCTTACCATGCCAAAGCACATGAAACCAAGATCACATCAAGCATCACGTAACCACATAAAGCATCAGCAAATAAACACATACCTCATCCGCTTTTTGAAGCGAGGCGGATGCGGTGGTGAGGGTAGTCAGACACGATGAACAGTTTAGAAGGACAAGTTCTAAACACTCAATTTCAAGAACATGCATGATATAAAGCAAATAAACTGCTTTGATATCGGATAACAAAGCTAGAGGTCAAAGCCAAGAACCATTGCTCTGATACCATGCCGGTATCGGATAAGAAAGATAGATGTCGTGGCGAGAACATTGCTCGACACCAAAAGTCACGCCCAATTCCCGAGGAAGGCACGGATGCGGGGTGTGATTAGGGGTGGGGTTAAGCGGGGAAGAAGGGGATACATATAACATACATGATAAGAAGATGTGACCATGAAATCGGGCAAGATCTCCTCTATAACTAGGACATATCACGAAGGGAGGGGTGCACAAATAATCCACCAATGAATAATATCGATATCATAACCTCGAGAGAACATGATCTTGGTTTATTATAAGTAATGCAAGAAAGCAAAATAGCATTACATCCTCGTCAACTAGACGATCGACCACATAGCATGCTCGTGTCAAGACTCACGTGAGAATAACATAACAAATCTTGTTCCCAATCGAAAGCAAATAAGGGACAAGAATACATAATTGTCGAGTGCGTATATAACACAACTGCGGAAGCATAGCATGAAGAACCCGCAGCTCCACCCTCGGTCGCCCGTCCAAATTCTCCTCCAACTGTGAAAAGATTTGAAAAGAGTTTGGGGTGAGTACTAGCGCACTCACCGGGTTTTATCATAAATCGAAAGAATCATGAGGCCGTGTTTAGAGCACTTACCTTAGAATGTTTTAAAACGTAAATCCACTTCTATGTAAGCAAAATAGATTTTCATTTTCGATGCCGATCCGTTATTATCATTACTCCCATCGAGAACCATGAACCACGGCTCGGGCGTATCCCGCCACCCCATCACATGACATTCTATTCGCCCGAACATATCAAGTCGGCCCATGCCCGAACGATCCACCGGCTAACTCGGTGTGGACTTGATTCAAATCCCATCGTAACCATAACCACCTCATTACCTTTTTCGTGTGGACTTCCGGATCTATCCCCTTCGTAACCATAACCACGTGTTCGGGGTCTCCCCTTATGATCAATACTCAAGATGGTGATCAACCCACCGAATAGAGATCCGTGCACAACCATGATAGAACCATATCTTGGATCGTAGAATGATAATAATTTCACAAAACATTTTACGGCGTACATGTTTTATTTTGAAATATCGAGTAAATAACTCAAAATAAGCATATATAACCCAACCCGAGCAGAAAAACGTCAACCGAGAGATATCTATAGATCGATGACTTCACGGATCGCCTTTGGTAGGTACCGTAACAAGGCGAAACAACTTTTGGGTCACTTCACACAAAGCAAAGCAACATCGTGATCCAAACGACGATCGTAGCAAAATTAGGGTTTTCGACTTTACGAACCCACATTTGCACTCTCCGGGTTTCAAATCAACTTGATGCGGTAAATATATTCGTGGCATCATGACCTATAATAGGTACTTTCAAAATATGCATGCATGCAAGTTGACTCAAATCTTAGCGATAAGAAGCTTCAAAAATCGATGCTATCGCCGGATCTAGGATAAACCATCCAAAATCGATGCATGAAAATGGAAACATAAGCAATATGCATAACGACGAACATGGAATGACAAACGACGTTGAAAATGGATAACCCGGCATGTCTTCCTTTAGAAAACTCAAGCAACGGAAAACATCCCGATACATGCGAACGCAAAAACGAAAAGATCGGTACTTTAGTAGAATGCATAGCCCGGAACTCAAAACCTAAAGGACCCGTGGCGAAAGGTCGCCGTCGGCCACCAAATCGGGCGCCAAAGGGCAGCAATCGGCGACAATTCGGTGACCATGCGCCGCAAAATTGGTCGGCCTCGGCCGTTTTCCGCCTCGTCCCTTTAGAATCCCGAGTTCTATGCTATACGATCTACTAAAAGGCGGAATCAAAACAAGAAAAGGACAAAACAAAAACGGGCTGCGGGGGTGGTTGATCGGCGGTGGTGGCTCGGCGAAGCGGCAATGGCGCCGCCACGAGCCTCCCCGCCGATCCCCACTCTCCAGTGACTTCGCGGCGTGCACTGAGCTGCTCGGCTCTTCCGTAAACACGAGAGACAAAGGAAATGAGCGTTGAAAATGAAAGCCCTAGCCTCCTATTTATAGGAAAATTGAATTCACAGTAATTCTTACCTGCCCTTTTTCGAAAACGCAAAAACGACGCAACTTTTGCAAACGGACTCCAAATTTAGCAAACTTGGTACCCATGGACACGAAATAAAATACGGACACAATGACTATAAACAAGATATGCTTTTAAAAGACCAATGAAAAGTTCGGGTTTCGATAACTTCCCTGATTGCGAAACCTTCATGGGTGGTCGAAAACTCTGCATACTTAGTGTCTATGAATTCATCATAAGACACTCTTCACAACGCTTCGAGGTTTCGTGACGGTCGCATCACCAAATAAAAGTCAACCTTTGACCTTTTCTCGAAAACGTGCCATGCAAAAAAGCTTAAAAGATGGGGTATTACACTAGATGCCATAGGACGCACTAAGGAGTGTGCACGGCAAATGTGGTGAGTTGTTACAAGTGCGGGGCAAAAGGGCATTTCGCCAACAATTGCCCAGTGTCATGTTCAGATATATGGCCGAACCAACCCGGCAATGTTCGACCACTAAAGGCTATCCAATTCCAAATTTCAAATTCAAGAAACCCGAGTGGCGGCAACCCCAAAGAATTGGTGCGAAGAACAATGGCAAGAACCCCAACAACAACCCCGCAACGGAAGGCGCCACCACCTCAACAACAGAGCGCGATAACCATCGCGATAACGCCAAGCGAAGGCGGAAGAATAAAGGCGGCGGCCGCCGAATCGGCAAGGACCAACGCCCATCAGCCTCGGTAGGCTCAGGTTAGAGCTTACGCCTACATCGGAGGCGAGCAGCAAAACCGGAAACTTGGCGGTATGGGAGTTCTTCTCAACATACCGTTATAGTATTGTTCGATCACGGTTGCTTGCGTTCTTTTATAGAAAAATCATGCGTGAAATGCTTGGGCCTTAGGTCTGAAAAGGTAAGCGAGGATATGAGAATCTCATCGCCTATAGGAGGGTTATGATATTACACTTCCGCCGAACCTAGAATTGCACTAGGGTCACTTAAGGTTCGCTAACAATCGAACATAATACCCATGGACGATGTAGACTTAATCCTAGGAATGGATCGTTAGCTAAGAATCATTCCACGATTCTATGTAAGGAAAGGAAAATTTCGTTTCACTTTCACGGACAAGAAGCCACGATTTCCATGGAATCGGCATGGGAAGAAGAGTTTTGATCGTCGGCTCTACAAGCGAGGAAGATGATGAACCGAGAAGGATGCCATGCATTCCTTGTCTACTGAACAGGAGGATGAACCCAAGCGAGAATTAAAGACATTGAAGTTGTTCGGGAATTTTGGACGATTTCCGAGAATCTACCAGATTACCCACGATAGACAATTAGAATTTACCATCGACTTGGAACCGGGATCGGCTCCAAAGGTCGAAGGCACCCTGAGAATGGCCCCAAAAGAGTTGGAGGCGAAGATCCAAATTCAAGAATTGTTGGATCTAGGTTTCATTAGGCAAGTGTTTCACCTTGGGGGCACTGCTCTATTCGTTAAGAAAAATGATGGTTCTTTGAGGATGTGCATCGATTATCGAGAGTGAATAAGATGACACTAAAGAACAAATATCCTTTACCCGCATTGATGACTGCTTGATCAATTCGAGGCGGCAGTGTATTCTCGAAAATTGATCTCAAGTCGCTACCATCACCGAAAATACGGTCTGAAGATGTACCTAAGACTGCATTCCAAACCAGATATGGCCACTATGAGTTCATAGTTATGCCATTCGGATTAACTAATGCACCAGCCGTATTCATGGATCTTATGAACAGGGTATTTCATCCATATTTGGATAAATTCATTTTGGTCTTCATAGATGATATCCTCATTTATTCGAAGAATGAAGAGGATCACAAGGAACATCTGAGAATGGTACTGCAAACTTTAAGAGGTGAAAGGTTGTTTGCTAAGTTTAGCAAATGTGAATTTTGGCTGAAGGAGGTTATGTTCCTTGGGCACATCGTTTCTGCCGAAGGCATAAAAGTAGATCCAGCCAAAGTAGAGGCAGTACAAGGGTGGAAATCACCAAAAACTCAACACGAGATTAGAAGTTTCCTAGGACTAGCTGGTTATTACCGGAGATTCATTGAAGGATTCTCCAGGATTGCGAGGCCAATAACTCAGCTACTCCGAAAAGGAATCAAATTCAACTGGACTGATGAATGCGAGAAGAGTTTCTAAATACTCAAGGTTAAGTTGACAAGTGCACCAGTTCTAGCAGTTCCAGAAGCGGACAAAGAGTATGTGTTCTATATAGACGCTTCTAAGACCGGACTGGGTTGTGTTTAATGCAAACGGAAAGTGATAGCTTATGCATCCCGACAACTCGCACCGCATGAACCGAACTACCCAACCCATGACTTGGAATTAGCGGTCCGTAGTTCATGCTCGAAAATTTTGAGACACCATCTCTACGGAGTGAGATGTGAGATCTTCACGGATCATAAAAGTTTAAAGTATTTCTTCGAACAACGAGATTTGAACATGAGGCAACGGAGATGGCTTGAACTAGTTAAGGATTACGACTGTGGTATTAACTACCACCCGGGCAAGGCGAATGTAGTAGCCGATGCCTTAAGTCGTAAGAGCCAATCCAAGCTAGGATGTCTCCTTACGCGGGAAGAAAAACTCGTTGAAGAGTTTGGAAGATTGAGCATCGAACTGGTTGAACCACCCGGGACAATTGTGAGTTGTATCGCTACACTCACACTAACATCTGATCTAAGAAAAAGGATTGTCGAAAGACAAAGGATGGAGGAAAAGTTAGAAAAGATCAGACAAAGGGTAAGGTCTGAAGGATTTAAGAATTTCAAGAGCGTCGACAACGCCTTATTATTTGAAGGAAGGATATCGTCCGGACGACGCAGAGCTACAAAATGAAATCATGAGTGAGGCTCACAATACACCCTACACCGCCCCCGAGGCGGTACAAAATGTACCAAGACCAAGGAAAAGTTTTGGTGGGAAGGCGTGAAACGAGACATAGCTTCTTTCAGTGAAACGTCTTTCTTGCCGGCCAGTGAAGGCGTTACATCAACGACCTTACGAAAAGTTGCAACCGTTGGAAATACACGAGTGGAAATGGGACGAGATAACGATGGATTTCATTACTTAACTTACCCAAATCGAAAAGAGGAAACACGGTAGTATGGGTAATTGTGGATAGACTTACCAAGAGTGCTCACTTTCACCGATTGAGCACTTATAGATCCGAGAAATTGTCGGTATGCGTTAAGGAAATTATACGACTACATGGAGTGCCAAAATCTATTACCTCTGATAGAGACTCCAAGTTCACATCCAGATTCTGGATTAGCTTGCAGAGAGAATTGGGCACTAAACTAAATTTCAGTACGACTTTTCATCCACAAACTGATGGGCAATCGGAAAGAAAGATCCAAACGCTAGAAGACATGCTTAGAACAGTAGTATTGGATCGAGGTGCAAAATGGGAAGAAATTTTACCTCTCATTGAATTTTCCTACAACAACAGCTACCAAGCGATGATCGGCATGGCCCCATACGAAGCCTTGTATGGCAAGAAGTGTAGATCACCGCTTTATTGGGATGAAGTCGGTGAGAGAAAAGTCATAGGGCCTGATGCAGTGAACGAGATGATCGAGATCGTTCGACAAATTAGGCTGAGAATAAGAGAGGCTCAGGATAGACAAAAATCTTACGCTGATATGCGTAGATCCGAGCTACAATTTGAAGATGGAGACAAAGTGTTTCTTAAAGTCTCTCCCTCGAAGGGAATTGTCAGATTTGGACTGAAAGGAAAGCTGAGACCCCGCTTTATATGACCATATGAGATCCTAGAGAGGATAGGTCCAGTAGCTTATAGGTTGGCCCTGCCGCCAAACATAGGGAACGTGCATAATGTTTTTCACGTGTCGCAATTGCGAAAATACGTTCACGATCCAAAGCACGTGATCCACCAAGACGACGTGACTCTCAAGCCAGACATGAGCTACGAAGAGGAACCAGCAGCAATCCTCGACTATAAAGTCCAACAACTACGGAGCAAGTCAATTCCGTTAGTCAAAGTGCTGTGGAGATACCACGGACAAGAGGAAGCCACGTGGGAGCTTGAAGAAGCGATGAAAGAACGATACCCCGACTTATTTTTATAGAGATAAGCAAATTCCGGGATGGAATTTCATTTAAGGGGGGTGGAATGTAATATTCCAAAGAAACGAACGTATGATTACGGTATTTTAAACCCGTAAATTAGGGTTTTGCCGTATATTATTATTTTTCGACATCGAATATTTTGATTTCGATTCAGTATTATTATAACGAATTCCTTTTTATATTCACTAAGGATTGTGAATTAAGGAATTGAAATATTATGAAATGATTCGTCAATATATTTGAACGTCGATCGCGTATCGAACGTCAGTATTTTATGGAATTTTCTGAGCAGTAAAGCTTGGAATTAACTTCCATATTAATTCCTATGATAATGGAATTTTATTTATAAAGTAAGTATGAACTTACTCGACCATTTTGAGATGAGTCGATTTTGAACGCGTTTGAGACGTTTTGACGCCAACGCGTCTGAGACGTTTTGAGAAATGAGTTTAATGCTCAGAAATTACAATAATTAATTTCCTATTATTATTTTATATAATTACAGTATTATTAATTATTAAAACGAATTTTAGCAATTAAAATTGATATTTTGAAATGGGTTTTCGAAACCCTAATTGCTTAAACTATGGTTTTCACATGAATTGATACCATTAAATTATCCTATGGTATCTAAACTATATGTTATGATATATATGAGTATTATTAAGATTTAAAATAAATTTTTGAGCATTAAAACTCGATATTTATATATATGGGTTTCGAAACCCTAATTTTAAAAATTAGGGTTTTGATTGCATGAAATGATATATTTAAATTACCCTATGCTATTATTTATTATCTAAATCATATAATATGATATATATGAGTATGTTTGATCGTGATTGACATGAGTATCAATAATAGGTGTAATTTATAATTTTATTCCCATTTTTCCATTTATTTTCGGTAATTTCGAATATGTACTATATGTTGGATTTAATTATTTTAATGGCTTGTATTATATACCTATGATCATGTGTGATTAATAAATTGTATTATGGTACAAAAATAAAATTAATCCCACCCCTAAACCCCTACATAGCCGTCGGCCATCATGAGATGGCATGGCATGATGGTCACCTCCCTATCACCCAATGCATGAAGAGCTCCTTTACACCCTCAATCATCACCTCCAACTTCCAAGGGGCTGCAGACTTTAATTGAGTAAGGGAGAGAGAGAGAGGACGGAGAGAGAGGGAGAGTATAGGGGATCCTTCACCCTTAAACCTCATTACACTCATTTTTCACTTCCTAAAATTTTAGAGCACCCAAAACACTCTCCATTCTCCCCATTTTTGCTGTGAAAAACTGAGAGCTCCCTCCTCCCTTTTCTAAAAATTTGTTCTTCCTTTTCCCTTCTTCCATTCGAAAACTCTAGCACCCTAATATTACTCTTGGATTCTATATCATTCTCAAGGTAAACAAAGGGCCCTAAGTACCGATTTCATCTTCCTTTTTGCAAGAAAAATCGATTGTATACATGTATGTGTTTATATGTGTATTCGAATGCATACATATATGTTTATATGTTTTAAATGTCCTTATGAATGATCTATGGTTATATATATTGTTCTTGATGAATTTTATTTCCAAATATGTAAATATATGTTAGAATAATCATATAGTGTTGTATATTAAAATTTGGAATGGATCTAGCATATGTTCATGATTTTCGAACCATAGAATATATATTGAAATAATTTTCGAAAACATTATAAAATGATATGGTTATGACCGATTGTTCTAAAGTAATTTTAGTGATGGATTATTGATCTATGATATGTTTTAAGCCTATGGTATGTTATTTAGAATTTTTGGAAAACCCTAGCCTATTTATTTAATAATACCGTGAGCATATAGTGTATAGATATTGGTGTATGATTTTTATTTTGATCATGCAATGGTGTATTAATGCTTTAGTGTATTGATTACGTATTGTATGATTTTATAGGAATTTTTGGAGATCAAATGCTATATTAAATCAAATAATACCGTGAGCTACCATACTCTTGAAGGTGATGATTTAATTAGTTTTGATAAATGTTATGATGTATTATTGTTATACTATAGTATATAAACATAGTGTATAATTATTAGAATTTTTGGAAATCAAATACCATATTTAAATCAAAGAAGTCGTGAGCTACCATACTCTTTAAGGTGATGATTTAATTGGTTTTTGATGATTAAATGATGTTATATTGTTATACTATAGTGTATAAGCATAGTATATAATTGTTGGAATTTTTGAAAACCAATTACTACATTTAATCAAAAAAACCGAGAGCTATTAAGCTCCATATGGTGATGATTCAAATGTTTTTAGTTGATGTTGTGATATTACAATGTTATAATATAATGTTTAATCATGTCATAAATTATTTGGAATTTTTAGAAATTGTTTGATAATTATTTGGTAATTAACTTATAATTACCGATTGCTTTGAGAATTATATTGGTGAATGAGTGGTTATAATGGACTATAGGTTATATTTGTGATATATATTAATATTGGGACATTATACTATGTGTATATCAATTTTGGGAATTTTTGGACAATTATTCCTAATTTTTGAAACTACCGTAGCATATATATATGTATATATGTTAATAAATGGCAAACAATATCATATGGATGTTACAAATTCATATTCTGGACCATAGTATATAATAATACACTATATTAATTTAGAAATTTTTTTCGAAAATCATTTGGTAAATTTTTATAATTACCGAGAATATTTCGATTATTTATAAGGATTTTTAATCCTTATTAATTCAGTTTATTAATAAAATATATGTCTAATAATTATTTTAGACATATTTGAATTTTGTAAGATTTTATAAACATAGATTACTATGTTTGAGACAAACGTTTATTTAATAACGTTTTTAATCGAACATATAAGTTTTTAATTATTCAAAGGATTAATAATTAAGAAAATTATTTATAAGCCCTTAGATTTACGTGATAAATCGAGAAATGGGACTTTACGATTTTTAATCGATCGAAATTCGATTTATAAAATAAAATGTTAAGAAATTACTATTTGAAAGTCAAAATTGTTGACTTTGTTGACCAGTGTTGACTTCGTTGACTCTTAAAGTCAAACGTACGATTATATGTTCGATAAATACGCCAATACACGTAAGATGTACTAATTGAGTATAATACCTCATTAGTAAGAAAAGATTTCACAAAAGAAATCCTTATATCGAGAAACGTGCTTATACGTTGAACGTTAAACCGGAAAGGTTAAACCGAAATAGTTGAACGTATCTCGAGGAACGAGAACAATTCAATTGAATAACGTATTTGAAAGCGCATTGAATTCATTGAGGAATTCAGATTACATCAATATAAGATATCGAAGTTTATCTTAGACTTTGAAAGTCTCGAGAGACTTGAGCGACATACTAAAACCTCGCTTTTTTGTAAAGGTGTGGACGCAAACGCGGGGACCGGATACTGACGTGTAAAAAAACCTAGGACTCAGTTTGCGATGAACCATAGTCCAGGTGGGCTTACTCTTCAAACAAAATGTGACTTTACTGCTCTTCCAAAATGAATTCTCTTACAAATGTTATTTTGCAACTGTTGATAAATGTTTATTACATTACCGGTAAAATATTACATTTTGTGTATGGATCCTATCTGTTATGCCCGGTAGGGCTGGCGATAGTTGGAACTATATCATGACAAAGTTATGTCATTTGTTGGGTCGCGCCAACCTTTTATTAATATCGGGTCCCGTCTTGGGAAGTTTAATGCCCGTAGGATTGGCGTGAAGGTTGGAACTATATGATATGTTAACATCTACATTTGAGAGCGTGTCGCAGTATGGGATTACGGCCGGTCACGGCGTCGTAGAAGGAGGCCTCACTCGGCGTTTGATCTTTGATATTATTATGAATTGTGACTATGGGATACGGATCATACACACCAGAAAATGCTCGGTCGAGCGATGTTTACGAACTGAAAATGTTTTAGTAAGCACAAGGCATTTCATCTAAAACCCTTGTGACTTACCTTGATAATGGCAGTGTAATTCAAATATTATCAAATGTTTTGGCATAAGTCCACTAAGTGCAATATTTGTACTTAGCCCTGCATATTTCTTTTTAAATGTGCAGGTTGAGTTCTGATGGTGATGATGGAGGATGTGTTGAGGAGTCCAAAGTCCTCGATCGCTTATTTAGAATTTGGTTTTCACCTCGAATACATATCATCACATATGTATTCACACACTTTCCGCTGCTAAACTCTAAACTCTGTTACATTATGTTTACTGTTTTGAACTATTGAGGTCCATCAGATCATGGTAAGTCTTCGGGTCTGATGGCCTAAACCTTTTGAATTATTGGGATATCTCCTTATGTTATGTCAAGCATGCTAAATTATAATCGATATGTACCTCTATCTTAGTCTGTTTGTCCTATAATACTATTCCTAGTATTAGTCACCCTCTAGTCCGGGCTACTCCGGGTGGGGGCGTGACACTTGAACAATCCTTGCATACTTTCCATTTTTTTCGAAAATTAGGGTTTTGGAATTAAAAAGTAATTTTCCTCCAACTCTTGCTTTTATCATTAAATTCGAAATTCTCATGATACTTATGAGATAAGATTGATCTTGATTTCATGATATTTATCAAGTATTAAAGCTTGTGCAATTAAATAAATTATTTGATAAAATTATCTACATAAAATCATAGTTTTCGAAAACTACATAAGCTAGGGACAAAAATATTATTTCTTATGATATTATCACTTTATTTACACATTATTAAGAGATAAACATTATCTTTTAGTCCATCATGACCTTATCTTATCTTTTATAAAAATATCTTAGAAAGCTTATCTTATAAATGTCGTTTTCAAATCATACCTTATCTCTTTAATATCAATATATTATCTCATAAGATAAATATCTTCCATATACATACAAAATAATAACATCTCATCACATAAAATAAAGTGATCTTACACTTGATCACAATTTAATCCTATGTTCATATTATTTTCGAAAATCATGGGCTTAATAAAAGAAGATATTTCTTTTTCTTCCTTACTGTAATCCTTGTCTAAATAATATCCCACATGTATTTAAAAACATAATTATTTATTATTAAGATTCATTTTATGCGAAAATTTAAGAGAATTTTCCATCTACTCAAAATCGGCAATTACCGACGTTCATCTTCATTTTTTTAATTCATCGTAATCAAATCCCTTCAAAATTTCAAAAATCGATGTTTAAAAATCCGGGGTATTACATCACCTAAGTTTTCAGAATTAGTAAGTGATAGACATCAAGTTATGATGTAGAGAAGTTCTCGATGAGACGAGATATATTTTCCCCTATGATAGACATAGATACGATGACCCTTGATGGGCTTTCTAGATACTGATGACAGTGAAGTTATACAACCTTGTGAGTGTTATGATAATAAATTTATGAACGAGATACTCTTTAGCATTGAGTGCAAAAGTAGAAGTAAAGGAAAATATATGATATTCTTGGGAAATAATCTCATATTATTATGTTATAACGAGAGAGATTACAACTTATCTTTAAGATAGTTGATTGTCCTTAAGACCTCGTTAGTAGGTTGGACATGTCTACAATATGGAGGTGCCCGAGACTATTTTTAATGGATATGTAAGAAATGATAGCATTCCAGTTAACAGGTCCCTCGCTTTATACTTTAACCCTTATGATTATGCTCGAGCGGAATTGAATTCGAGTATTTGAGACCTTAATGAAACCAATGATAGTGAGCATGATGGATCATAAATATTGAGAAGTGTGAACAGCTAGGCTAGCCCTAGTGTTTAAACCAAGTATGGAGAATGTATCCCCAAAGTCAAGATATGGTAATGAGGCACTTGTACTTGGAACTTAAGTTATGGTACACAAGCGTACTACCCTATCAGGTTATGTATGACAACAATGACAGTTTTAACACTGAAATTTAGAACCAAGTATAATGAAAACAATATGACTTTCAGATATCATGATCAAGAAAAAGAGACAAGAGTTGAGAACAGCTGAAGAAACTATGAGCTATCCTATTGTGAGATAGCCCAGGATATGATATAAGCTTCAAAAACAGTCTGACTACGATAAGTAAGGTAATTCCTTTGAAGCAATGAAGTATATTAAGAAGTAGATTCATTATTTGAGATGAAACCTTGGTACTCTAAGATACATAGACCCCAAATGCATGTCTTGAGTGTTTTGAAATTTAACAAGCAAAACAACTTCTAGAGAAGTTTGTGAGGAAAATACATTCAATGGAACAAAGGAAGAGATTCACATGGAAAGAATTTAAGATAAAGCTAATTGGGATGCATGTTCCTCATTATTATATGATGACATATAAAGTGAAATTTTGGGTACCTCTGAAATTGAAATGAAGCAAATATAGAATGTCAAGAAGATGGTGAAGATACATGATGTCTAGGACAAAAGTCTGATATGTCCCCGGTGGACAATGGATTTTAACTTATTCGAAAACACTTGGTTAGTCAATGAAGATTAAGGGAAATGACATATATCAAAATAGGATATTACTAATGATGGCACTAAAAATGCCAACATGAGGATTTATCTTGGAAAGATTTTAAGGTAAGAATATATGGAAGATATATTCCTAGGAGCAATCGAGAGGAAAAGGAAACTAATCATTCTGACTAAATTAAGAATGGATGATAGTGAACGATACATCACGATCTCTACGACAAGATTAGACTGTCGAGGCAACAATGCCAGAGGATAAATCGACGTAGACCGAGCCGCATAATGCAATTGATAAAGGAATAACAGTAATGACAACCGAGAAAGATATGGCGAACAAGGTGACAGTAGGCCGTGGCAAGGAAACGTAGTGCCACGAGGGCATGGACAAGGATAAAAGAGATGGAGGTTTACCTGGACAGACAGGGACACCGCAAGTTAGAGCCTATGCTCTGCACCAAAAATAGAACTAACAAAACCAGGAAAGTCTGGGAGAAAATTTCTCAGCATACCGATAATTCTTTTGTTCGATATAGGTGCTTCACATTCGTTCACCGCAAAAGCATGTGTAGACACGCTAGAACTCAAATCAAAAAAGCAAAGCAGGCAATGGAAATCTCTTCACCTATATGAGGAAATATGATCGTCACACATGACTACTCGAACATAGAGTTGGATCTAGGATCATTTAAGGTTTTGGCAAACAGCTTGAACATAATATCCATGTGGGAAGTAGAAATAATTTTAGGAATGAATTGGCTAGCCGAAAACTATTCCCTAATCCTGTGTAAGGAGAGGAAATTCATCTCAATTTCCCGAAAAAGGAAGCCACGAGTTTTCGCGGGATCAACATGGGGAAGAAGGTGTCAATTATATCCGCACTACAGGCAAGGAAAATGAGGACCAAGAAAGGATGACATGCATTCCTTATCTACCCAAACGAAGAGTCGAAAGCTGAAATAAAAGTAGAGGATGTGGAAATTATTCGGGAATTTCAAGACGTTTTCCCTGATAATTTTCGAGGATTACCCCCTGACAGGCAGCTAGAGTTCACTATCAACCTGGAACCAGGGTCAGCCCCAGTGTCGAAAGTGCTATATCGAATGGCTCCAAAAGAATTAGAAGAACTAAAAATTTAAATTCAAGAGTTGTTGGATCTAGGTTTTATCAGACCTAGTGTATCACATGTCTTGTTTGTAAAGAAGAAAGATGGCACATTAAGAATGTTCATAGATTATCGAGAACTGAATGAACTGACACTTAAGAACAAATATCCACTGTCAAGGATAGATGATTTGTTCGATCAATTAAAAGGAGCAAGTGTGTTCTCGACGATTGATCTCAAATCAGGTTACCATCAACTCAAGGTGCGACTAGAAGATATACCCAAAACGACTTTCCGAACAAGATATGACCACTATGAGTTTATAGTTATGCCATTCGGACTAACAAATGCACCAGCTGTGTTCATGGATCTCATTAATAGGGTGTTCCACCCGTACTTAGACAAATTTGTCTTAGTCTTCATAGATAATATCCTCATCTATTTGAGGAATGAGGAAGTGCATAAGGACACTTCAGAACTATCTTACAGACATTAAGAGTCGAACAACTTTTTACCAAGTTTAGCAAATGTGAATTTTCGCTTTTAAAAAAAAAGATGTTCCTTCGACCCATCGTGTCTTCAGAAGAGATCAAAGTAGACCCGGCAAAGGTTGAAACAGTGCAAGGATGGAAGTCGCCAACAACCGAAAATGAGATCATGAGTTTCTTAGAATTAACTAGCTACTATCGGGTTTATTTAGGGATTCTCTAAGATAGCAGGGCCGATGACATAGCTACTCCAATAAGGAATAAAATTTACATGGACCGATGAATGTGAGGCAAGTTTCCAAAAACTCAAGGAAAAGTTAACTATTGCACCAGTGCTAGTAGTTTGGGAATCAAACAAAGAATATATGGTCTATATTGATGCTTCCAAGAATGGACTAGGTTGTGTGTTAATTTAGGAGGAAAGATGATAGCATATGCATCACGACAACTTAGACCACATGAATTTAACTACCCAACTCGCGACTTGGAACTAACAACAGTAGTACATACACTAAAGAATTGGAGACACCACCTCTATGAAGTGAGGTGTGAGATCTTCACGGATCACAAAAGTTTGAAATACTTCTTCGAACAAAGAGACTTGAATATGAGTCAGAAAAGATGGCTCGAATTAGTAAAGGATTACGACTGTGGTATGAATCATCACACAGAAGTTGCTAATGTAGTATTTGATGCCCTAAGTCGTAAAAATCATTCCAAATTAGGATATATCTATACAAAAGAAAGAAAACTCATTGAAGAGTTTAAGAAATGAAGATAGAAATAGTCGAGCAACCAGAGACGATCATGAGTCGTATAGCCACACTCATAGTGACATCTGACTTGAGAAAATTGATAATAGAATAACAAAGGAAAGATGAAAAATTGGAAATGATACAGGTAAAGATAAGGACATAACAACTGAAGGATTTTAAGGAGATATCAGATAATGCGATATTGTTTGACGAAAGGTTATATATCCCAACCAATAATAAACTTAGGAATGAAATCATGAGTGAAGCTCATGATACTCCTTATACCGCTCACCCAGGCAGCACTAAGATGTACCAAGATTTGCGAGAAAAGTTTTGGTGGGAAGGAATGAAACGAGATGTAACCTCTTTTATCGAGCGCTGTCTTGTTTACCAGCAAGAGGAAGCATTACATCAGCAACCCTATGGAAAGTTACAGCCTCTAGAGATACCCAAGTGGAAATGGGATGACATAGAAATAGATTTGGTGACAGGACTGCTAAAGTAAAAAAGAGGTAACACTGTTATATGGGTAGTAGTGGATCGATTTACGAAATGTGCATATTTTCTGTCACAGCCCGCCTACCCTTAAGTACGGATTAGCCGGAACTGTGACTAATGGTACGGGGATTAAAGAAACATAATGATAAATGAATATGGAACGGTAAAGAAACGATGACCAATATTATAAGATATCAAAAGATTAGAGTCAACTACATAACGTATTACATTCAAACTAGACCAATGATCCTCGACAAAATAGTTCGATCGATCCAAGGTAATATGCATCAATATTCAAAACATAACCGTGTGTTCTAAGCAAATAAAACATGTGAATTCATATATGATTTATATGGATTCAAGGTTAAACTATATCGGCGACAAAAACTCCGATCGCCAACACCTTGCCATCCATCGTCAGCTCAACCTGCACATTTAAAAATAAACATGCAGGGCCAAGTACAAGAATGCACTTAGTGGACTCATGCTAAAATAATTTCTTTAAATTACACTGCCCCATAGTATAACACGAGGATTTTAGTTGAAATAGCTCGTGAATACCAAAATACTATATCATTTCTCAAAAGATCGCCTCGCCGGGCATTTTACGTATGTATGATCCATATCACCGCTTTGTAACACTTTCTCATGATTACATTCACGCCGTAGAAGTAGCCTCCTTCTCGCACCACGCGACCGTCAAGATGTTGCTATCGGCTCACAAATACCTATGGTGTACACGTTAATCCGTGCTAGAATTACGCATCTAGCACGTGATCCGATATCGATTTTCTATAAAGTTGGGGCGACCCAACAAGCTGTAATTTCCATAGTCGCTCACCCAACTACTTGATAGGATCCATACATAAAACATAAACACTTTGGGCAGGTAATTGAACAATAGTTCATAATCATTTCTCAACTGAAAGCTTTGTAAATAAATACTTTTCATTTGCAGAAAGCAAGTAAATAAAAGGGTTTTCGAGTAAAGCCCACCTGGTATACGTAGGTCTTTCTATGTCACTTTCTATGCCTCCGTTTAAATCACGTCCCACCTTAACGTAAGAACTATTTTAGTACATTGGTCACGTTTCGATAGAGATGAACATTGTCTATAACGTCCTATGTACCAAATAAGGCTAACGTCGGACTTATTTTGATGTTTCCTAATCAACATAATGTCGATTATGAAATTATTCAACATATAAGAGATATTCTATCTCTTTAGCACATAATGTAAGTTTTAATGTACTTACGTAACATAAGTTACATTGTTACTAAACGTACTACGTCAATAGATCATGTATTATCGAATTTCATGCGATTTGACCTTGGTCAACGTTTTTGGTCAACAATTTTGACTTGGTCAACATTTAGTCAACAATTTTGACTAAAGTCAACATTTTGACTTTTTAATACCTTATATGAAATTTTGTTATTTTATGTGCAATTCTTGTTCAAAAAAAATCCCATAAAATCATACTATGTTTAAAACATCATTTTAGATCATATTATGCAATTATATGTCATAAAATAAATTTATAACATTAATACATATAACCTATAGTTTTCGAAAACCCTAATTAAACTAAGCAAACATTTTCCAAAAATTCCAATAAAATCACATAACACATAATCATCTATAAGCATCCTTACTATAACATCATTTTTATTTATTTCAAACTATTTAATTTAATCTTCCTAAGTCACTTTCAAAAAATTGAACTTAGATCCAAATAATTTTTAACAAATCTAATAAATTCATACAACACTATTTTATGAATCTACACTATCAATATGTTATGATAACACTCAATCATGGATTATATCTCAACATAATATCATGTTCTATAATTTTCGAAATTCATAGACTTATGTACTAAAGTTTTCCAAAAATTCTACATAAAATCATACAAGCATAATTAATACTCTAAATCATGATTTCATGCTTAAATCAACAATTAAAAATCATAATCATCACATATCACACCCTTAAGTTTTCGGTCCACATATAGAATTTGATATCATGCTTGATTTCGTGATATAATTATACTACATGCTCAATAACATCATATAAATACAATATCTAAACATATTAGCACAAGTTTCATAATTTTCGAAAATTACACATATAAACTAAGCTTATAACATGTCACAGCCCGGTTTGGCTAAACCTTACCGGACCGTGACTCGGGTTCGGGTTAAATGAATATGAACAGAATAAGGTTTTCAACTCATTTCATCTATGAAGAAATATAGATGTTTCAAATGTAAACGAGAATCACGATGGAGCAAAATAGCAAATATATATATATAGAAGGTTTCATGGTTCAACCAACAAGAACTTTTACATAGTAACAAAAGATAACAGTAGTCTCAAGAGGTCGACAATGAAATACGTGTGAGACATGCATGTGAAGATGCATTCTCAAGGCGAACCAAAATACATTATACGCCTCGACAAAATGTTCCGCTCAACTCCCGCCTGCTCCATCACCGCTCAACTCGCACATTTAAAACAATATGCGGTCGAGTACAAATAATGCACTCGGTGGACATATTTCCGAAAACATTTTACTTTACGAAATATTGTCTCGCTTACTTCACAAGAAGCACAGGGTTTTGTTTGAAAGGCCTTGTGCTTACTAAATACATTTTCTTTACTTTCACAAAATCATCGCCGCCGAGCATTTTCACATCACAAAGTATATTCCAAGTCGGCATATGGATTAACGCGCGGGAGGAGAGGCCTCCTTCACCCGGACGCACGATCGACCGCGAACAGTTCGTAGGTCAATCATCCGATCAGAACTCGGTTCGTGTCAAGTGTACACAACCCTAAGCCGAGATTCCCTTCACCTCCAAATTAGATCCGAATTGTAATACTTTTCCTGTTGCCCGTGCAACCCGAATGGACATATACAAAACATAAAACATTTTGGCGCATAATATCGTACTTTATCATTTGCGTAAAACAAGAAAGTAAATGATTTTTCAAGAAAGCTCAGAATGATTTTGATAAGAAAGCCCACCGAGAACTTAAAGTTCCTACGTCACTAGTATCTTAATTATCGCCTTCTTTCTCCTCCGAAAGGGACCTTTTCAATGTGAAAACGAGGTTTAGTACATCGCTATACTTTTCGATAGAGACGAACATCGTCTATAACGTCCTATGCATCAAATAAGACTAACGTCGGGCTTATATTGACGTTTCCTAATCAAAATGATGCCGATTATGACATTGCTCATTATATAAGAGATGTTCTATCTCTTTAGTATATAATGTACGTTTTAATGTACTTACGTAACGTAAGTTACATTGTTACTAAACGTACTACGTCACATGGATCACATATTATCAAATTTCGTGCCCTTTGACCTTGGTCAACGTTTTTGGTCAACGATTTTGACTTGGTCAACATTTAGTCAACAATTTGACTAAAGTCAACATTTTGACTTTTTAATTCCTTTTATGTAATTCTATTATTTTATGTACAATTCTTGTTCTAAAAATTTCCATAAAATCATAATATGTTTAAAACATCATTTTGGATCATATTATGCAATTATATCTCATAAAATAAATTTATAAAATTAATATTTATAACCTATAGTTTTTGAAAACCCTTATTAAACTAAGCAAACAATTTCAAAAATTCCAATAAAATCACATAACACATACTCTTTTATAAGCATCCTTACTATAACATAAATTTTATTTATTACAAACTATTGAATTTAATCTTCCTAAGTCACTTTTGAAAATTTGGACTTAGGTCCAATAAATTTTTAACAAATCCAATAAATTCATGCAACACTATTTTATGAATCTACACTATCAATATGCTATGATAACACTCAAATATGGATTATATCACATCATAATATCATGTTCTATAATTTTCGAAATTCATAGACTTATGTACTAAAGTTTTCCAAAAATTCTACATAAAATCATATAAGCATAATTAATACCCTAGATCATGATTCCATGCTTAAATCACCGATTAAAATCATAATAATCAACATATCATACCTTCAAATTTTCGGTCCATATATAGAATTTGATATCATGCTTGATTTTGTGATATATTTATACTATATGCTTAATAACATCATATAAATACAATATCTAAACATATTAGCCTTAGTCACTTAATTTTCAAAATTTACATGAACAACATAAGCTTATAACATAAATTCTAACCTTTTTTATCGGATTTGATCGACGTTGGCGACGTATTTCTCTCTATGATCGAAGAGTACTTCGAAGAACACTATTTATCCTTTCCTCTCTATTTTTCTCTCTTATTTCCCACTTATTTTCGGTTATGAGGTTATGGGAGGGGTAACCTCCTATTTATAGGATTTATAAAGTGGGTTTAATCATTATTTCATAAAATATCTTATCTTATCAAATCTTATCATATCTTATCAAATCTTATCATATCTTATCTTATCTTTACAACTCATTCTTAGGTCACCTTATCACTTAATAAATGTATTGGATAATCCTTATCTTATAGTATAAAGTTTATCACATATATTTGTGACAAATGGTAGTTTTCGATCCCTTCATTAAGGCTACCTTAGGTTACTTGTTCAAATTGTATTCTACTACTACTTTACACCTAATATAGGATAAGATCTTATCTTATCTCTACACAATTTAACAAATGGTGTAAAAAAAATTTTAATCACATAAAAGAGTGATATTTTCGGCCACTACTAGAAGTCTCCATACGTTACTTGTTCAAATTGGCTTTTAACTCTATCTTACACCTCATAATGTGATAAGATCATATCTTATCCTTTACATTAATTATAGCAAGATTTTTATTCACAAAATGTTATAAAAGATTGCAAAATTTCGTCCCTTATGCACAAGTGTGCTTCCACTTGTGCAACTTGCTTTAATATTATATATTATCCTTAATAATATCATTTTAATATAATAAATATCATAGGATCACAATTGGGTAGCAATTAAAATTAATTAACACATATAGTAGCACATTTCGAAAATTAGGGTTTCTATGTGCTAGACATTCTATTTTATTGTAACAATTAGCTAACACATAGTTATGAGTCATATTATAATTATAGGTGATGAATTTAATCATAGAAAAATAATTAGAACAAAATTTAGATCACAAAACCCTAAATTTCAAAATTAGGGTTTTCGAACCCATTGAATAAGGCACATCTTATTCCTAAATTTTCTAGCATTACTTTGATGATAAATAATGTTCTTATATTATAAAATAATCATAGGAATTTGAATTTTATAATTCCGAGATCATTTGGTTAAGTTATCGCATTATCTCTAAACGTAGACGTTTGAAATGTCTCAAAATTCCCATAGTTGGAACATCTCTAAAATGTTCAAAATAAAGTTGTAACAACTTTATTTATTCCTATAATAATAAGAAATTTCGAATTTTAAGCTTAACTGCTTAAAAATACTGTAAGGCTTAACTGTCGAATTCATCCGACGTTCGTTTTCATTCTTGCTTCTATCGTAATATTTTTTTCTTTATTTTTGAAATTTTTAAGCCCAAAAATTCGGGTTGTTACATTCTACCCCCCTAAAGAAATTTCGTCCTCGAAATTTACGTATTCTCACAGCATTCTCTTCTCCTTCTCCATATTGCATTTTCCATTCCGACGTTGGTACCTTGTACCCATTTATTCGTCGTTTGATCTTATCTTTCATTCGATTCACTTAAATATCGATTCTCATGGACGGTGAATCTTATGTTCAAATCTAAGTTTGCTTAACTTATGCTAACGCCGCACTTCCGCATTTGATGAAGAAGATTCAGTATTCCTTTATCTCGCTTCGTGCTAAGTTCTAAAATGCTCGCGATAATATCGTGGTCTTAAAATTCTCATAGCAATAATATATTCACAAGTATGTCGAAAGCGTATTCGTACCTGTCGGGTTGTCTTGGTCATTTTCGGTTTGTTGGTGGAGAGCATAAGCCCTTGCCTGTCGTGGCTGCTGCATTGCCTTTTGCGGTTGGGCTTGTCGTGGTGGGTTAGGCTTATCTATTATTGCTTGTTCTTCTTGTGGGCGTTGTTCGCAAAATGTCCTTGTTGTCCACACCTAAAATAGTTAAAACGCCCAGCTAGACAAGTGCCAGAGTGATACTTACGGCATCGTGGGCATTGAGGGCTTGACAGTTGTTGCTGGTCGTTTCTGCTTTGTCCAAAAGTCGTTGGACGACCTTGCCTCGCCTCGGGTCCATTGGGGCCTCGATTATTTGGCCATGGCTTCCTTCTCGCCGGGCGTAGTAATTTCCTTTGGGTTATCTTCCCACTTTCTCTTTCCTTTGTCCGCTTGGACTACAAATGGTTTGTCCTCCCAAGAATGCTTCTTCTATATCCAAAGCCATTTCCAAGGCCTCGGTATAGGTCATTGCTCCATGGCTGGCAAGAGATATCCTAATCTCAGGCCTTAGTCCAGATCTAAACTTGTCAGCCATCTTTTCATCGGTATCCACTAAATTTTGAACAAACCTTGACATATAACAGAATATCCGATCATATTCTGTTACCGACTTATCCCCTTGTTTGAGACTGAAGAATTCGTTTTCTTGTTTCTTTCTATAACTCTTGGGAATATACTTATCATATAATACCGTTTTGAAATCCTCCCAAGTAAATTCCTCCATCAGCCCTTCAGTCATAATTTTCCTTCTGGTCTCCCACCAGAAGTCTGCTGAACCCGTTAATTGAAAGGTAACGCAAGAAATTCTTTCCTGATCCGTACAATGTAGGAAATTGAAAATTCGCTCTATTGACCTTACCCAAAGTTCAGCTTCGCTGGGAGTTCCTGTCCCATTAAATGTGGGCGGGTTTTGCTTGAGAAACAGTGCCTCTATCTTACGAGGCGGTGGTGGTTGTTGGAATTCGGTTGAGTTTCTCTCTCTCCCACGTCCCAATTCTCTTCTAGGAGGCATTGTTAACGTTTTTAAACAAAACAAACGTTACTTTCTAATTCAACATCTTAGCACATAACCTCTTTATGGTTCACAGAACATTATATCACACGTCAGATACTTTTCATAAGTCATGCAAACATCATGTGTCACCAAAATACATCAACGAGGACTTCTATATATATAAGTTTTATAACGATTTGTTTCTTTAACTTAGTACGTAGCGTGATATCATATTTACACCAAAATTTTGATACAACAAGACATACTTACTACAGAATGTCATCAAACTACGTTTATTTTACATACGTGCTAACTATATCATGACTAATCTCATAAGCCTTACTACGTCTAAGTTTTCTATGCCTCGGATAGTCCCTCATTAGAATCGTTCTCTTTGTTAGGAAACTTTCCCATCTCCAAGTAAGTTTTTGCCTCCTTTATGAGACGATCCAAATCCTTCATAGTATGATTGAAGTCCTTTATAGTGTTGGTTTTCTTATTCCTCCAAGTAGTAGCCCTCGCTCCACCGGTCGCTCTCCTAATCTTCTCGGGCGATAGATCCTCGCCCATTGCCCATTTTCATCTATCTCCGCACAATCAGAGGAACATAACGTGGCCTGTTGTATGGAACATCCCGATCAGACCATTCCTTTATCTTTTCATGTTGTTCATCCAACACAGGAAAAAGGCCAGTCCCTATAGGTGCTTCTCCATGCACGTTGTATGTGTATCTGAGCTGGCTGATAAACTCTGGTAAGTCTGCCAGAACCTCTGAGTTTTCTTTGTAGAAAACATATTCCCTTGCTATTTCTCTCGCATACCTTTGCCAATCTGTCGGCAAACGGTGGATGAGTCGTTGGATGCCATCCAAGTCCGTGACTCCACGGTTATGCGCCTCCGTCTATAGTTGTAGGAATTCGTCCAAGAATTGCCCTAGATCGGTGCCTATTTTGTAATAGAAGAGTTGATATTCCCTTGTGAGTTCTAGGTCAGAAACATACGTGTCCGTACTCTTTCCCTTATCATTCCCATTTCCTGCCATCTGAATACAGATAGTTCTAAGTAAGTCTATTTTAGACTTAAAAAGCGATGGGGAAAATTTAAATCATAAGGATCTCTTATGAACTAACTTCACAAAACACAAAGTTTGTGAACATCTTTTAAGCGTAATCATGCAAGTACTTATCACTTATCATTCTAATTCCCAAATTCATCTTATCGTTCTAGATTGCTTTGCATAAACAACGATCGATTTCTTCGCGTAGAATCTTAAGAAGAAACCTACGCCTTCGTCATGAGTGACATTCGCTCGTTGAAGCCCTTATTCCTTCGTAGCTTTTCAATTTACGTTCGTCAATCGAACCTAAAAGCGTTCTAGGTTCTCAAGTTCTCGTGTTTCATCAAACACTATGTTATACATAGAAGAAAATTTGTAACGAGTCCGTTCAATCTAAGTTCTTCGCGAAACTTAGAGTTCATCTACGTTCTTTTGAAAATCAAACATCTTCACAATTCAACTACGTTTCATATACATACTTTACTGACATATAACTCTTTATATGTCTATCATCAATACTCATATCCCCCTTGGGTATAAGCTTTAATTTCTTTCTTTTTCACATACCAATCGGGTATGAGCTTTTATACTTTTTCAGACAACCCACTTTTTGTCTAATCAATGAATTATCAAAATTCAAAGCTGTTTATTTTCCAACGGCATGTCCACTTTAAAAACATTTTTCACAAATACTTTCTCAAAACTGTACATAACTTTCAAAGCCTTTAAAACCATACCTTTTTACTTGTCAGAAACTATTTTTCCTTCTTTGGTTGAGCGTGATGAATGTGAGCGTTGAGCGGTGATGATCTGTTTCATAGAAGGTCTAGTGATTCAAGCTAGACTTTGATAGAAAGGATATTTTTGGTTCAAAGCAAACGAATCGCTCGATACCACTCTGTCACGTTCCGGTTTGGCTAAACCTCACCGGACCGTGACTCGGGTTCGGTTAAGTGAATATGAATGAATAAGGTTTTCAACTCATTTCATCTATGAAGAAATATAGATGTTTCAAATGAAACGAGAATCACGATGGAGCAAAATAGCAAATATATATATATAGAAGGTTTCATGGTTCAACCAACAAGAACTTTTACATAGTAACAAAAGATAATGAGTCTCAAGATGTCGAAAGCGGAAATACGTGTGAGACATGCATGTGAAGATGCATTCTCGGCAAACCAAAATACATCATACGCCTCGACAAAATGTTCCGCTCAACTCCCGATCTGCTCCATCACCGCTCAACTCGCACATTTAAAACAAATATGCGGTGGTCGAGTACAAATAATGCATTCGGTGGACATATTGCGAATACATTTTACTTTACGAAATATCAGATCGCTTACTTCACAAGAAGACACTGAGGGTTTTGTTTGAAAAGGCCTTGTGCTTACTAAATACATTTTCTTTACTTTCACAAAATCATCGCCGCCGAGCATTTTCACATCACAAAGTATATTCCAAGTCGGCATATGGATTAACGTGTTTAGGAGGCCTCCTTCACCCGGACGCACGATCGACCGCGAACGGTTCGTAGGTCAATCATCCGACCGTAACTCGGTTCGTGTCAAGTGTACACAACCCTAAGCCGTGATTCCCTTCACCTCCAAATTAGAATCCAATTGTATTACTTTTCTGTTGCCTGTGCAACCCGAATGGACATATACAAAACATAAAACATTTTCGCGAACAATATCGTACTTTATCATTTGCGTAAAACAAGAAAGTAAATGATTTTTCAAGAAAGCTCGAATGATTTTGATAAGAAAGCCCACATCGGAACTTAAAGTTCCTACGTTAGTAATCTTAATTATCGCCTTCTTTCTCCTCTCGAAAGGACCGCTTTTCAATGTGAAAACGAGGTTTAGTACATCGCTATACTTTTCGACAGAGACTAACATCGTCTATAACGTCCTATGCATCAAATATAGCTAACGTCGGGCTTATATTGACGTTTCCTAATCAAAATGATGCCGATTATGACATTGCTCATTATATAAGAGATGTTCTATCTCTTTAGTATATAATGTACGTTTTAATGTACTTACGTAACGTAAGTTACATTGTTACTAAACGTACTACGTCACATGGATCACATATTATCGAATTTCGTGCCCTTTGACCTTGGTCAACGTTTTTGGTCAACGATTTTGACTTGGTCAACATTTAGTCAACAATTTGACTAAAGTCAACATTTTGACTTTTTAATTCCTTTTATGTAATTCTATTATTTTATGTACAATTCTTGTTCTAAAAATTTCCATAAAATCATAATATGTTTAAAACATCATTTTGGATCATATTATGCAATTATATCTCATAAAATAAATTTATAAAATTAATATTTATAACCTATAGTTTTTGAAAACCCTAATTAAACTAAGCAAACAATTTCAAAAATTCTAATAAAATCACATAACACATACTCGTTTATAAGCATCCTTACTATAACATAAATTTTATTTATTACAAACTATTGAATTTAATCTTCCTAAGTCACTTTTGAAAATTTGGACTTAGGTCCAATAAATTTTTAACAAATCCAATAAATTCATGCAACACTATTTTATGAATCTACACTATCAATATGCTATGATAACACTCAAATATGGATTATATCTCATCATAATATCATGTTCTATAATTTTCGAAATTCATAGACTTATGTACTAAAGTTTTCCAAAAATTGTACATAAAATCATATAAGCATAATTAATACCCTAGATCATGATTCCATGCTTAAATCACCGATTAAAATCATAATAATCAACATATCATACCTTCAAATTTTTAGTCCATATATAGAATTTGATATCATGCTTGATTTTGTGATATATTTATACTACATGCTTAATAACATCATATAAATACAATATCTAAACATATTAGCCTTAGTCACATAATTTTCGAAATTTACATGAACAACATAAGTTTATAACATAAATTCTAACCTTTTATCGGATTTGATCGACGCTGGCGGCGTATTTCTCTCTATGATCAAGAGTACTTGAAGAACACTATTTATCCTTTCCTCTCTATTTTCTCTTATTTCCCACTTATTTTCTACATGAGGTTATGGGAGGGTAACCTCCTATTTATAGGATTTATAAAGTGGGTTTAATCATTATTTCATAAAATATCTTATCTTATCAAATCTTATCATATCTTATCTTATCTTATCAAATCTTATCATATCTTATCTTATCTTTACAACTCATTCTTAGGTCACCTTATCACTTAATAAATGTATTGGATAATCCTTATCTTATAGTATAAAGTTTATCACATATATTTGTGACAAATGGTAGTTTTCAGTCCCTTCATTAAGGCTACCTTAGGTTACTTGTTAAAATTGTATTCTACTACTACTTTACACCTAAAATTGTATTCTACTACTACTTTACACCTAATATAGGATAAGATCTTATCTTATCTCTACACAATTTAACACATGGTGTAAAACAATTTTTAATCACATAAAAGAGTGATATTTTCGGCCACTACTAGAAGTCTCCATAGGTTACTTGTTCAAATTGGCTTTTAACTCTATCTTACACCTCATAATGTGATAAGATCATATCTTATCCTTTACATTAATTATAGCAAGATTTTTATTCACAAAATGTTATAAAAGATTGCAAAATTTCGTCCCTTATGCACAAGTGTGCTTCCACTTGTGCAACTTGCTATAATACTATATATTATCCTTAATAATATCATTTTAATATAATAAATATCATAGGATCACAATTGGGTAGCAATTAAAATTAATTAACACATATAGTAGCACATTTCGAAAATTAGGGTTTCTATGTGCTAGACATTCTATTTTATTGTAACAATTAGCTAACACATAGTTATGAGTCATATTATAATTATAGGTGATGAATTTAATCATAGAAAAATAATTAGAACAAAATTTAGATCACAAAACCCTAAATTTCAAAATTAGGGTTTTCGAACCCATTGAATATGGCACATCTTATTCCTAAATTTTCTAGCATTACTTTGATGATAAATAATGTTCTTATATCATAAAATAATCATAGGAATTTGAATTTTATAATTCCGAGATCATTTGCTTAAGTTATCGCATTATCTCTAAACGTAGACGTTTGAAATGTCTCAAAATTCCCATAGTTGGAACATCTCTAAAATGTTCAAAATAAAGTTGTAACAAGTTTATTTATTCCTATAATAATAAGGAATTTCGAATTTTAAGCTTAACTGCTTAAAAATCTTGTAGTGTTTAACCGTCGAATTCATCCGACGCTCGCTTTTCATTCTTGCTTCTATCGTAATATTTTTTTCTTTATTTTCGAAATTTTTAAGCCCAAAAATTTGGGTTGTTACATAACATAAATTCTAACGTGTATGTGAAGTTCGTGAGAAATCTAACCTTTAATCGGTATGGATTTTGATCGTGACGCTTATTGCTAAGGTTTGGGATCAAAGATTGAAGAACACTCTAAATTTTTCCTCTCTATATTTTCGGTCCTCTTAAGGTTTGTGAATGAGAAATGAAGAGCTTCATGTGGTATTTATAGACTTAGGCAACTTGTGCTATAATTATTACATAGAAAATATCTAATGTACACTTGTGATCCTTCATTAAATTTTCGGTCCCCACTTGCATAATAGAACAAAATTTTATCTTATTCTACAACTCATCCTTAAGTCATCTTATCCTTTAATTAAATGCATTGGATAACCCTTATCACATAGGATAAAGTTTATCACATAATACTAATGTTTGTGTGTGTGTCGCCCAAGCTTAGGTCTTAGGATTAAATTTTTATTTTTTTTCTTATCTTATACTATATTATTATTATGTTAAAAAGTCATGTTTGAATAATCAATAATTTTAATTATACAAGTGGCCTTATTATATAGTTTGAAATTAATTATCTAACCCTAAATTCTCCAAGATTTTCGGCCACTACTAGAAGTCTCCATAGGTTACTTGTTCAAATTAGCTTTTAACTCTATCTTACACCTCATAATGTGATAAGATCATATCTTATCCTTTACATTAATTATAGCAAGATTTTTTTTCATAAAATCTTATAAAAAGGTGTAAATTTTCGTCCCTTATGCACAAGTGTGCTCCCACTTGTGCAACTTGATAAAATATCATATATTATCCTTAATAATATCATTTTAATATAATAAATATTATAGGACCATAATTGGGTAGCAATTAAAATTAATTAATACTATAAGCTCTCACTTTCGAAAATTAGGTTTTCATACCCTACACATTTTATTTTCATGTAATAATATCTAACACATAGTTATGAGACACATTATAATCATAGATGATGAATTTAATCATAAAAAAATATTTAGAACAAGATTTAGATCACAAAATCCTAAATTTATAAATTAGGGTTTTCGAAACCCATTATATTTGATACTTTTAATTCCATAATTCTATAGCTTTATTTTGATGATAAATAATGCTCTTATATCATAAAATAATCATAGGAATTTGAATTTTATAATTCCATGATCATTTGGCCAAGTTATGGAATTATCCCTAAACGTAGACGTTTGAAACGTCTCTAAATTCTCATAATTGCGTTATCTTTAAAAGGTTCAAAATAAAGTTGTAAAAACTTTATTTATTCCTTTAATAAGAGGAAATTTTGAAATTTGAGCTTAAATGCTCAAAAGTAATGTAGGCTTAACTGTTGAATTTAGCCGACGTTAGAACATTACTTTTGAAGGAATATCAGAAACTATATTCCTTAATTCACTAAGCGTCAGTGATTATCACACAGGAATTATCAAATTATGCTTTTAGTCAAAATCAAGTGTTGACTAATTAAGATTTTTAATTATCGAGCTTAAAACCTTAATTACGATTTATATTATCGTAATCAAGTATTAAAACTACGGGATATTACATTCTACCCCCCTTAAAATAAATTTCGTCCCGAAATTTGCATACCTTGAAAAAGTTTGGGGTATCGCTCTTTCATGGCGTCCTCGAGTTCCCACGTGGCTTCCTCCTGTCCGTGGTGTCTCCACAGGACTTTTACTAATGGTATGGATTTGTTCCTCAACTGTTGAACCTTACGATCTAAAATAGCCGTAGGTTCTTCCATATAACTCATATCGGGGTTCAAAATCACATCATCGTGATGGATTACGTGTTTTGGATCATACACGTACTTTCTTAATTGCGACACGTGGAATACATTATGGACATTGCCTAAACTTGGCGGAAGTGCCAATCGATAGGCTACAGGACCTATTCTCTCAAGAATCTCATAAGGTCCTATGAAACATGGTCTTAACTTTCCTTTCACTCCAAATCTTATGATTCCCTTTGATGGTGAGACTTTGAGGAACACTTTATCGCCATTTGGCGAACAATTTCAATCATTTCCTCTACCGTATCAGGCCCTAAAATTTTCCTTTCACCCACTTCATCCCTATAAAGTGGTGATCGGCATTTTCTTCCATACAGTGCCTCGTATGGTGCCATATCGATGGTTGCCTGATAGCTATTATTATAGGCGAACTCAATAAGTGGTAAAACATATTCCCAAGTTTCGCCTCTATCCAACACTACTGTTCGCAACATGTCCTCAAGTGTTTAGATTGTTCGTTCAGACTGGCCATCAGTCTGTGGATGAAAAGTTGTGCTAAAATTTAGTTTCGCCCAACTCCTTCTGCAAACTAGTCCAAAATCTTGATGTAAACTTCGAATCTCTATCAGAGGTGATAGATTTCGGCACTCCATGTAGACGTACAATTTCTTTCACATATAGTTGGGCTAATTTATCTGATCCATGAGTAGTCTTGATAGGCAGAAAATGAGCACATTTGGTAAGACGATCCACTACTACCCATATAGCAGTGTTTCCTCTTTTTGACCTTGGTAGACCCATTACAAAATCCATTCCTATATCGTCCCACTTCCACTCAGGTATCTCCAAAGGTTGCAGCTTTCCATAAGGTCGTTGATGTTGTGCCTTCACTTGTTGACAAGCGAGACAACGTTCGACAAAAGAAGCTATATCCCGTTTCATACCTTCCCACCAAAACCTTTCCTTTAAGTCTTGAAACATTTTAGTACTACCGGGGTGGGCGGTATAAGGAGTACCATGAGCTTCACTCATGATTTCATTTCGAAGATCGTCGTTATCTGGAACGCACAATCTTCCTTCAAACAATAGGGCATTGTTTGGTGCTTCCTGAAAACCTTTTAATCCTTTAGCCCTTACCTTGGCTCTTTCTTTTTCTAACTTTTCCTCCATCCTTTGTCCGTCTACTATCCTTTTTCTTAAGTCAGGCGTCAAAGTGAGTGTAGCAATATGACTCGTGATCGTCTGTGGTTTCTCAACCATCTCTATTTCCATCCTATCAAACTCTCTAATGAGTTTTCCTTCTTGTGTGAAAAGACATCCCATATTGGGTTGACTCTTGCGACTCAAGGCATCAGCTACCACGTTCGCCTTGCCTGGGTGGTAGTTTATACCACAGTCGTAGTCTTTTACTAGTTCGAGCCATCTTCTTTGTCTCATGTTTAAATCTTGTTGCTCGAAAAAGTATTTCAAACTTTTATGATCAGTGAAGATCTCACATCTTACTCCATAAAGGTGGTGTCTCCAGATCTTCAGTGCATGTACCACTGCTGCCAGTTCTAAGTCATGGGTTGGATAATTCAACTCATGCGGTCTGAGTTGCCGTGATGCGTAAGCTATTACTCTTCCCTCTTGCATCAACACGCAGCCAAGTCCATTCTTGGGCGCCAAGATAGACAACGATTCCTTGTTCGAATCTGAACAGCTAGTACCGTGCACCGGTCGGGCTCCTTAAGCTTTTGGAAACTCGCCTCACATTCATCTGTCCATGTAAATTTAACCCCTTTTCGGAGTAGCTGGGTCATTGGCCTTGCGATCTTGGAGAATCCTTCAATGAATCTCCTGTAATAGCCAGCTAGTCCTAGGAAACTTCGAATTTCGTTTTGTGTTGTTGGCGATTTCCAACCTTGTACGGCTTCAACCTTCGCAGGATCTACTTTTATTCCTTCTGCAGACACAATGTGTCCAAGGAATATCACTTCTTTAAGCCAGAATTCACACTTGTTGAATTTGGCGTAAAGTCGTTCGGATCTTAAGGTTTGTAAAACGTTTTAGGTGTTCCTATGCTCTTCCTCATTCTTCTAATAGATGAGTATATCATCTATGAAGACCAAGACAAACTTGTCTAGGTACGGGTGGAACACTCTATTCATAAGATCCATAAATACGGTCGGTGCGTTGGTTAGACCGAATGGCACAACTACGAACTCGTAGTGTCCATATCTTGTTCGAATGCGGTTTTAGATATATCCTCCGGTCGTACCTTAAGTTGATGGTATCTCGACTTAAGATCGATTTTCGAGAATACGCTTGCACCTTCTTAACCGATCGAACAAATCGCTCATCCTGGCGATGGATATTTGTTCTTGAGTCGCTTATTCAATTCTCGATAATCAATGCACATCCTTAACGAGCCATCCTTCTTTTTAACAAATAGGACAGGTGCTCCCCATGGCGAAACACTTGGTCTAATAAAACCCAAGTCCAATAACTCTTGAATTTGGATTTTCAGCTCTTCGAGTTCCTTTGCTGCCATTCTATAAGGCGCTTTTGATACTGGGGCCGATCCTGGCTCCAGATCAATTGTGAACTCTAGCTGCCTGTCCGGGGGTAGTCCTGGTAATGTGTCGGGAAAGACGTCTGGAAATTCTCGAACAATTTCCACGTCTTCGACCCTTGTTTCCACCTTTTCTTCTCCATTTAGATAAACAAGGAATGCTTGACATTCCTTCTTGTTCATCATTCTCCTTGCTTGGAGTGCGGATATTATTGGAATTCTCTTCCCCATACGGATTCCATAGAAGTTTGTAGCTTCTTTTCCCGGTGATTTGATCGAAATCCTTCTTTCCTTGCATAGGATCGTGGAATGGTTCTCAGCTAACCAATCCATTCCTAGAATTATATCTACATCCCCCATAGGTATTATGTTCAAGTTATTCGCTAGAAACTTAAGTGAGCCTAGGTTCAACTCTAAGTTCGAGCAAGCATGTGTAACAGTCATAATACCTCCTATGGGTGACGAAATCCTCATTTCCTGATTCGTTTGTTTAGGTTTAAGTTCTAACATATCAACGCATGCTTTGGCAATAAAAGAATGTGACGCACCCGTATCGAACAAAAGCTTAATAGGTATGTTAAAAAGTAATCCCATACCTGCCAGGTTGCCCTGGTTTTGTTCGTTTTCTCGCCTATTTAGCGATAGGCCCTAACCGAAATGGCCGTGGTTGGCGGGTGCTTGCCGCTGGTTCTCGCGATCGTTGTTGCCTTAGTTGCCGCCGCCGCTTGTTCTTTATTGCTGCCGGGTTGGTAATCTTGATTGCCCTTAGGGCCGGGTTTGATTGGTTGATTGGGCCTTCCTTGTCCTCCCAAGCGTAATCCGGGCATTCATTTGCGTAGTGGCCTCTCATGCCACACTTATAGCAACCGACATCGCCTAATATACATACACCGTGTGCAGCCTATTACACTTTGGGCAAGGAGGAACCTTCCTCTCTTCTCGCTGTCCTCCCATGGGCGTGGAAAGTACTGGTTTCTTCCACTTTTTCCTCGGGGTGCCATGTTACCCCGCCATGGCCTTTTGTTGTTATTGTTGTTGAAACCTCCTGCTAAAGTTGTTATCAGTAACCTCCTTCCCATTTTCGCTTTCCTTTGTCACCGACAATTTGGGATTGAATCGGTGCAGGCTTCTCCTCGGGCATCGCAGCTTCGATGTCTAGTGCTCGACTTAGTGCCTCTGTATAGATTAAGTCCCCATGACTTGCCAGAGACATTTTAATCTCATACCTTAGTCCTGCCCTGAACTTTTCTGACCTTTTCATGTCAGTGCTTACCATGTCCGGGGCGTATCTAGACATGTCACAGAAAAGACGGTCGTACTCAGTAACCGACATCTTTCCTTGCTTTAGATTGAAAAATTCAACCTCTTTCTTCTTTCTATAGCTCTTGGGAATGTACTTTTCGTACATTTCTGTGTTAAAGTCGTCCCAAGTAAAGTATTCCATCTGTTCGGGTGTTAGCGTTTTCTTTCTTGCCTCCCACCAGAAATCTGCCGGTCCGGTGAGTTGAAACGTGACACAAGATAGTCTCTCTTGTGTGGTACAGCGAAGGAAATCAAAAATTCTTTCTATGGCCCCGATCCATTGTTCGACGCCTTCGTGGCTCCTTTTCCATCAAGGAGGCGGGTTCTCGCCTAAGGAAGAGTTCTTCCACCCTACGATCGGTGGAGGTGGAGGTGGTTGGGGTATAACTTCTTCTTCCTCGGGTTGGGGTGCTCCACCCCTTCTTCTACCCCTTCTCCTATTTTCTGGTTCAGGTGCACGTCTGGGCGGCATTCTGCTAATGTAAAAATACCATTAGCATTCGTATAACGTTTATCACAGTTTACGTATACATAACATCTTTGTGTAAATTTTAAGCATAGTACAGCTTTAGCAAAATCACACATCCATTTCATACTCATTTTGTCGCAAAAACCCTTCTAGGGTTATCATATATATATATAAGGAAAATGCCTCATAAAGGACTTTTCTATACAAGTCGTCAGACTCAAAAAGATCTCATAGCGTTTACAAGGTACTATGCTTCTATATCTACTGCTACAACATTTCTAGTCACACTATACACATGTCACTTTTCACTACTATGTTTTCTTTATACATACTAACCATACTATCTATAGTACGATTTACTATCTACTCATAAGTTTCATTTAGGTTTTGACGTCGTTGAGTATCCTTCATCAGAGTCATATTCTTCGCTTGGAAACTTGCCAGTGTCCAAATATGTATTTGCCTCGTACAACAAGTGATCTAACTCTTTTAATGAGCCTGGGTATCTCGCTCCCTGTCTCCTCTATGAGATCGGAATTCTGCGTCACTTTGATCTCTTTTTCAAGCATAGTTGATGGGGTAGGACATGGGTTGATGTTTTGGACTTCATAGTGCCATGCATAATGTTGAGGAAAGGTTCTTACAGGTGCTGCTCCATATAGGTCATATGTACTTTTGAGATGGTTGACAAACCCCGGTAGATATGCCAGAACTTCTGAATTTTCTTTATGTATAACATACTCCTTTGCTACTTCTCTTGCATATTCTTGCCAGTCTGTCGGCAGTCGGCGAATGAGTCGCTGGACACCATCCAGAGCTGTTATTCCTGGTAATGAGCTCTTATCCAAAGGCGTAAGAACTCGTCCAGGAATTGTCCTACATTGGTGCCTGGTCTATAATAAAAGAGTCTATACTCTTGTGTGAGCTCCTCGTCCGAAACCTTTCCTTTTCCTGCCATCTGAATACAGATGATACTAATGTCAGTCCGTCTAAACATATCTGATAAGCAGATAAGGTAAACTAATACATATCTGTTAAGCAGATAAGGTAAACTGGATATATCTGTTAAGCAGATAAAGCAAACATTTCTGATAAGCAGATAAATATTTACAGCAAGGATCTATGTTCAACATACATCATAGTGCCTCTTAATGTACTAAATAAGTCTTACTTTCAACAATTTTCTAAGTTCTTCACTTCCACAAAGTTCTTTATTCTAAGCAGAATTTCAGTCTGTCTTCAACTGTCTCTCACGATTTTTAGACAGGGATTCAGGAGTTTTGTCCTGCATATGAAATGAGGTTCGTTGCGATAGGAGTATATGAGAGAAACCGTTCGCAAAAATGAGTTCGGACGAAAGAGAATGAATCAAAACAAAAACACTGCGCAATGCAGTTTTCTGCCTGCGTGATGTGCCGCGGATACTATTTGCCACTTGGCCGAATACGAGCTCATGCTCTGGTTCGTACGAGTTTCTTTTCAAAGTTTGTCTCACTTTCTATGTTCCACATTGAACCCTTACATCTTGCTCCTTTGATCTCTTCTTTTCTTTCGTCATTCTTTCGTTGAAAACTCGAGTTTGGTTTCAACCGATTTTTCGTTCGTTCAAGTCACTATTTTGCTATGGTTCTCGCAAGGGATAAAGTTTCCCTAATTTGCACTTCTATGTTCAAGAGGTGAGCATGCTTCTTATAACATCTATGTTCTTTGGGATAACATATCACTTTTCATAAAAACTTTGAAATTTGAAATAACATTTCAAATAATCATAACTCATGCTTTCGTTGAATCTTACTGATTCAACAATCACTTTTGACATCGATGTGTCAACTGTTTCTTATTCTCTGTAAACTCTGTCTCATATCACTGATAACTTGTTCTCATATAACTTTTGACATATAACTGTCAACTTTTCTCATAAAACTGTAATATTCTTTCTGAAAAAACTTTCAGTAACAACTTTCTTTCTCAAGCATCTTTCAATGCTTTCAAAATAGAATTTCATTCTTTTCTCAAAAACTTTCACCTTCAACACTTTGTACTTTCAAACTTTTTCACTTCAACCTTTGAAAAGAAATCAGTTACCTCTTTCCGATTGAGCCTTGATGCGATGGAGTGTTGAGCATAGTCAGCTGATCTCTAGAAGTCTAGTGACTCAATCTAGACTTAACTTTTGAAAGAAAGAAGGTTTTAGGGTTCAAGGGATGACCTGCTCTGATACCACTCTGTCACAGCCCGCCTACCCTTAAGTACGGATTAGCCGGAACTGTGACTAATGGTACGGGGATTAAAGAAACATAATGATAAATGAATATGGAACGGTAAAGAAACGATGACCAATATTATAAGATATCAAAAGATTAGAGTCAACTACATAACGACACATTCAAACTAGACCAATGGATCCCCGACAAAAGAGTTCGATCGATCCAAGGTAATATGCATCAATATTCAAAACATAACTGTGTTCTAAGCAATGAAAACATGTGAATCCATATACGACGTTATGGATTCAAGGTTAAACTATATCGACAAAAACTCGATCGCCAACACCTTGCCATCCATCGTCAGCTCAACCTGCACATTTAAAAACAAACATGCAAGGTTAAGTACAAGAATGCACTTAGTGGACTCATGCCAAAATAATTTCTTTAAATTACACTACCCCATAGTATAACACGAGGATTTTAGTTGAAATAGCTCGTGAATACCAAAATACTTTATCATTTCTCAAAAGATCGCCTGGCCAGGCATTTTCTGGTATGTATGATCCATATCACTGCTGTAACACTTTCTCATGATTCTGTTCACGCTGTAGAAGTAGGCCTCCTTCTACGCACCACGCGACCGTCAAGATGTTGCTATTGGCTCACAGTCACCTATGGTGTACACGTTAATCCAGGCTAGGAATTCTGCATCTAGCACAGGATCCGATATCGATTTTCTATAAAGTTGGGAGCGACCCAACAACTGTAATTTCCATAGTTGGCTCACCCAACTGCTTGATAGGATCCATACATAAAACATAAACACTTTGGGCAGGTAATTGAACAACAGTTCATAATCATTTCTCAACTGAAAGCTTTGTAAATAAATACTTTTCATTTGCAGAAAGCAAGTAAATAAAAGGGTTTTCGAGTAAAGCCCACCTAGTATACGTAGGTCTTTCTATGTCACTTTCTATGCCTCCGTTTAAATCACGTCCCACCTTAACGTAAGAACTATTTTAGTACATTGGTCACGTTTCGATAGAGACGAACATTGTCTATAACATCCTATGTACCAAATAAGGCTAACGTCGGACTTATTTTGATGTTTCCTAATCAACATAATGTCGATTATGAAATTATTCAACATATAAGAGATATTCTATCTCTTTAGCACATAATGTACGTTTTAATGTACTTACGTAACGTAAGTTACATTGTTACTAAACGTACTACGTCACATAGATCATGTATTATCGAATTTCGTGTGATTTGACCTTGGTCAACGTTTTTGGTCAACAATTTTGACTAAAGTCAACATTTTGACTTTTAATACCTTATAGGAAATTTTGTTATTTTATGTGCAATTCTTGTTCAAAAAAAATCCCATAAAATCATACTATGTTAAAAACATCATTTTAGATCATATTATGCAATTATATTGTAACAGCCCGCCAACCCTAAGTACGGATTAGCAGGGACTGTTACTGATAAACGGAATTAAGTAATGAATAATGACATGGAATACTAAACGGTATGACATATATTGAGAATATTTATAGAGTTTCAAGTGTTTGAGGTTTGATAAAACATAACATACATATGACTTCATAATTTAACAATGAAAGCATGTGGAATACACATACGACGATGTGTATCCAAGGTTTAACTATCAAGAACAAAAGACCCGATCGCTCAACACCGCTCCATCTCATCCATCACCAACTCGCACATTTAAAACAAACATACGGTCGAGTACAAATAATGCACCCAAGGGACTCATTGCAAAACATTTTCTTTAAATTACATCGCCCTATAAGTAAGACATAAGGGTTTTAATTGAAAATGCCTCAGGCTTACTAAAACTTTTCTCATTTCTCAAAACATCGCTCGGCCGAGCATTTTCTCTTTGTATGATCCATATCATTCACATATCTCATATAACATCATCATTCTATAAACTCATCTCGCACCGTAGAGTAGGGCCACCTCCTCGGGCGCAGCGATCGATCCGAGAATCGTCCTTTCGGCACACACAATACCTTACTTGTGCACGTAACCCTAGCTGTGAATTCGTGATCCGACATAGGGTCCGATATCGATTTTCTCATCGACCGGGAGCTACCCAACGATCAAGTCGGTTAATAACCAATAGCTCATATACTTTCATAGTCGGCTCATTTAACAAATACGATAGATCCATACATAAAACATAAACACTTTGGGCGGTGTAATCATATCATTTCTCAACCGAAAGCTTTGTAAATAAATACTTTTCATTTTAAAGAAAACATTGTAAATAAAAGGGTTTTCTAGTAAAGCCCACCGCATACGCTTCCTTATGGTTTCCTTTCTATGTCGACGCTCAAGTCCACGTCCCACCTTAACGTAAGAATTATTTTAGTATATCGTCACGCTCGATGAGACTAACATAGTCTATAACGTTCTACGATCAATTAGGGCTAACACCGCACTTATTTTAACGCTTCCTAATCAATTGATGTTGATTATGAATTTTCTCAATTTATAAGAGATATTCTATCTTTTAGCACATAATATGCGCTTTAATGTACTTACGCACTATAAGTTACATTGTTACTAAACGCATTACGTCACATAGATCACGACATCGAATTGCGTGCCTTTGACCTTGGTCAACGTTTTGGTCAACTATTTTGACTTAGTCAACATTTAGTCAACAATTTTGACTTTAGTCAACTCAAAGTCAACATTTTGACTTTTTCAATTTCTTATGAAATTCTATTATTTTATGTGCAATTCTTGTTCCAAAAATTCCTATAAAATCATACTATGTCTAAAACATTATTTTAGATCATATTATGTAATTATACTTGATAAAATAAATTTATAACATCAATATACATAGGGTATAGTTTTCGGTCATCATACTTAACCAACTAAACATTTTTCAAAAATTCTAATAAATTCACATAACACTTAATCACCCTTAACTATCCTTATTATAACATAATTGTTATTTATTATGAACTATTTAATAAAATTTACCTAAGTCACTTTCGGAAATTTTGACTTAGGTCAAAATAATTTTTATAAATTTCAATAAATTCACACAACCATATATTATAAATCTACATCATCAATATGATATGATAACACTTAAATATGGATCATATCTCAATATAATATCATATAATATAATTTTCGAAATTCATGAACTTAGGTACTAAAGTTTTCCAAAAATTCTACATAAAATCATATAAGCTTAGTTAATACTCTAGATTATGATTCTATGCTTAAATCAACAATTAGAAATCATACTCATCATCATATCATACCCTTAAGTTTTCGGTCACTATATAAATTTTAATATTATGCTTGATTTTGTGATATATTTATACTACATGCTTAATAACATCATATAAATACAATATCTAAACATATCGGCACAAGTCTCATGATTTTCGAAAATCACACACGTATAAACTAAACTTATAACATGAATTCTAACGTATATACGAAGCTCGTAAGAAATCTAACCTTTTAATCGGTACGGATTTGATCGGCGTCGTTTATATGATCTAAGTTTGGAATTTTGAACAAGGTGAACACTCTCTCTTTTTCTTCCTATTATTTTCGAAAGTTTGGTATGTGATGGAGAAATGAAGACCTTCATGAGGTATTTATAGACTTAGGCCACTTGTTTTTAATTATTATTTTTGAAAATATCTAGTACACACTTGCACAAAATCTTATCTTTATCTTATCATATCTTATCTTATCTTATCCTTTTAATTCTTTATATTATCACCTTATCACTTAATAAATGCATTGGATAATGTTTATCACATAGCATAACCCATGTGTAGATTTTCGGTCCTTATTTATAGCTTAGGGTTTGATTTTTATTTTTTTCATGTAATATACTATCTTATTATTATATAATATGGTCATGGTTGAATAGTCAACAATTTCAACTATACATGTGTTCATTTTATATAGTGTGGAATCAAATTATTTTCTTCCTAATTTATTCATGATTTTCGGTCATTTACTAGAGAATTCCATAGATTACTTGTTCAATTTATTAACTATCACTACTTTACACCTAATACATGATAAGGTACAACTCATAGTCTTTCATTAATTATAGGATAAACCTTATCACATAAAATCTTATCATAATCTTTGAAAATTTCGTCCACTTGCACAAGTGTCCCCCCCCCCACTTGTGCCACTTGATATAATACTATATATTATCCTTAATAATATCATTTTAATATAAAAATTATCATAGGACCATAATTGGATAGCAATTAAAATTAATTAATACTATAAGCTCATATTTTCGAAAATTAGGGTTACATATGCTAAATATTTTATTTTCTTGTAATAAATAGCTACCACATGGCTATGTGTCATATTATAATCCCTAAATAATGAATTTAATCATAGAAAAATATTTAAAACAATTTAGATTCACAAAACCCTAATTTTGGGAAATTAGGGTTTTCGAAACCCTAATTATTGGTACTTTTAAATTCTATAATTCTCTAGCATTATTTTGATGATAAATAATGCCTTGTATCATAAAATAATCATAGGAATTTGAATTTTATAATTCGAGATCATTTGGTTGTTATGAAATTATCTCTAAAGTAGACGTCAAACGCCTCTAAATTCACATAATCGAATTATCTCTAAAGGTTCAAAATAAAGTTGTAACAACTTTATTTATTCCAATAATAATAGGAAATTTAGAAATCTTAAGCTTAAATGCTTAAAATAATATAAGGCTTAATCGTCGATTTAGCGACGTTAGAAATACGATTGAAGGAATATTGGAAATTATTCCTTAATTTACTAAGCATCGATGAATGTCACACATGAATTATATCAATTATGCGTAGTCAAAGTCGAGCGTTGACTAATTAGATTTTAATAATCGATTAATTTCTAAATTACGATTTTAATTATCGTAATTAGTATTAAAACCACGGATATTACATCCTACCCCTTAAAATAAATTTCATCCCAAATTTGCATACCTCAAAGCGTGGGACATAATTTTTTCTTGTCATCTCATTCTCATGTTTTCACACGGCTTTCTTTTCATCGATTTCTCCATCGATCGTTATTAATCTGTGCAAACTTGTTTCTTAACCGTTATACTTTACGATTCAATATCATCATAGGTCTTTCTCATAATCCATATCTCGATTAAGAACATCATCATCATAATAACTCACGTGTTTTGGATAATACACGCACTTTCTTAACCGTGACATATGGAAATCATTACGCACATTCCCATACCGGTGGAAGTACCAATCTATAGCTACGGGCCTATCCTTTCTAAGATCCCCATACGGTCTTATAAGACGAATTCTAACTTGCATTTTACTCAACTTTAACCTCTCGATGGAGAGACATTAAGAAAACTTTATTTACGTGTATCTGCGTAAGACTTTTGCTCTCATGAGCTTCGTTATCGCTTATCCGCTTCGATGCATAATCTCAATTATTTTACCTGTGGTTTTAGACCCTGGAACTTCCCTTTTACCTACCTTATCATAATAAAGAAGTGATCAACACTTTATTTCATACAATATCTCATATGGCTTATATTGACCATCTCTCGACACTCATCGACGTGGCGATGCTACATCGATGGAAAAATATGTTTCAACTCGTGCTTGATTCGATACTAATGTTTTGACATATCTTAAAACGCTTGTATTTTCTTTCGATCGTCCATCTATCTCGTGAGCGAAAATTATGCTCTAGTTCAATCTCATATCCAATTCTTTCTTTAACTAATCCAAATTGGAACTTGGAATCTCTATCAACTATGATAGATTTTGGTACTCTATGTAAACGCATTTACTTTTTTACTTCTTGAACTAGCTTATCAGATTCATAAGTAATCTGAATAGGTCGAATAATGAACGCATTTAACGAGTCGATCCACTACTACTCATATAGTAGTGTTATTTCTTTCGACGTTGATAATCTGTTACGAACTTTATTATGATGTCATTCCATTCCCATGGGGTATCTCCAAAGGCTATACTCTTTCCAATAATCTGTTAATGTAATGCCTCTACTTATTTGCAAGCAAGATAGTGCTCAACGAATGAGACTACATCTTGTTTCAGCTCTTCCTATTGAAACTTTTCTCATAAGTCGTGATATATATCAATACTGCCTGGATGGGTGGTATAAGGAGTATCATGAGCTTCACTCATGATTTCATTCCTTAACTCATTATTGTTGGGAACACGTATCCTTCTTTAAACAATATGACATTAGTATGTGCTTCTCTCGCTCTTTCGCCTTATATTCTTTAGCGAGTTTCTCTTTTCTTACTAAGAGACATCCTCATTTGGATTGACTTTCATGAGTCAAGACCTCAGCTACTACGTGTGCCTTTCTTGGGTGATATTCTATACTACATTCGTAATCTTTTACTAACTCGAGCCTTCTCTTTTTCCCATGTTCAAAACTCTTTGCTCGAAGAAGTATTTTAAACTTTTATAATTGGTGAAAACTTCACACATCATTTCTTAAAGGTAATATCTCCAAATCTTAATCCGTGTATTACTGTTGCTGGTTCCTAGTTGTGAGAGGAGTAGTTCTATTCTTGCACTGCTTTAACCTTAGCCCATTCTACTTTAATTCTTCTGATGACACGATATGTCCAAGGGACATTATTTCTTTAAGCCACACTTATCATTTACCAAACTTGGCAAGAACTTGCTTGGTTCTTACGGTTTGTAAGACAGTCCTCAGTGTTACTTATGTCTTCCCTTTTTCTTTGTATGGATAAGGATATCTTCCATGAAGACTAAGACAAATTTATCTAAGTAAGGATGGAACACTCGATTTTTGAGGTTCAAGAATATGGCTAGTACTTCTGTTAGTCCAGACGGCATGACAACTTATAGTGGCCGTAACTTGTTTGGAAAGCCATTTTGGGTACATTGTCAGTTTGTCCCTTCAGCTGATTGACATCCTTATTTAAGATCGATTCTCGAGGATAATCCCACTTCTTTTAACCGATCGTGCAATCGCTATCTTTGGTGGTGTATATTTGTTCTTAAGCATTAGTTGGTTTAATTTTTGATAATCAATACATATTTTTAAACAACCATCCGTCTCCTTTGTAAACAAGCCGGTGTTTCTCAAGGTGATACACTAGGCCCGATAAAACTTAAATCCTATAATTCTTAGATTTACTCCCTTGTCCTTTTTACTTCCTTGAAATCATTCATTATACGTGCTTTTGATACGGGCTAATCAGGGTTCTAAATTCATAGATAATCTCTAGTTGCCTATCAGGGTGATTCTTGGTAAATTGCTAGGGAAAACGTTTTGCAATTCTTAAATAATTTCCATATCCTTGATCTTTATCTCTGCTTTCTCTCTTTTGGTTAGATAACCAAGGAATGGTCGACATTCTTCCTTATTCATCATTCTCTTTAGAGGTAGTGTGGGTATTATTGGAATTTTCTTCTCCATGCTAATTCCATAGGACTTGTAGTTCCTTGACCGGAAAATGGAACGAAATCTTCCCTTTTCTTTCACAGGATCGTGGGATGAATTTCAACTCATCATTCCTTTCTTTGGATTACATCTAATTCTTTCATAGGTATTATGTTCAAGTTATTTACTAGATCTTAAGTGATTCTAAGTTAAATTCTAAGTTCGAGCAATAAGCGTGACAGTCTTAGTTTCTTCTATGTGTGAGATGATTCTCTCTTCCTGAATTTCTTATTTGAGCTTAAGTTTTATTATATCTACACATGCTCCTTCTTTGAAAGGTATAAAGCACTGGTATCGTATAAAAATATTACAGGTGTGGGGAGAAGCTTCTCATACCTTCTAGGTTTCCTTGGTTTTGAGTATAAGTTCTAGCTCGTCCTGGTTGTGGCCGTCTTTGTTGTCGTTGCTGCGGCCGACATTGGGGCTGATATTGTATAGCCTTAAGTGGTTGGGTTTGGCCTAGTGAGTTGGGTTTCCCTATTCCTCTCGAGTGTACTCCTGGGCACTCATTCGCATAATGGCCCTTCTTGCCACATTTATAGCAACCAAGATCTTGCCTTGACATATATACTGTGGTGGTCTATGACATTTTGGACAAAGAGGAACTCTTATTTGTCCTTGTGATGCCATATTTCTTTTCCATGGTCTTTTGTTGTTTGTACTCCCAACATTTCCTTGATTGTAATCACTGAGATTACCTTCCCATTTCCTCTTGCCTTTGTCACTAGCATTATGTGATTGAGTGGGGGCAGACTTATCTTCTGGCATTGCTGCCTCAATGTCTAAAGCCCGACTAAGAGCTTCAGTATACGTTAAATCTCCATGACTGGCAATGTCACGACCCCACTCCGGACTACCCGGACTGGAGGGCGACTAATACTAGGAGTAGTATTTTAGGGGTTACACGGCTAAGATAAAGATGCATAATAACAATAAACTAGCATGCTCGAACATGATATAATGATATAATAAGAATAATCTAGCATGCTTGATCATAACATAAGATGATGTCATAATGATTCAAAAGGTTAGGCCATCGGACCCAAAGACTTAACAGTAGTCCGATGGACCTCAATAATTCATGTTGCATTATCCTCCCACAATCCAAAGATATAAATGACCTGAGAGACCTTAACAATTCATACCAAAACATAAAGTAAATGAATTCAGAGTTTAGCAGCGGAAAGTGTGTGAATACATATGTGATGATATGCATTCAAGGTGAAAACCACAAATTCTAATAAACTGGTCAAGGACACTGGACTCCTCAACACTTTCCCCATCACCATCATCGAAGCTCAACCTGCACATTTAAAAACAAACATGCAGGGCTAAGTACAAGAAATTGCACTCAGTGGACTCATGCCGAAAACATTTGATAACATTTGAATTACGCTGCCAATATCAAGGTAAGTCACAAGGGTTTTAGATGAGAATGCCTTGTGCTTACTAAAACATTTTCAGTTCGTAAACATCGCTCGGCCGAGCATTTTCTTGGTGTGTATGATCCGTATCCCATAGTCACAATTCATAACGATATCAAAGATCAAACGCGTCGAGAGTGAGGCCTCCTTCTACGACGCCGTGACCGGCGTAATCCCGTCAAAGACACAAATACTCTCACAAGCATATGTTAACATAGCATATAGTTCCAACCTTCACGCCAATCCTAGCTGTGCATTTATCATCCGCACAGACCCGACATTAATAAAAGGTTGGTGCGACCCAAATGACATAACCTGTCATAATATAGTTCCAACCATCGCCATAGCCCTACCCATGCATAACAGATAGGATGCATACACAAAACATAATATTTTTAACAGTAGGTAATGCAGGAAACATTTGTCATCAGCTTGCGTAATAAGCATTGTAAATAACTCATTTGGAATAACAAGAAAGTCACATCTTGTTTGAAAAGTAAGCCCACATTAGTGAGGTAAGAAATGGAGCCCACCGACTATGGTTTGTCAGAACCGAGTCCTAGGTTTGTTTGCACGCCGCTGTCCGGTCGCTCGCAAGGCCCACACCTTTACAAAAAGCGAGGTTTTAGTACGTCGCTCAAGTCTCTCGAGACTTTCAAAATCTAAGATAAACTTCGATATCTTATATCGAGGTGAACTGAATTCCTTAATGAATTCAATACGCTTTCAAATACGTATATAATTTGAATTGTTCTCGTCCTTCGAGATACGCTCAATTATATCGTCTTAACCCTTCCGGTTTAGACGTTCAACATATTATAAGTACGTTTCTCGATATATGGATTTCATTTATGAAATCTTTTCTTACTAATGAGGTATCATACTCAATTAGTATAGCTTACGCGTACTGGTGTATTTATCAATCGTATAATCGTACGTTGGACTTTAAAAGTCAACGAAGTCAACATTGGTTAATAAAGTCAACAATTTTGACTTTCAAATAGCAATTTCTTTCTATTTTATTTTATAAATCGAATTTGATCGATTAAAAATCGTAAAGTCCTATTTCTCGATTTATCACGTAAATCAAAGGACTTATAAATAATTTCCATAATTATTAATCCTTTTAATATTTAAAACGTATATTTTCGATTTAAAAACGTTACAAAATAAACGTTTGTCTCAAACATAGCAATCTATGTTTATAAAATTTTATAAATTTCAAATATGTCCAGAATATTAATTAGACATATATTTTATTAATAAACTGAATTAAAAAGATTTAAAAATCCTCATTAATTATCGAAAATTCTCGATAATTAATTTAAAATTACCAAATGACTTTCAAAAATTTTCTAAATTAATATAGTGTATTATTATACACTATGGTCCAGAATATGAATTTGTAATATCCATATGATATTGTTTGTCAATTATTAATATATATACATATATATGTTACGGTATTTTCGAAAAATTAGGGAATAATTATCCAAAAATTCCCAAAATTGATATACACTTAGTATAATATCCCAACATCAATATATGTCACAATTATAACCTATAGTCCATCATAACCATTCACTCACCAATATAATTCTCAAGCAATCGGTAATTATAAGTTAATTACCAAATAATTATCAAACAATTTCTAAAAATTCCAAATAATTTATGACATGATTAAACATTATATTATAACATTGTAACATCACAACATCAACCAAAAACATTTGAATCATCACCATATGGAGCTCAATAGCTCTCGGTTTTTTTGATTAAATGTAGTAATTGGTTTTCAAAAATTCCAACAATTACATACTATGCTTATACACTATAGTACAACAATATAACATCATAATATTTATCAAAACTAATTAAATCATCACCTTCAAGAGCTTGAAGCTCACGGTTTATTTGATTTAAATTAGCTTTTGATCTCCAAAAATTCCAACAAAATCATACAATACACAAACAATATACTATAGCATTAATACACCATTGCATGATTAAAATAAAAATCATACACCAAGGTATCAAACTTATAAGGTCACGGCATTTTCTAAAAATTTATCACTTGGTTTTCAAAAATTCTAATAAATTCATAGAACATATAAACAAGGTTCTAAAGCATTAATATGTCATTGCATGCTTAAAATAAAATTATACACCAATGTACAAATAAAGGCTCACGGTATTTTCATAAAAATACCTAGGGTTTCTCTAAAATTCTAATTAATTTACTATGAGTTCTAAACACATCATAGAACAATAATCCATGCTAAAAACACTTGAAACATATTCGGTCAACACAAAATATTTTTAGCATTTTTCGAAAATTATTTCAAACACATACTATGGTTCAAAAATTTCATATACATATTAAATCCCAACAAACATGTCACATATGATAACCCATGTTCGTTTAAACATATATCCTCATATTTTTGAAAATAAAAATCATCAAGAACATACTAATAAACAATAGCACATACTTAAGAACATTTAAATACATACATATATATATAGGACATGTTCGAAAGTTTTGAACAATGGAGGTTGAAAAATCGAAACTATGACTCATATTTACCTTTGGAATAGCTATGGAATCCAAGAAGAATGTATGGTACCAAAGATTGGGTGAATGGAGAAGAAAAGGAGAAGAAAAATTTTGTGAAGTGAGAGGGAGAAGCTCTCTTTTTTTTTCAAGCAAAATGGAGGGAGAGAAAATGTGTTTTGAGTGTTGAGTGTGTTGAGTGAGAATGGGGTGGAAGTGAAGAGTCCTACCCTATATCCTCCCTCTCTCAAAATTGGCGCACCCCCCTCTCTCTCTCAATGCAATAATGCAGCCTCTTGGAGTAGGATTAGTGATGATTAAGGTGTGCAAAAAGGGCTCTCATGGATTGGGTAACAAAAAGAATAAGCATGCCCAGTGGAGAGAGAGCCGTCGGTTTTTGTAGGGTTTAGGGGTGTGATTTTAATTTAATTACACAATAATACTATGTATTAATCAAGATATAAATCATAGATATATAATACATGCCATGAAAATATTTAAATCAACATAAAGGGTAATTCACGAAAATGGCGTGAAAATAGGTACAAAAATATAAATCACACCATTAAATATTGCACAAGGTATTTTCATTCCAAATACACTCTTATATATCATAATATATGATTTAGATATTAAATAATATCATAGGATAAAATAATAGCATCATTTCATGTGAAAAACTATAGTTTATATAATTAGGGTTTTCGAAAAACCCATTTCGAAAGTATCGAATTTTAAATAGTTAAAAATTTGATTTTAATAATTAATAATACTGAAATTATATAAAATAATAATAGGAAATTAAATGTAATAATTTCCTGAGCATTTAGCGCATTTTTCAAAACGTCTCTAGACGTTGACGTTCAAAACGTCTCAAAACGTTCAAAATCGACTCATCTCAAAATGGTCGTAGTAAGCTCGTGCTTACTTTATAAATATATATAATTTAATATTGGAAATAATATGGAATTCAATTCCGGGCCATACTGCTCAGAAATTTCCATAAAACACTGACGTTCGATACGCGTTCGACGTTAAAATAATACTGTCGTATTATTTCATAATTTCAATTCCATAATTCACAATCCTTAGTGAATTATAAAAAAGGAATTCGTTATCGATACTGAATCAAAATACAATTCGATGTCATACAGATAAGAATATTCGGGAAAAACCCTAATTACGGGTTTAGTATACCGTAATCGATGTTCGCTTTCTTTGAATATTACATTCCACCCCTTAAGAAAAATTTCATCCCGAAATTTGTATACCTCTAGAAAATAAATCGGGTATTTTTCTCTCATCGCTTCTTCAAGCTCCCACGGGCTTCTTCTCGTCTGGTGTCTCCACAAGACTTTGACTAACGGAATCGACTTGCTCGTAGTTGCCGAACTTTGTGGTCAAGTATGGCCGCGGGTTCTTCCTTATAGCTCATGTCTGGCTCGAGGATCACGTCGTCTTTATGAATCACGTGCTTTGGGTCGTGAACGTATTTTCGCAATTGCGAGACGTGAAAAACATTATGAACATTTCCTAGGCTTGGCGGAAGAGCCAACCTATAAGCTACTGGATCTATCCTCTCTAGGATCTCATAAGGTCCTATATAACGGGGTCTAAGCTTTCCTTTCAGGCCAAACCTGATAATCCCTTTTGATGGAGAAACCTTAAGAAACACTTTGTCTCCACTTTCAAATTGTAGCTCGGATCTCGCCAGATCGGCAGAAGATTTTGTCTATCCTGAGCCTCTCTTATCATCAGTCTAATTTGTCGAACGATCTCGATCATCTCGTTCACTGCATCAGGCCCTATGACTTTACTCTCACCGACTTCATCCCAATAAAGCGGTGATCTACACTTCTTGCCATACAAGGCTTCAGATGGGCCCATACCGATCGTCGCTGATAGTCGTTGTTGTGTTTAACTCGATAAGAGGTAAAATATCTTCCCACTTGGCACCTCGGTCCAAGACTACGGTTCTTAACATATCCTCTAAGGTTTGATCGTCCTTTCCGATCCGTCCATCGATGCGTGGGTGGAATGTCAGATCGAAATTTAACCTCGCACTCAGCCTTCTCTCGCAAGCTAATCCGAATCTGGATGTGAACTTGGAGTCTCTATCGAGGTAATAGATTTTGGCACCCATGTAGTCGATAATTTCCTTAACGCATACCGGGCTAGTTTATCGATCCATAAGTGCTATGAATCGGTGAAAATGAGCACTTTTGTAAGCTATCCACAATTACCCATATGGTGTGTTTCTCTTCTCGACTTGGGTAAGCTTGTAACGAAATCCATTGTTATATCGTCCCACTTCCACTCGTGAATTTCCAACGGTTGTAACTTTCCGTATGGACGCTTGGTGTAGTGCTTTCACTTGTTGGCAAACAAGACAGTTCCACAAAAGAAGCAATATCTCGCTTCACGCCTTCCCACAAAAATTTTCTCTTCGTGTCTTGGTACATTTTAGTACTGCCTGGGTGGGCGGTGTAGGGTGTATCGTGAGCCTCACTCATGATCTCGTTCTGAAGCTCTGCGTCGTCTGGAACGCATATTCTACCTTCAAACAATAGGGCGTTGTCTGACGCCTCTTGGAAATTCTTAAATCCTTCAGACCTTACCCTTTGTCTGATCTTTTCTAACTTTTCCTCCATCCTTTGTCTTTCGACAATCCTTTTTCTTAGATCAGATGTTAGTGTGAGCGTTGCGATACAGCTCACAATTGTCTCAGGTGGTTCAACCAGTTCAATCCTCATTCTTCCAAACTCTTCAACGAGTTTTTCCTCTTGTACAAAGAGACATCCTAACTTGGTATGGCTCTTACGACTTAAGGCGTCAGCTACTACATTCGCCTTACCCGGGTGATAGTTAATACCACAGTCGTAATCTTTTACAAGCTCGAGCCATCTTCTTTGTCTCATATTCAAATCTCTTTGTTCGAAGAAGTACTTCAAACTTTTATGATCCGTGAAGATCTCACATCTCACACCATAGAGATGGTGTCTCCAAATCTTCAGTGCATGAACTACAGCTGCTAATTCCAAATCGTGGGTTGGGTAGTTCAGTTCATGGGGTCTGAGTTGTCGGGATGCATATGCTATCACTTTCCCTTCTTGCATCAAGACACAGCCCAGTCCGGTCTTAGAAGCATCGGTATAAACTACGTATTCCTTGTCCGCTTCTGGAACTGCTAGAACTGGTGCACTTGTCAACTTTTCCTTGAGTATTTGGAAACTCGTCTCGCATTCATCAGTCCAATTGAACTTGATTCCTTTCCGGAGTAGCTGGGTTATTGGCCTTGCAATTTTGGAGAATCCTTCGATGAATCTCCTATAGTAACCAGCTAATCCTAGGAAACTTCTAATCTCGTGCTGAGTCTTCGGTGATTTCCATTCCTGCACGGCCTCTACTTTGGCTGGATCTACTTTTATACCTCCTGCAGACACGATGTGTCCAAGGAACATAACTTCCTTCAGCCAAAACTCACATTTGCTAAACTTAGCAAAGAGTCTTTCATCTCTCAAGGTTTGCAAAACCGTTCTTAGATGTTCTCTATGGTCCTCTTCATTCTTTGAATAAATAAGGATATCATCTATGAAGACCAAAACAAATTTATCCAAAAATGGATGAAATACTCTATTCATGAGGTCCATGAATACGGCTGGTGCATTTGTTAATCCGAATGGCATGACTATGAACTCATAGTGGCCGTATCTGGTTCGGAATGCAGTCTTAGGTACATCCTCAGAACGTATTTTCAACTGGTGGTATCGACTTAAGATCAATTTTCAAGAATACACCGCCTCCTCAATTGATCAAATAGGTCATCAATTCTGGGTAAAGGGTATTTGTTCTTTAGTGTCATCTTATTTAGTTCTCTATAATCGATGCACATCCTCAAAGAACCGTCCTTTTTCTTAACGAATAAAACAGGCGCTCCCCAAGGTGAAACACTAGGCCTAATGAAACCTAGATCCAACAATTCTTGAATCTGGATCTTCAGTTCCTCCAACTCTTTTGGGGCCATCCTATAGGGCGCCTTCGACACTGGGGCTGATCCTGGCTCCAAGTCGATGGTAAACTCTAGCTGCCTATCAGGAGGCAGTCCTGGTAGATTTTCGGGAAACACGTCCGAAAATTCTTGGACAACTTCTATGTCTTCTACCCGCGCTTCGGGTTTATCCTCTTCATTCAAATAAACAAGGAATGCATGGCATCCTTTCTGGTTCATCATCTTCCTCGCTTGTAGAGCCGATACGATCGGAACTCTCCTTCCCATGCTGATTCCATGGAAATGCGTGGCTTCTTGTCCAGGAAAGTGAAACGAAATTTTCCTTTCCTTACAAAGAATCGTGGAATGATTCTTAGCTAACCAATCCATTCCTAGGATTATGTCTACATCATCCATGGGTATTATGTTTAGGTCATTAGCCAGAACTCTAAGTGATCCTAGCGTCAACTCTAGGTTCGAGCAAAAATGTGTTACAGTCATAATCCCTCCTATAGGCGATGAGATTCTCATATCCTGGCTTGACTTTTCAGACCTAAGGCCCAGCATTTTTACGCATGATTTTGCTATAAAAGAATGCGAAGCACCCGTATCGAACAATACTATAACAGGTATGTTGAGAAGAACTCCCATACCTGCCAGGTTTCCCTGGTTTTGCTCGTTCTGCCTCCTATGCAGGGCGTAGGCTCTAGCCTGAGCCGGCTGAGGCTGACGGGGCGCTGGTCCTTGTTGGTTCTGCGGCTGCTGTCTGGGCTGTTGCTGCCGTTGCCGCGGTGGTTGACGCCTTTGTTGTTGTTGAGGCGGTTGTTGCCACTGCTGTTGCGGGGGTTGCTGTTGCGGTTGTGGTTGAGGCTGGGTTGGAGCCGCTATGAGGTCGGGGCTGCCACACTTCTTTGCTGCGGTTGGGGCTGGAATTGGATGGCCCTCAGTGGCTGGACATTGCCGAGTTGGTTCGGCCTTATATCCATACGTGTCACTGGGCAATTATCATGTAATGCCCTTTTGCCCCGCACTTGTAACACTTACCACATTTGCCGTGCACACCCTTTGTGTGCTCTATGGCATCTAGGCATGGAGGTGCCCTTATCTGCTCTCGCGGTCCCTTGCGGTGGAGCATAAGTCGCTCTCTTCCAGCTTACGCCTGGCCGCGCCTGGTTCCTCGCTGTGGTCGCCAGGGCTTCGTTCTCATAGCCTCCCCGGTTATGATTGCCGCGATTGGGTTCCCACTTCCCTTTTCCTCTGTCCGTCGAGTTATGTGTCTGAGCCGACACTGACCTATCTTCGGACATTGCTGCCTCAATATCTAAAGCTCGTGCAAGAGCTTCAGTGTAAGTTAGGTCTCCATGGCTGGCAAGAGACATCCGTATCTCCATTCTCAGTCCTGACCTAAACTTTTCCGACATTTTCAAGTCGGTGTCCACCTGCTCTGGTGCATATCTCGACATCTCGCAGAAAGCGCGATCATAGTCGGTCACAGACAACCTTTCTTGTTTCAAAGAGAAAAATTCTCGCCCTTTCTCCTTTTATAGATTTTGGGGATGTATTTCATACGCTCCTCTTGAAGTCCTCCCATGAGAACTCTTCCAGTTGTTCAGCAGTAAACGTCTTTTTCCTGGCCTCCCACCAGAAGTCTGCTGGTCCATTTAATTGGAAAGTAACGCATGACAGCCGTTCCTGTGCTGTGCATCTTAAGAAATTAAAAATCCGTTCAATGGTTCTAACCCATTGCTCGGCTTCTTCTGGGCTTCCCTTTCCGTTAAAGACCGGTGGGTTTTGCCTCGGAATAGTTCCCATCCTTCGATCGGGTTGAGGTGGGGTGGTTGGGAATATCTTCTTCCTCTTGCTCGGGATTCTACCCTTTCCCCTATGTCTTCCTCGACCTCTGGGTTCTCGTTCCGGGTTTCTTCTCGGAGGCATTCTGTTATATAAAACATATCATCGTCAATCACTTATCGCTTTCATAGCTTAACATACATAGGATTTTCATAGCCTCTTCGCAAAACGATTTCAAAACAAAACAACTCATCCTTAACATAGACAATTTGTCGCAAAAGCCCACTTGGGTCAAATATATAGATAGGTAATCAAGGTCTGTCAAAAGCGGGATGTTCAAACATCAAAAATCACAAGAAAACAAAACAGCAAGGGTTCCGGCCCACACGGCCTTCCAAAAAAAAATTATCGAGTTCTAGATCCATCAGTACCGAAATATAAAAAGGAAAAGCTAGCACATGCTAGTCATAACAAAAATTTCAATTAAAAGGTCGCCTAACGCCTTCACGGGCTCCTTCCTACTCCGCCTTCCTCGGGTCTTCCTCTTCCTGAGTCGCCTTCTCCATCCGAATCGCCCTCGCGAGGTCGCACTGACGGGTCCCGCACCGCCGGCTTCCACCATCGGTATGTCGCGCAGGGTCCGGGTTATCCGCGCCCGCACAAGTCGTAGTTGTGGCGGATCGGGCCATATCATACTCGGATCGGGTCATAGCCATTGAAGGCATCTGATACGCTCATCCGCGCTGTCCGGCGGAAGGGCTCTTCCTCTTCCGGTGGTGGCGGATCGGACGCAGGCGGTAGGGGCGGTAGTGGCGGACGTACTGGGTGTCCATAAACTGCTGGTGGCAAGACGGGCTCTCCCAGAGCTCTAGGGCGTCTTGCCTGCCCACCGGTACAGTCCGCCTCATCTATCCGGTGCAGGGGGTATCACCGATCGACTGCCTCGGGACCTCAAGGTATAGCCACTCGGCGACTCATCACGCCACGTGTACTCCCGTGAGGAGATAGGGTCCCATAGGTGCGGCTCAGAATATCTTGTACACGTAAGTCAGATGACTCACGAACCTGGGCAGATCCCCAATCAAATCATAGCCTCGGGGCATACGATAAATGTAATCTCCCGATACCTCTCGGGCATAACCATCCCATGTACAAGGGAGTATAGCTAGGAGTCGCTTAATGCCATCATAGTCGGTTGCGCCATAGGCTCGGGCGTTCCTCCACAGCCGAAGGTAATACGCCAGAAACTCGCCTAGGTCTTCTCCGACGCACATCCAACATTCCCGATAGGTGCGCATTAGTTCCTCGGGTGTGGCATGAGGTCCTACCCTCCTCCTAGCGATATAGCGCATCTCCTCCATCTGCCAGGATCAAAACTAACATAAGTCAACTATCGTCATCTCAAAACAGAAAGGATAACTTAAGCATAACGAGAAGCAACTAGGTTGGAACTAAACAGTCTATAAGGTAGGCAACATCATAAGGTACAACACATATCACAACTTACCTTCTTAGTCTTACCTAAACGTATACATATAGACCAATAACATCTTAATATATATATATGCTACGAGATCCTTGTATTATACCAAACACTTAAACTAGAGTTCAACAGACTCTATCGTATTCTGGAGACAGAATTAGGGATTCTGTTCTTCATAATAAATGAAGATCAGTGCGTTAGGAGTACGCAGGTGAAAACCATGCGTAAATCGGAGTCCTAACGAAAGAGATCTAGCTAAAACAAATTTACTGCGCAGTGCAGGAAGTTTGCGCGATCGTGCCAAAAATGTAAATCGAGACGTATGTCGACGTAATACGTCTACTATTTCCATGTCTTTAGGTTGAGGCTGAACATTCTGAAGTCGTAAGTGACGTCCATGTCATGATTCGTGTCGACGGTCACTCATGTCGAAGTGATGATGAAAGGTCGACGTCGTTCTTCTTCAAGGTTGAGATCGTCCTCGTTCATCCTTCTCGCTCGTCTTTCGTCGTTCGAGCTCGAGGCTATCGTCACTTTCATTCTTTCTATCGTTCTTTTGTTCTCGTAAGGAAAAAGAAGTTCATACTTCTATGTTCTTTCACGATACATGAGCATGCTCCTTAGAGTCTAGGTTCTATTCGTGATAACATATCATTCGTTGAAAATAAGATTTTGAAGATTGGAAATAAAGTCTCATTTGAGAATTTGGAAATACGATTTCAAAATGACAATCATAGTCAACTCGTATACATATTAAAATGAATTCATTCATTCCATGTTGGTCATTCAACTCAATCTTGCATATCAATGCGAATTCATCCTTCCCGATGATCATTCAATTAGTACCACCATGTACTTTCATCTCAATACTTGAGTAATTGCATCAATTCAACTCAAAGTTTTTGAAAAAAATTCCTTGCTCCACTTTCATTTCATCATCAAAATTTCCATAATAACATAATCTTTCAAAAATTCTTCCAACTTGCTCACCATGTAAAAATTTTCCATTTCATGAGTTGAGAAAGAATTGCAGTTACCTTTTTCCCGGTTGAGCTCGATGTGATGGAGTGTTGAGAGGAGTCAGTAGATTTCTAGAAGTCCAGTGACTCGATCTAGACTTAGAATTTAAAAGGAATTTGGGTTTACAAAGAGCAAAGCGCTCTGATACCACTTCTGTCACGACCCCACTCCGGACTACCCGGACTGGAGGGCGACTAATACTAGGAGTAGTATTTTAGGGGTTACACGGCTAAGATAAAGATGCATAATAACAATAAACTAGCATGCTCGAACATGATATAATGATATAATAAGAATAATCTAGCATGCTTGATCATAACATAAGATGATGTCATAACGATTCAAAAGGGTTAGGCCATCGGACCCAAAGACTTAACAGTAGTCCGATGGACCTCAATAATTCATGTTGCATTATCCTCCCACAATCCAAAGATATAAATGACCTGAGAGACCTTAACAATTCATACCAAAACATAAAGTAAATGAATTCAGAGTTTAGCAATGAAAGTGTGTGTGAATACATATGTGATGATATGCATTCAAGGTGAAAACCACAAATTCTAATAAACTGGTCAAGGACACTGGACTCCTCAACACTTTCCCCATCACCATCATCGAAGCTCAACCTGCACATTTAAAAACAAACATGCAGGGCTAAGTACAAGAAATTGCACTCAGTGGACTCATGCCGAAAACATTTGATAACATTTGAATTACGCTGCCAATATCAAGGTAAGTCACAAGGGTTTTAGATGAGAATGCCTTGTGCTTACTAAAACATTTTCAGTTCGTAAACATCGCTCGGCCGAGCATTTTCTTGGTGTGTATGATCCGTATCCCATAGTCACAATTCATAACGATATCAAAGATCAAACGTCGAGAGGGAGGCCTCCCTTCTACGACGCCGTGACCGGCCGTAATCCCGTACAGCACACAGTCACTCTCACAAGCATATGTTAACATAGCATATAGTTCCAACCTTCACGCCAATCCTAGCCAGGCATTTATCATCCGGCACAGGACCCGACATTAATAAAAGGTTGGGCGCGACCCAAATGACATAACCTGTCATAATATAGTTCCAACCATCGCCACAATTTCTACCCGGCATAACAGATAGGATGCATACACAAAATGTAATATTTTGGCGGTGTAATGCAAGAAACATTTGTCAACAACAGAATAAGCATTGTAAATAACTCATTTCGAATAACAAGAAAGTCATATCTTGTTTGAAAAGTAAGCCCACATTAGTAAGGTAAGAAAAGGAGCCCACCTGGACTATGGTTTGCTGTAAACTGAGTCCTAGGTTTGTTTGCACGTCAGTGTCCGGTTGTCGCATTTGCGTCCACACCTTTACGAAAAAGCGAGGTTTTAGTACGTCGCTCAAGTCTCTCGAGACTTTCAAAATCTAAGATAAACTTCGATATCTTATATCGAGGTGAACTGAATTCCTTAATGAATTCAATACGCTTTCAAATACGTATATAATTTGAATTGTTCTCGTCCTTCGAGATACGTTCAATTATATCGTCTTAACCCTTCCGGTTTAGACGTTCAACATATTATAAGTACGTTTCTCGATATATGGATTTCATTTATGAAATCTTTTCTTACTAATGAGGTATCATACTCAATTAGTATAGCTTACGCGTACTGGCGTATTTATCAATCGTATAATCGTACGTTGGACTTTAAAAGTCAACGAAGTCAACATTGGTTAATAAAGTCAACAATTTTGACTTTCAAATAGCAATTTCTTTCTATTTTATTTTATAAATCGAATTTGATCGATTAAAAATCGTAAAGTCCTATTTCTCGATTTATCACGTAAATCAAAGGACTTATAAATAATTTCCATAATTATTAATCCTTTTAATATTTAAAACGTATATTTTCGATTTAAAAACGTTACAAAATAAACGTTTGTCTCAAACATAGCAATCTATGTTTATAAAATTTTATAAATTTCAAATATGTCCAGAATATTAATTAGACATATATTTTATTAATAAACTGAATTAAAAAGATTTAAAAATCCTCATTAATTATCGAAAATTCTCGATAATTAATTTAAAATTACCAAATGACTTTCGAAATTTTTTCTAAATTAATATAGTGTATTATTATACACTATGGTTTAGAATATGAATTTGTAATATCCATATGATATTGTTTGTCAATTATTAATATATATACATATATATGTTACGGTATTTTCGAAAAATTAGGGAATAATTATCCAAAAATTCCCAAAATTTATATACACTTAGTATAATATCCCAACATCAATATATGTCACAATTATAACCTATAGTCCATCATAACCATTCACTCACCAATATAATTCTCAAGCAATCGGTAATTATAAGTTAATTACCAAATAATTATCAAACAATTTCTAAAAATTCCAAATAATTTATGACATGATTAAACATTATATTATAACATTGTAACATCACAACATCAACCAAAAACATTTGAATCATCACCATATGGAGCTCAATAGCTCTCGGTTTTTTTGATTAAATGTAGTAATTGGTTTTCAAAATTTCCAACAATTACATACTATGCTTATACACTATAGTACAACAATATAACATCATAATATTTACCAAAACTAATTAAATCATCACCTTCAAGAGCTTGAAGCTCACGGTTTATTTGATTTAAATTAGCATTTGATCTCCAAAAATTCCAACAAAATCATACAATACACAAACAATAAACTATAGCATTAATACACCATTGCATGATTAAAATAAAAATCATACACCAAGGTATCAAACTTATAAGGTCACGGCATTTTCTAAAAATTTATCACTTGGTTTTCAAAAATTCTAATAAATTCATAGAACATATAATCAAGGTTCTAAAGCATTAATATGTCATTGCATGCTTAAAATAAAAATTATACACCAATGTACAAATAAAAAGGCTCACGGTATTTTCATAAATATACCTAGGGTTTCTCTAAAAATTCTAATTAATTTACTATGAGTTCTAAACACATCATAGAACAATAATCCATGCTAAAAACACTTTAAACATATTTGGTCAACACAAAAATATTTTTAGCATTTTTCGAAAATTATTTCAAACACATACTATGGTTCGAAAATTTCATATACATATTAAATCCTTACAAACATGTCACATATGATAACCCATGTTCGTTTAAACATATATCCTCATATTTTTGAAAATAAAAATCATCAAGAACATACTAATAAACAATAGCACATACTTAAGAACATTTAAACACATACATATATATATAGGACATGTTCGAAAGTTTTGAACAATGGAGGTTGAAAAATCAAAACTATGACTCATATTTACCTTTGGAATAGCTATGGAATCCAAGAAGAATGTATGGTACCAAAGCTTGGGTGAATGGAGAAGAAAATGAGAAGAAAAATTTTGTGAAGTGAGAGGGAGAAGCTCTCGTTTTTTTTCCAGCAAAATGGAGGGAGAGAAAATGTGTTTTGAGTGTTGAGTGTGTTGAGTGAGAATGGGGTGGAAGTGAAGAGTCCTACCCTATATCCTCCCTCTCTCAAAATCGGCGCACCCCCCTCTCTCTCTCAATGCAATAATGCAGCCTCTTGGGAGTAGGATTAGTGATGATTAAGGTGTGCAAAAAGGGCTCTCATGGATTGGGCAACAAAAAGAATAAGCATGCCCCAAGGTGGAGAGAGAGCCGTCGGTTTTTGTAGGGTTTAGGGGTGTGATTTTAATTTAATTACACTATAATACTATGTATTAATCAAGATATAAATCATAGATATATAATACATGCCATGAAAATAATTAAATCAACATAAAGGGTAATTCACGAAAATGGCGTGAAAATAGGTACAAAAATATAAATCACACCATTAAATATTGCACAAGGTATTTTCATTCCAAATACACTCTTATATATCATAATATATGATTTAGATATTAAATAATATCATAGTATAAAATAATAGCATCATTTCATGTGAAAAACTATAGTTTATATAATTAGGGTTTTCGAAAAACCCATTTCGAAAGTATCGAATTTTAAATAGTTAAAAATTCGATTTTAATAATTAATAATACTGAAATTATAAAATAATAATAGGAAATTAAATGTAATAATTTCCTGAGCATTTAGCGCATTTTTCAAAACGTCTCTAGACGTTGACGTTCAAAACGTCTCAAAACGTTCAAAATCGGCTCATCTCAAAATGGTCGCAGTAAGCTCGTGCTTACTTTATAAATGTATATCATTTAATATTGGAAATAATATGGAATTCAATTCCGGGCCTTACTGCTCAGAAATTTCCATAAAACACTGACGTTCGATACGCGTTCGACGTTAAAATAATACTGTCGTATTATTTCATAATTTCAATTCCGTAATTCACAATCCTTAGTGAATTATAAAAAAGGAATTCGTTATCGATACTGAATCAAAATACAATTCGATGTCATACAGATAAGAATATTCGGGAAAAACCCTAATTACGGGTTTAGTATACCGTAATCGTATGTTCGTTTCTTTGGAATATTACAGGCAAGAGACATTCTTATTTCATGCCTTAGACCAACCCTAAATTTCTCTGACATTTTCATGTCAGGATTCACTAGTCCGAGCGTACCTTGACATATCACAAAAGAGGCGATCGTACTCGATTCTCGACATATTCTCTTGTTTAAGATCAAGAATTCATTTCCTTTTTTCCTATAGCTCTTGGGAATGTATTTCTCATACATTTCCATCTTAAAGTTTTCCCAAGTGAAATCATCTATTTGTTCTGGTGTTAGGGTTTTCCTTCGGGCCTCCCACCAGAAATCAGCTGGTCCGATGAGTTGGAAGGTTACACAAGACAGTCTCTCTTGTGCTGTACAGCGAAGGAAAATGGAATATTCTTTCTATTGACCTTACCCATTGTTCAGCCTCCTCGGGACTCCCTTTTCCATTAAAGGTAGGAGGATTTTGCCTAAGGAAAAGCTCCTCGATCCTACGATCAGGTGGAGATGGGGGTGGTTATGGTATTTCTACTTCGGGCTGTGGAACTCTGCCCCTCCTCCCATCTCTTCCTCTAATTTCTTGTTCAAGCTCGCGTTTAGGTGGCATTTTGAAATTACACGACATAATTATCATTTGTATAATGCTTATCGTAATTATAACATCTTTATTCAACCCCATCATAAAACGGTTTTAGTAAAACCATTCTTCCTCTTTCCATCCTCACTATCCGTGGTTTCAGAAAAGTTTCAATTTTCTTGAAAACAACTTTCTTCAAGCATGATCGTAAGGGCGGAGGTATAACGAGTTGCCTTGCTAATACGGATGCTATCATCTTAAATACCCATCGAAAGGATCTTATGTACTTCCAACATTAGACATGTCCGTCCTACTAACGAGGTTTTAAGGACAATCAACTATCTTACAGATAAGTTGTATTCTTTCTTATTATGACGTAATAAGAGGAGGGTATATTCCAAGGATATCATATACTTTTCTTTACTTCTATTCTTGTACTAAATGCTAAAGAGTATCTCGTTCATAATTTAGTCTTCACATGCTCATGTGGATATATGACTCTACTGTCATCAGAACTGGGAAAGCCCATCAAGGGTTGATCCACCTATTTGTATCATAAAAGTATATATCTTGTCTTATCGAGAACTTCTTTACATCATATCTCGATGTCTATCATTTTACTGATCTGAAATTTTTAGGTGACAAGATACGTCATCCTACATCATACGTATTGGTTTCAAGGATTTGAAGAAAATTTCATCCAAACATCTTACAAAAGGTATGGTTCCACAATTCAAGATGACAACTCTGGAGGTTTTGAAACAATATGTTCTTTGAACTGAATAATTGGGAGATAGGGTCCGAAGACCAGAATAACAATTTCTGAGATTTCTTTGGTCATATGGGGTGGCCAGACCCGTCACAAATACTTTCTCAGTCACATGGAGGTTTGATTTCGAAGGAACGCTTCATGAAATTTTCTGGTTGCAAACTTCTTTCAGAAAAAGTGAGAATTCAATTGATATATCAATCAAAACTAGGTCATAGAGTTAAACTCAATGACAGAATTTTGGGTTATGAAGAAAATTTGAAACCTTATACAACTTATTCTAGTTGTCCTCCACGGTTCTCATGTACACATATGCTATAGCTTCTCATATATTATTGGGAATCTACTCTCTAGTAGCATTCTAAGATGCATGTCTCACTGTAGGGTTCTCGTTCTACGTATGTCACAAGATTAATATCAACTGTTTCTTTGATCACATTCTTATTTCGTTTCTAACGAGCAAGTCATAGTCAATTTTGATTTCCGTCATACGTGAACATCCAAACAGAAGACTATACTCATGTCACTGTAGTATAGTGACATTCATCATTATCCCCTTTTTTGCTCTTTGATTTTCTTCTATTTATTCTCGTCGTTCTCGTTATTCAACTCGAGATTCTAATTTCGATCTCGTTTCTGTCTCATGACAAACTAAAATTCTCATAGTTCTCTTCCTATGTTCTTTTGCAAAAGGGATCATGCGACTTAAACAGTCTATGTTCTTTTGGGATGACATATCTATTATCAAAATAACTGGAAATTTCAGAACTTAAAACATTCATAACATAATTCTTTCATAATAATCATGCTCATTGGATTTCATGAATTCAAAGATTTTACTTTTGACATAACAATGTCAACACTTTCTCATATAACATAATCATAAAATAATCATATGTTGGTAGCGAACCAACATCTTTCTCATCAAAATTCTCATTGAATTCCACGAATTCAAAGATTTCTCTTTTGACATATCAATGTCAATGCTTTTCTCATATCACTTTCAACTTTTCACATCATAAAACATCATTGCACATTTGCAATTACTTTCACTTTCAACAATCCTCATAACTTTCATCTCTTTGGAAACATCGTTTTCCATTTTCAAACTTTTCATTTCAAAACTTTGAGAAAGGGGCATTTACTTTCAACCTTTCACTTTCAAAACTGAGAAAATCATTTACTCTACGTACCTCTAATATTTTAAGTTTTCCATGAATATACAGTCCCATACATGTATATCCTTGGAATCCTTTAAATTTTCCTTGAATATGCAGTCCCATACCTGCATATTCTTGGAATCTCCTTATTTCAAAACTTTCATTTTCTTGAAAAATCATTTCACTTTAATAACTTTTACTTTCAAACTTCTTATTCTCATTTTCAAAACTCAAAAAATCATTTACCTCTTTCCCGGTTGAGCTTGATGTGATGGAGTGTTGAGCATAGTCAGTTGATCTCTAGAAGTCTAGTGACACAATTGATCGCTCCTTTTTCACACGTAAAAAGTGTAAGTATAGGGTAAGCGAAGTATCGTATCCACAGGGATTGTATCACGAAAACATAGAAGCTAGCTCAACAACAATTCATCATTATTCAAGCACAGAATTTGGGTGATAGGTTTAGGGGCTTCGGAATTTAATCCAAAGCAAAGGTAACCAAGCAGAAATATAAATAAAGCAATAAAATCACGAAAGATAACTATGAAGAAAGACTAACCCTAGGGATGCACCAATCCTATCCACAACGATGTTTATCCTGCTTATTATTAACCGTTTTAATCCAGACAAGACGGAAGATCACATATATAACCAACAACTTCAGCCATTTACAATTGCGGCGATTGATTACTAATTTTCCCTATCACGCTTCGCCTCTAGAGGAAAATAAGCAACCCAAATGGATCACTAAGAATATGCTTCCTACGAATGTCCTATCTCGCCATTCGACTCAAGGCTTATTCGTATCATGCATTCAAGATCGATTGACAATTAATACAATTACGTCATTAACTGGCAACTAGATATGTATCAAGATTGATCATAAATCAACACATATTAATAAGCACCATGAATCATGAATCAATGCCTGGAAGGTAAATAACAACAGTAGGAATCACAACATATAGGATAGAATCATGCAAGACCTAGGATTAGAACAGAAATTAGCTAGACATAATTAACGACATAAAGTACGCAATAATCATAAGAACGGAAATTAAATTGATAAAACCCGTAGGGAAGCGTACGAAGAACAATGGTTGGGTTCGTATCCAAATCCAACGGAAAACGGAAAAGATGGAATTCCTTCGACGAAATCGTGCTAAATCGTTACCAATGCTAAGAACTAATGTAAAGCGATGGATAACTATTGCTATAACTAATCTCAATCAAAGCTAAAGCGAAAATAAATGAAAAGCAGATAAAACCGAGGAAAAACGTGCAAAATCGCTACTGTGCGTTGAGGCGCGAGGGTGAAGCCCTATTTATAGATTAGGTCGAAAACCCTAATTTTGGGGTCTGCCGCCTCGCCTCGCGGCCGGGCTCGCGACCGCGAGCAGCGGTCGCGAGGTTCTGGGCGTTTTGGGCGTTCGGGCGATTTCGCGGCCGCGAGCTCGATCGGCTGCCTCTGCGCGACTTCATTGTTTCGCTCCGTTCTCTCGCGTCCGAACTCCGGTGCGATCCGTTTGCGCCTATGGACTCCTATCGAGATGCTCTTTAACATTGTAAACTTTTCACATCTATATTTTCATATCCATTTAATCATCTTTGGTTACATCTTTGCCTTATGCATCGATTATCACCGAAAAGCCTACAAAACACCAAAGAGAAACCCCAAGAGCAAGATTCTAGAAAAGATAAAACATTAAGAATCGATACATAAACGCACATTAAACGAGCTAAACTCATCTTCAAATATCAACTATAAACGTAAAAGCGCGTTTATCAAACCCCCAAACTTAAAGCATTGTTTGTCCTCAAACAAAATCGTAACAGAAGACACAACGAAAGATCAACGAGCGTACCAAAGATGATAACCATTCTAGCCTCGAAACATATCAACGCTCAAAACATTAGTGCACATGACGACGTTAGTCCACTCAACACAAACAACAATTTACGGCAAAACTCATTTAATTCATCCTCACAAAGGCATGTGTAGAGTATCGAGGATACACTCAAACTCATAAAGAAATTAAGGATGTGTATACACTCAACGAACAATGCAATGCAACATCTTACCATAGGCTTGCTGCTTCTCTAATATCTCCACCGCGTCATTGTGTTCAAATTAGGATCAAAGAGGTCTTTTCATAGGTTGTAATGTAGGCACATTGGTTAAGGTAGGATAAAATATGGCTAAGTGACTCAAGAATATTCCAAGCACCACCATTTATACATTTCGACACATATGGACTTTGTCCATTTTCCTCTTTCTCCCAACATGCTAAATCAACGTTTAATGCCACGTATGTACCTATACTTTGATTAAAGACCCTTTATGCTCAACACTCATAGTGAACTTAACATTTTTTTTTTGGTTTCTTTTCTAGAGCTTATAGGTTTAATTTTCACGAACAAGGTACTATTCTTCACCACGTATGTATTTTTCTAAAAGAAACTTTTCTCGTCATAACTACATCAAAATTTCAACCCTTTTGATTCCCATATCCATCCTCACCTCCTATCATCCGGTTAATCGAAAGAAAAGTCTAATAAAGGCTCAAAGAAGGCGACAAATGGTATATATCATCGGGTTAGTGTTTGGGTGAATATGTGGTTAACAAAGATGGCCTTTATCCTTTCCAAATTGAAACACATATTGCGGTCTCGATACGTAAAACGGCAAGTTCTAGAAGATAATCACATGCATGATATCACACAATTAATGTAAACTCAGATCAAGATATGTATACGATGAAGCTCAAGTCTCACGGATAAGCAAATGGTGAAAACAACAAGCTAAGCCATCTCACGTCATTCATGCGTCATTTTCTAACATATCATGTGCACTATCATTAAATTTCACAAAAAATTTCTATCGTCATTGGCCACATGGATTAACACACTTCACTTAACTCGTTGATCGACAGACACGAAAACGAAAAGAAAAACAGAAACAAGACAAAAAGCAACACAAACGAAAAACAAAAACAAAACACAAAAACAAAACAAGAAACCGTTGGGTTACCTCCCAACAAGTGCTTAATTTAACGTCTTTAGCTAGACCATTACTAACCTTTTTCAATCCGGCGTTTTTGTGGCAACAGAAATCCTTCTCAACTCGTGGATCCTCCTAAACTTAGCATTCACAGATCTCCACCACTGACTATGGAAGTGGCCCCCCCCAAACTTGAATGATACACTCGGAGTTCCATGCCGAGTCCACTTCTTCCTTCTCGCAGATCCTCGATTGGTCGAGTACCCTCTAAGCGTGAGACGCAGCGGCGGCAGCAGCCATGATCGAGCGAGAATCTTCCAGTTTCCAACGTCGTGTTGCTTGATGGCGTCGATATGGAAATCTTGAGCTCCTCATCGCTAACACGAAACGTGAGATTGCCTTCCGCACATCAATCAACGCATCGACCAATTGCTAGAAAAGGTCTACCTAAGATTAGCGGTTGTTGTTTGAATTCGGAATATCTAAAATAACAAAATCGGCAGGAAAAACAAAATCCAATTCTTACCAACACGCCTTCGACGATACCTTTTAGATATGTGACCGACCGGTCACCATCATCGATGAAATCTTCGCCGGCTTCATCTTTCCTAGGTGTAGCGGTTGAAGACGCTCAATGGCATCGATTGATGCTCGCCTCAAATCGCACAAAACATTTGGAAAAATCTGCTCGGCGATCTCGCACTCTAACGTAAACCGCCGATCCTTCGCTTGGAGGGAGCTTCCTTTGCAAGACGGCATCGCATTCTTCGGATAGGGTAATTTTCTCAAATTTCCCGCTTCTTCTTGCAAGCTGCCTTTAAGAATTTCATGTATCCCAAGATGTTTCGCAGCTCAAAGAGAGGCAAATTTATCTCAACTTTTGAAAACCTCTTTGAACGAGCAAACTCCTCGTCATATTTTGACTTGACAAGTCGACTGGAACGGGACCGGAGGAGTGTACGTTCGAGGATTTGCTTCAGGGTTGCCTCATGGCCGACCTCGCGACCCACCGGGAAGGTCGCGAGGTATCATTGCTTGTGGACTCCTTCCTCGTGCGAAGCTTGCGGCGCGACTCGCTCAGCGGATTTCTCGACCATGTGCTCGACCGATTTCGCGGGCTGGTTTGCGGCGATGGGTCGCCGTGAATAAATCTGGCCACAAGACACTCGATGGCTCGCGGTCGGGCGCGCGGACGCGTGCTCGGTCGCGGGCCTCAGAGTAAATTATCTGGACTCCTCGCGGTCGCGAGCTCGGTCGCGAGTTTCGGCTCCAGTGTGCTTTCATGCTCTTCTTCCTCGGTAGGGCTCGGGTAGGCTCGCCCACTCGTCTGGATAGCAAAGCACCGATTCTTGGGTTTACCTCAGATACTCGAAAATTGGCCCATCTTTTGTAGTGCATTCACTTGCACAGCTATTTGACCAATTTGATTCTCCTTTTTTTTTTTTCTTTTTTTTTTTTTTTAAAAAACGGAAATTTGATCGCTCCTTTTTCACACGTAAAAAGTGTAAGTATAGGGTAAGCGAAGTATCGTATCCACAGGGATTGTATCACGAAAACATAGAAGCTAGCTCAACAACAATTCATCATTATTCAAGCACGTAATTTGGGTGATAGGTTTAGGGCTTGAATTCAATCCAAAGCAAAGGTAACCAAGCAGAAATATAAATAAAGCAATAAAATCACGAAAGATAACTATGAAGAAAGACTAACCCTAGGGATGCACCAATCCTATCCACAACGATGTTTATCCTGCTTATTATTAACCGTTTTAATCCAGACAAGACGGAAGATCACATATATAACCAACAACTTCGCCATTCGACAATTATGCGGCGGTTGATTACTAATTTTCCCTATCACGCTTCGCCTCTAGAGGAAAATAAGCAACTCCAAATGGATCACTAAGAATATGCTTCCTACGAATGTCCTATCTCAGTTACGACTCAAGGCTTATTCGTATCATGCATTCAAGATCGATTGACAATTAATACAATTACGTCATTAACTGGCAACTAGATATGTATCAAGATTGATCATAAATCAACACATATTAATAAGCACCATGAATCATGAATCAATGCCTGGAAGGTAAATAACAACAGTAGGAATCACAACATATAGGATAGAATCATGCAAACCCTAGGATTAGAACAGAAATTAGCTAGACATAATTAACGACATAAAGTACGCAATAATCATAAGAACGGAAATTAAATTGATAAAACCCGTAGGGAAGCGTCTGAAGAACAATGGTTGGGTTCATATCCAAATCCAACGGAAAACGGAAAGATGGAATTCTTGGACGAAATCGTGCTAAATCGCTACCAATGCGAAGAACTAATGTAAACGATGGATAACTATTGCTATAACTAATCTCAATCAAAGCTAAAGCGAAAATAAATGAAAATGATAAAACCGAGGAAAACGCAAAATCGCAATGGGTGCGTTGGGGGCTCGGTGAAGCCTTATTTATAGATTAGGAAACCCTAATTTTAAGTCTGCCGCCTCGCCTCGCGGCGGGCTCATGTCGCGAGCAGCGGTCGCGAGGTTCTGGGCGTTTTGGGCGTTGGGCGATTTCTCGCGGCCGCCTCCTGTCGCGAGCTCGCTCAGCGCTCTGCTCGCGACTTCACTTGTTTCGCTCCGTTCTCTCGCGTCCGAACTCCGAATGCGATCCGTTTGCGCCTATGGACTCCTATCGAGATGCTCTTTAACATTGTAAACATTTCACATCTATATTTTCATATCCATTTAATCATCTTTGGTTACATCTTTGCCTTATGCATCGATTATCACCGAAAAGCCTACAAAACACCAAAGAGAAACCCCAAGAGCGAGATCTTCTAGAAAAGATAAAACATTAAGAATCGATACATAAACGCACATTAAACGAGCTAAACTCATCTTCAAATATCAACTATAAACGTGTAAAAAGCGCGTTTTTCAATAATCTAGACTTAACTTTTGAAAAAAAAAGTTTTGGGTTTCAAGGACGAACTGCTCTCATACCACTTTATAACAGCCCGCCAACCCTAAGTACGGATTAGCAGGGACTGTTACTGATAAACGGAATTAAGTAATGAATAATGACATGGAATACTAAACGGTATGACATATATTGAGAATATTTCTAGAGTTTCAAGTGTTTGAGGTTTGATAAAACATAACATACATATTACTTCATAATTTAACAGCGGAAAGCATGTGGAATACACATATGACGATGTGTATCCAAGGTTTAACTATCAGCAACAAAAGACCCGACTGCTCAACACTGCTCCATCTCATCCATCACCAACTGCACATTTAAAACAAACATGCGGTGAGTACAAATAATGTACCAGTGGACTCATTGCAAAACATTTTCTTTAAATTACATCGCCCATAAGTAAGACCTGAGGGTTTTAATTGAAAATGCCTTGTGCTTACTAAAACATTTTCTCATTTCTCAAAACATCGCTCGGCCGAGCATTTTCTCTTTGTATGATCCATATCATTCACATATCTCATATAACATCATCATTCTATAAACTCATCTCGCACCGTAGAGGTGGCCACCTCCTACGGGCGCAGTGACCGGCCGAGAATTGTCCTTTCGGCACACAGTCACCTTACTCGTGCACGTAACCCTAGCCAGGAATTCTGCATCTGACATAGGGTCCGATATCGATTTTCTCATCAGTCGGGGAGCTACCCAACGACTGAAGTCAGTTGGCGAACCAACAGCTCATATACTTTCATAGTTGGCTTGCCCAACAACATGATAGGATCCATACATAAAACATAAACACTTTGGGCAGGTAATCATATCATTTCTCAACTGAAAGCTTTGTAAATAAATACTTTTCATTTTAAAGAAAACATTGTAAATAAAAGGGTTTTCGAGTAAAGCCCACCTGGCATACGCTTTCCTTATGGTTTCCTTTCTATGTCGACGTTCAAGTCCACGTCCCATCTTAACGTAAGAATTATTTTAGTATATTGGTCACGTTCGATAGAGACGAACATAGTTTATAACGTTCTACGCATCAATTAGGGCTAACGCCGGACTTATTTTAACGTTTCCTAATCAATTGATGTTGATTATGAATTTTCTCAATTTATAAGAGATATTCTATCTTTTTAGCACATAATGTACGTTTTAATGTACTTACGTACCGTAAGTTACATTGTTACTAAACGTACTACGTCACATAGATCACGTATTATCGAATTACGTGCCTTTGACCTTGGTCAACGTTTTTGGTCAACTATTTTGACTTAGTCAACACTTAGTCAACAATTTTGACTTTAGTCAACTCAAAGTCAACATTTTGACTTTTTCAATTTCTTATGAAATTCTTTTATTTTATGTGCAATTCTTGTTCCAAAAATTCCTATAAAATCATATTATGTCTAAAACATTATTTTAGATCATATTATGTAATTATACTTGATAAAATAAATTTATAACATCAATATACATAGGGTATAGTTTTCGGTCATCATACTTAACCAACTAAACATTTTTCAAAAATTCTAATAAATTCACATAACACTTAATCACCCTTAACTATCCTTATTATAACATAATTGTTATTTATTATGAACTATTTAATAAAATTTACCTAAGTCACTTTCGGAAATTTTGACTTAGGTCAAAATAATTTTTATAAATTTCAATAAATTCACACAACCATATATTATGAATCTACATCATCAATATTATATGATAACACTTAAATATGGATCATAGCTCAATATAATATCATATACTATAATTTTCGAAATTCATGAACTTAGGTACTAAAGTTTTCCAAAAATTCTACATAAAATCATATAAGCTTAGTTAATACTCTAGATCATGATTCTATGCTTAAATCAACAATTAGAAATCATACTCATCATCATATCATACCCTTAAGTTTTCGGTCACTATATAAATTTTAATATTATCTTGATTTTGTGATATAATTATACTACATGCTTAATAACATCATATAAATACAATATCTAAACATATTGGCACAAGTCTCATGATTTCCGAAAATCACACACGTATAAACTAAGCTTATAACATGAATTCTAATATATATACGAAGCTCGTAAGAAATCTAACATTTTAATCGGTACGGATTTGATCGGCGTCGTTTATATGATCTAAGTTTGGAATTTTGAACAAGGTGAACACTCTCTCTTTTTCTTCCTATTATTTTCGAAAGTTTGGTATAATAAAATAATCATAGGAATTTGAATTTTATAATTACGAGATCATTTGGTTAAGTTATGAAATTATCTCTAAACGTAGACGTTTGAAACGCCTCTAAATTCACATAATCGAATTATCTTTAAAAAGGTTCAAAATAAAGTTGTAACAACTTTATTTATTCCAATAATAATAGGAAATTTAGAAATCTTAAGCTTAAATGCTTAAAAATAATATAAGGCTTAACTGTCGTATTTAGCCGACGTTAGAGCATTACGATTGAAGGAATATTGGAAATTATTCCTTAATTTACTAAGCATCAGTGAATGTCACACAGGAATTATATCAATTATGCGAAGTCAAAGTCGAGCGTTGACTAATTAGGATTTTAATAATTGGGATTAATTTCTAAATTACGATTTTAATTATCGTAATTAGGTATTAAAACTACGGGATATTACATCCTACCCCCCTTAAAATAAATTCCGTCCCGAAATTTGCATACCTCAAAGCGTGGGACACACTTTTTTTCTTGTCATCTCATTCTCATGTTTTCACATGGCTTTCTCTTTTTCATTGATTTCTCCATTGGACTGTTATTAACGGTACAAACTTGTTTCTTAACCGTTATACTTTACGATTCAATATCGTCATAGGTCTTTCCTCATAATCCATATCTGGATTAAGAACATCATCATCATAATAACTCACGTGTTTTGGATAATACACGTACTTTCTTAACTGTGACATATGGAAATCATTACGTACATTCCCCATACCTGGTGGAAGTACCAATCTATAGGCTACGGGGCCTATCCTTTCTAAGATCCCCATACGGTCTTATAAGACGTGATTCTAACTTGCATTTTACTCAACTTTAACTCCTCTCGATGGAGAGACCTTAAGAAAACTTTATTTACGCGTATCTGCGTAAGACTTTTGCTCTCATGAGCTTCGTTATCGTTTATCTGCTTCTGACAGACAATCTCAATTATTTTACTCAGGGTTTTAGACCCTGGAACTTCCCTTTTACCTACCTTATCATAATAAAGAAGTGATCAACACTTTCTTTCGTACAATATCTCATATGGCCTATATTGACCATCTCTTGACAGCTACTGACGTAGGCGATGCTACATCAGTGGAAAAAATATGTTTCCAACTCGTACTTCGATTTGACACTAATGTTTTTGACATATCTTAAAACGTTTGTATTGTCTTTCGACTGTCCATCTATCTGCGAGCGAACATTATGCTCTAGTTCAATCTCATATCCAATTCTTTCTTTAACTAATCCAAATTTGGAACTTGGAATCTCTATCAACTATGATAGATTTTGGTACTCTATGTAAACGCATTTATTTCTTTTCGTCTTCTCGAACTAGCTTATCAGATTCATAAGTAATCTGAATAGGTCGAATAATGAACGCATTTAACGAGTCGATCCACTACTACTCATATAGTAGTGTTATTTCTTTCGACGTTGATAATCTGTTACGAACTTTATTATGATGTCATTCTATTCCCATGGGGTATCTCCAAAGGCTATACTCTTTCCAATAATCTGTTAATGTAATGCCTCTACTTATTTTCAAGCAAGATAGTGCTCAACGAATGAGACTACATCTTGTTTCAGCTCTTCCTATTGAAACTTTTCTCATAAGTCGTGATATATATCAATACTGCCTGGATGGGTGGTATAAGGAGTATCATGAGCTTCACTCATGATTTCATTCCTTAACTCATTATTGTTGGGAACACGTATCCTTCTTTAAACAATATGACATTAGCATGTGCTTCTCTTGCTCTTTCGCCTTATATTCTTTAGCGAGTTTCTCTTTTCTTGCTAAGAGACATCCTCATTTGGATTGACTTTCATGATTAAAGACCTCAGCTACTACGTGTGCCTTTCTTGGGTGATATTCTATACTACAGTCGTAATCTTTTACTAACTCGAGCCTTCTCTTTTTCCCATGTTCAAAACTCTTTGCTCGAAGAAGTATTTTAAACTTTTATAATTGGTGAAAACTTCACACATCATTTCTTAAAGGTAATATCTCCAAATCTTAATCCGTGTATTACTGTTGCTAGTTCCTAGTTGTGAGAGGAGTAGTTATATTCTTGCACTGCTTTAACCTTAGCCCATTCTTCTTTAATTCTTCTGATGACACGATATGTCCAAGGGACATTATTTCTTTAAGCCACACTTATCATTTACCAAACTTGGCAAGAACTTGCTTGGTTCTTAAGGTTTGTAAGACAGTCCTCAGTGTTACTTATGTCTTCCCTTTCTCTTTGTATGGATAAGGATATCTTCCATGAAGACTAAGACAAATTTATCTAAGTAAGGATGGAACACTGATTTTGAGGTTCAAGAATATGGCTAGTACTTACATTAGTCCGCACGGCATGACTATAAACTTATAGTGGCGTAACTCGCTTGGAAAGCCATTTTGGGTACATTGTCGGTTTGTCCCTTCAGCTGATTGACATCCTTATTTAAGATCGATTCTCGAGGATAATCCCACTTCTTTTAACTGATCGTGCAATCGTCTATCTTTGGTGGTGTATATTTGTTCTTAAGCATTAGTTGGTTTAATTTTTGATAATCAATACATATTTTTAAACAACCATCCGTCTCCTTTGTAAACAAGCCGGTGTTTCTCAAGGTGATACACTAGGCCCGATAAAACTTAAATCCTATAATTCTTAGATTTACTCCCTTGTCCTTTTTACTTCCTTGAAATCATTCATTATACGTGCTTTTGATACGGGCTAATCAGGGTTCTAGATTCATAGATAACACATAATCATCTATAAGCATCCTTACTATAACATCATTTTTATTTATTTCAAACTATTTAATTTAATCTTCCTAAGTCACTTTCGAAAAATTGGACTTAGGTCCAAATAATTTTTAACAAATCTAATAAATTCATACAACACTATTTTATGAATCTACACTATCAATATGTTATGATAACACTCAATCATGGATTATATCTCAACATAATATCATGTTCTATAATTTTCGAAATTCATATACTTAGGTACTAAAGTTTTCCAAAATTTCTACATAAAACCATACAAGCATAATTAATACTCTAAATCATGATTTCATGCTTAAATCAACAATTAAAAATCATAATCATCACATATCACACCCTTAAGTTTTCGGTCCACATATAGAATTTGATATCATGCTTGATTTCGTGATATAATTATACTACATGCTCAATAACATCATATAAATACAATATCTAAACATATTAGCACAAGTTTCATAATTTTCGAAAATTACACATATAAACTAAGCTTATAACATAAATTCTAACATGTATGTGAAGTTCGTGAGAAATCTAACCTTTTAATCGGTATGGATTTTGATCGGCGACGTTTATTTGCTAAGGGTTGGGATCAAAGATTGAAGAACACTCTCTAAATTTTTCCTCTCTATATTTTCGGTCCTCTTAAGGTTTGTGAATGAGAAATGAAGAGCTTCATGTGGTATTTATAGACTTAGGCAACTTGTGCTATAATTATTACATAGAAAATATCTAGTGTACACTTGTGATCCTTCATTAAATTTTCGGTCCCCACTTGCATAATAGAACAAAATTTTATCTTATCCTACAACTCATCCTTAGGTCATCTTATCCTTTAATTAAATGCATTGGATAACCCTTATCACATAGTATAAAGTTTATCACATAATACTAATGTTTCTGTGTGTGTCGCCCAAGCTTAGGTCTTAGGATTAAATTTTTATTTTTTTTCTTATCTTATACTATATTATTATTATGTTATAAAGTCATGTTTGAATAGTCAATAATTTTAATTATACAAGTGGTCTTATTATATAGTTTGAAATTAATTATCTAACCCTAAATTCTCCAAGATTTTCGGCCACTACTAGAAGTCTCCATAGGTTACTTGTTCAAATTGGCTTTTAACTCTATCTTACACCTCATAATGTGATAAGATTATATCTTATCCTTTACATTAATTATAGCAAGATTTTTTTTCATAAAATCTTATAAAAAGGTGTAAATTTTCGTTCCTTATGCACAAGTGTGCTCCCACTTATGCAACTTGATAAGATATCATATATTATCCTTAATAATATCATTTTAATGTAATAAATATCATAGGACCATAAATGGGTAGCAATTAAAATTAATTAATACTATAAGCTCTCACTTTCGAAAATTAGGTTTTCATACCCCACACATTTTATTTTCATGTAATAATAGCTAACACATAGTTATGAGACACATTATAATCATAGATGATGAATTTAATCATAGAAAAATATTTAGAACAAAATTTAGATCACAAAATCCTAAATTTATAAATTAGTGTTTTCAAAACCCATTATATTTGATACTTTTAATTCCATAATTCTATAGCTTTATTTTGATGATAAATAATACTCTTATATCATAAAATAATCATAGGAATTTGAATTTTATAATTCCATGATCATTTGGCCAAGTTATGGAATTATTTCTAAACGTAGACGTCTGAAACGTCTCTAAATTCTCATAATTGCATTATCTTTAAAAGGTTCAAAATAAAGTTGTAACAACTTTATTTATTCCTTTAATAAGAGGAAATTTCGAAATTTGAGCTTAAATGCTCAAAAGTAATGTAAGGCTTAACTGTTGAATTTAGCCGACGTTAGAACATTACGTTTGAAGGAATATCAGAAACTATATTCCTTAATTCACTAAGCGTCAGTGATTAACACACAGGAATTATCAAATTATGCTTTTAGTCAAAATCAAGTGTTGACTAATTAAGATTTTTAATTATCGAGCTTAAAACCCTAATTACGATTTATATTATCGTAATCAAGTATTAAAACTACGGGATATTACATTTTCTGCCAATTTAGATTACTCATGGATCTGATAAGTTAGCTCAGTTGTACATAAGGGAAATCGTACATCTACATGGAGTACCAAAATCCATCACATCGGATAGAGATTCTAAATTTACTTCTAGATTTTGGACTAGCCTATAAAAAGAGTTAGGCACGAGGTTGAACTTTAGCACAACTTTCCACCCACAAACAGATGGACAGTCAGAAAGGACAATACAAACACTTGAGGATATGTTAAGGACGGTAGTGTTCGATTGAGGCACAAGTGGGGAACATGTTTTGCCACTAATTGAGTTCGCTTACAATAAAAGCCATCAAGCAATGATCGATATAGCCCCATATGAGGCATTGTATGGAAAGAAGTTTCGATCACCACCTTATTGGGATGAAGTGGGTGAGAGAAAAGTTTTAGGGCCTAACACCTTGAGTGAAATGATTGAGATTGTTTGTCAAAACAGACAAATGATAAACGAAGCTCAGGAGAGACAAAAGTCTTACGCAGATACGCGTAGATAAAGTGTTTCTTAAGATCTCTCCATCGAGAGGAATTATAAGGTTTGGAGTAAAATGCAAGTTGAGATCACGTTTTATAAGACCTTACGAGATCCTAGAAAGAGTAGGCCCAGTAGCCTATAGATTAGCACTTCCGCCAAGTCTGGGAATGTACATAATGTTTTCCACGTGTCGCAGTTAAAAAAGTACGTGTATTATCCAAAGACGTGATCCATCATGATGACGTTATTCTTAACTCAGATATGAATTATGAGGAAGAACCTACGACTATTTTAGATCGTAAAGTTCAACAGTTAAGAAACAAGTTTATACCTTTAGTGAAAGTCCTATAGAGATACCATGGACAAGAGGAAGCCACTTGAGAACTTGACAATGTTATGACGGAAAGATATCCCATGCATTTCTAAGGTATGCAAATTTCGGGACGAAATTTCTTTTAAGGGGGGTAGAATGTAATATCCCAAAGTTTTAAAGCTAAGTTACGATAATATAAATCGTAAATTAGGGTTATGTTTCGATAATCGAAATAGTAATTTATCGAAGCTCAATTTTGACTATCCATAATACGAGGATTTTCATATCATATTGACTGATGATTAGTGAATTAAGGAATATAGTTTATATTATTCCTTCGAAAGTATTATTCTAACGTCGATTAAATTTTGATAGTTAGCCTTACGTTATCTTCTAAGTGGCAAAGCTTAGAATTTAATTTTTTATTAAAAAAGAATTAATAAAGTGATTATGACTTTATTATTGACATTTTAGAGATGATTCGATTATTAACATGTTGAGATGTTTCGAATGTCAACGTTTTGAGACGATTCGAAAATTGAGTATAACGTTTAAAGAATTACAATATTTAAAGTCCTATGATTATTTTATGAAATAAGAGCATTATTTTTATATAATCCTTCATTAAAATAATGCTTGTGATTTAAGGAATAAAGATTGGATAATTTATTCTTATTTTTGAATAAGTGTTCGAAAATTTCATATTGTGACATAGAATTGTTCTTAATTATTTTTCCTATGATTTAATTTATCATCTAAGACTTATATTATGTCACATGGCTATTAATTGGAAGAAAATAAAATATGTAGCATATGTTACACTAAATGACCGAAAATTTCAAAGCTTAAGTGTGAAATGAAGAAAATTTCCATTCTTTTTATAATGATGTGTAATAATTATGATAGTAAGATATTATTAATGTATAAGATAAGGTGTATTATGAATTAAAGAAATGGGATGCATCTTGTCTTGTAATGGCCGAATTATTTGACAATTTGAGAGAAAGAAAAGAAAATTCAAAGCTTATGATAGTGATAGGTTATGACTATGATAATGATAGATTAATTCTTGTATTTTAGCATAAGAAAATAAAATTTATCTCTCAACATGTGTAATGGCCGAAACATGCTAGAGAAAAGGGAAGAATTTTCTTAATTGTTTGAAAATGATAGGTATGAAAGAGATGTGTATTTAATTATGTGATAAGGTGACAGATTTAATAAAGTGTGATAAGATAAAACTTTTGTCTTTAGCTATACTAAGGTGACCAAAATAGTAGGAAGAATATGTGAAATGTGAAATTTTTACTTTCAAACTAGATATTTTGCTAAAAGGTGTTATTAATGTATATGTACATAAAAAAAGTAAAAAATAAAAATCAACTCTTTGCAACTTGAGGGTGCCGTGAACTATGAGGAAAAAAAGGAAAGAAGATATTTTCTTTTAAGTTGATAATGAAAGGATTGAAAATGATAGGAAATTCATTAATTGTTTGATAATAGTGACATAACATCAAATGAGTCCATTTCTCTCTCATTTCTATCTTGAGATAACCGTGAGTTTTGAAGAAAAAAATAGAGAATAGAGTTTGTAATATCCCGTAGTTTTAATACTTAATTACGATAATATAAATCGTAATTAGGGTTTTAAGCTCGATAATTAAAATCTTAATTAGTCAACGCTCTATTTTGACTAAGCATAAATTGATAATTTCTGTGTGATATTCACTGACGCTTAGCAGATTAAGGAATATAGTTTCTGATATTCCTTCGAACGTAATGCTCTAACGTCGGCTAAACTCGACAGTTAAGCCTTGCATTATTTTTAAGCATTTAAGCTTAAATTTCGAGATTTCCTATTATTATAGGAATAAATAAAGTTGTTACAACTTTATTTTGGACATTTTAGAGAAGATTCAATTATGTGAATTTAGAGACGTTTCAAACGTCTACGTTTTGAGATAATTCGATAACTTGGCCAAATGATCATGGAATTATAAAATTCAAATTCCTATGATTATTTTATGATATAAGAGCATTATTTATCACCAAAATAATGCTAGAAAATTTAGGAATAAAATGTACCTTATATAATGGGTTTCGAAAATCCTAATTTTAAATTTAGGGTTTTGTGATCTAAATTTTGTTCTAAATATTTTTCTATGATTAAATTCATCATCTATGGTTATAATGTGTCTCATAACTATGTGTTAGCTATTTATTGCTTAGTAGGCAGTTGCTTTAAATGCGGTTCGAATAAACACTATGCAAGTCATTGCCCTGAACTACGCTCGAGAGGAACGGGGAGGCAAAATTAGTAGCACCATCGACGAAACAAACAAAACCATGGAAATCTGGCAGGTAAGGAAACCGTTCACCATACCTATAATACCGTTGTTCAAAGCAAATGTTTTACATTCTTTTAACACAAGAGCATGCGTAGCTATGTTAGAACTCAAAGTATGAATAAGCAAATCAGGAGAAGAGAATTTCCTTACTTAAAGAAAGGATCATGGTCGCCACACGTATTTACTCGAACTTAGAAATGAACCGAGAATTACTTAAGACTCTAGTAAAGAACTTGAACATAGTACCTATATGAGACATAGAGATAATCCTAAGGATGGATTGATTAGTCAAAACCATTCCACGATCCTGTACAAGGAAAGGGAAGTTTCGATCCATACCCTCGAGCAAGAAGTTACGAGTTTCTAAGGAATCCACAGGGGGAAGGAAATTCCGACCATACCCACACTACAAATAAGGGTATTATTAAACAAGAAGGAATGTCGAGCATTCCCTGTTTATCTAAGCAGAAAATGAAAAGCAAGAATGAAGATAGAGGATGTGGGAATTGTTCGAGAATTTCTTGATATTTCCTGACAACTTAGCAAGATTACCCCTGATAAGCAGCTAGAGTTCCACTATCAAGTTAGAACCATTATTAAACCATGTTAAAGGTACCCTTATCAAATGGATTCAAGGAAAGTGAAAAGATAAGGATTCAAATTTGAAGGCTATAAACTCTAAGTTTCATCGAGCCTAGTGTATCACCTTAAGAAACACCCAACTTGTTTGTCAAAAGAGAAACATAGCCATTAAGAAAGTGTATAGATTATCGAGAGTAAATAATCCATTACCAAGGATAACCGAGTATTCGGTCAATGGAAAAGAACAAGAGTAGTCCTGAGAACCGATCTCAATCGGACCATAATCAATTTAGGGCACGAGCTAAATGTACCCAAAATGGCTTTCCGAACAAGATATGGCTACTATGAGTTTATAGTTATGCCGTTCGGACCAACTAATGCGCCAGCCATGTTCATGAACCTCAGAAATTGAGCGTTCCGCGCATGCTAAGACAAATTATCTTAATCATCATAGATGATATTTCCATCTAATCAAAGGGCAAGAAAAGAGTATAGAGCACTCTTGGGAACTATCTTGCAGACATCAAAAGTCAAACAATTTTTTGCCAAGTTATTTAAGGAGAATTCGGCCTAAAGATGTAATATTCCTTAGACACATAGTGTCTTCAGAAGGAATCCATGTGGATCCGGCAAAAGTTAAAAGCAATACAAGGTTGGAAGCAATCAACGACCCAAATGAGATTGAGAGTTTTATAGAATTTGTTGGCTGTGATCGGAGATTCATTGAAGACTCTCTAAGATAATAAGGTCAATAACGCAGCTACTCCAAATAGAAATCAAACTTACATGGACCAATAAACGTGATGCCGCGTGCTAAAGTGGGGAAGGTAATAAGCCATGCATCACAACAACTTACAACTAGCAGCAGTAAAACGAATTAAGATTTTGAGAACATCACCTCCATAAAGTAAGGTATGAGATCTTCATAGATCATAAGAGTTTAAAATACTTCTCCGAGCAAAGAAACTTGGAAATGAAATGAAAAGATTGCTCGAATTAGAAAAAGATTACGAAGGCGGTATAAATTATCACCTATGAAAAGTTAATGTAGTGGCTGATACTCTATGTTGAAAAAAATTCAGTCTAAGTGAGGATAAATCCTTGCATAGAAGAAAAACTCATCAAAGAATTAAGAAGAGGAAGATAGAAATTGTCGACCATGGTCTCAATTGCCTGTAAGTGAAGGCATTGTACCAATGATCCTATGGGATGATGTAACAATGGATTTGGAGAAAGGATTACCAAAGTCAAAAGATAACACTGCTATATGAGTAGTAGTATATCGACTTACCAAATATGTTCAGTTCATGCCTATTTAGGCTGCTTCTGGGTCTAATAAGTTAGCCCGGTTGTTTACTAAGAAAATCGTACGTCTCGCATCGTATAAAGATTTTAGGGTTATCTTTAGAATATGAATTAGCTTACAAAAGAAAGAATTGACGTACAAGTTGGAAATATATTTTCCACTTACTAAGTTCTCCATTGAAAGAATTTCAATGTTTAGGGAAAAAGGAAGTTGAGATTACATTTTATAGGACCTTGAGAGATCCTAGAAATGATAAGGCCTAGTAGCCTATAGATTGGTACTTCCACCAAGTTTGGGAAGTGCACAGAATTTTTCCACGTGTTACAATTAAAGAAAGTATGAATATGGTCCAAAATACATGACCATCATAATGACGTTATTCTTGAATCAAGATATGAGTTATGAGAAAGAATCTGCGATTGTTTTAAACGTTAGATTCAACGGTTAAGAAAGAAGCTTATACCGTTGGTGAAAGTCCAATGGAGAGACCATGGACAAAAGAAAGTTACGTGGAAACTTGAGATTGTGATAGTGCAAAGATACCCGTACTTTTCTACGGTATGCAAATTTCGGGACGAAATTAAATTTAAGGGGGGTAGAATGTAATATCCCGTAGTTTTAATACTTAATTACGATAATATAAATCGTAATTAGGGTTTTAAGCTCGATAATTAAAATCTTAATTAGTCAACGCTCTATTTTGACTAAGCATAAATTGATAATTTCTGTGTGATATTCACTGACGCTTAGCAAATTAAGGAATATAGTTTCTGATATTCCTTCGAACGTAATGCTCTAACGTCGGCTAAACTCGACAGTTAAGCCTTGCATTATTTTTAAGCATTTAAGCTTAAATTTTGAGATTTCCTATTATTATAGGAATAAATAAAGTTGTTACAACTTTATTTTGGACATTTTAGAGAAGATTCAATTATGTGAATTTAGAGACGTTTCAAACGTCTACGTTTTGAGATAATTCGATAACTTGGCCAAATGATCATGGAATTATAAAATTCAAATTCCTATGATTATTTTATGATATAAGAGCATTATTTATCACAAAAATAATGCTAGAAAATTTAGGAGTAAAATGTACCTTATATAATGGGTTTTGAAAACCCTAATTTTAAATTTAGGGTTTTGTGATCTAAATTTTGTTCTAAATATTTTTCTATGATTAAATTCCTCATCTATGGTTATAATGTGTCTCATAACTATGTGTTAGCTATTTATTACATGAAAATAAAATGTGTAAGGTATGAAACCCTAATTTTCGAAAATGTAAGCTTATAGTATTAATTAATTTTAATTGCTACCCAATTATGGTCCTATGATAATTATTATATTAAAATGATATTATTAAGAATAATATATGGTATTATATCAAGTTGCACAAGTGGGAGCCCACTTGTGCATAAAGGACAAAAATTTACACCTTTCTATAAGATTTTATGAATAAAAATCTTGCTTTAATTAATGTAAAGGATAAGATATGATCTTATCATGTTATGATGTGTAAGGTAGAGTTAGAATTCAAGTTGAACAAGTAACTAGCCCACTTGTCTCCTTATGGCCGAAAATGTGAAGGAATAAGGTGGAAAATAATTTGATTTCACACTATATAATATGAACACATGTGTATAGTTGAAAGTGTTGACTATTCAACCATGATTTATTATATAATATAAGATAAGGAAAATAAAAATAAAAATTTAACCCTAAAGCCTTGAAATAGGCGACACACACACATGTAGCATACTATGTGATAAACTTTATACTATGTGACAACTAAGATCCAATGCATTTAATTAAAGATAAGATAACATGTGAGGTGTACATGATAAGAATAAATTTTTTGTCTCATTCTAATAGAGGTGGCCGAAAATTAGAGCCACTTGTGCAAGTGTATTAGTTGATATATTTCAATGTAATTATTACACTACAAGTTGCATATGCCTATAAATATAACTTAAGCTCCTCATTTTTCATTTACAACCTATAACTACCAAAATTGAGAGAAAATTTATGAGAGTGTTCATCAAAGTTTGATCCCAATCCTAGAAAATAAACTTTGCCGATCAAATTCGATACCGATTAAAAGGTTAGATTTCTTACGAGTTTTATATACATGTTAAAAATTCGATTTTCATCCGTTAGAAATCATGTTATAAGCTTGGTTCATTTATGTGATTTTCAAAAATTATGAAGCATGTGCTAAGATGTTTAGATATAGTGGTTGTATGCTGTTATTAAGCATATAGTATGATTATATCAGAAAATTAAGCACAGTAGTAAAACTTATATATGGACCGAAATCATATGGGTGTAATATGTTGATGATTATGACTTTTAATTGTTGATTTGAGCATGAAATCATGATCTAGGGTATTAATTATGGTTGTATGAATTTATGTAGAAATTTTGGAAAACTTTAGTACCTAAGTCTATGAATTTCGAAAATTATAGAACATGATAACATGTTGTGATATAATCCATGTTTAAGTACTATCATAGCATATTGATGGTGTAGATTCATAATATAGTGTTGTATGAATTTATTGGATTTGTTAAAAATTATTTGGACCGAAGTCCAAATTTTCGAATATGACTTAGGAAGATTTAATTAAATAGTTCACAATAAATAAAAATTATGTTATAGTAAGGATGCTCATAGATGATTATGTGTTATGTGAATTTATTATAAATTTTGCACAAGTCTAGGTTACTTAAATAAAAGGACCGAAAACCATAGTTTATATGTATTAATGTTATAAATTTATTTTATAGGATATAATTACATAATATGTTCTAAAATAATGTTTTAAACATAGTATGATTTTATGGGAATTTTTAGAATAATAATTGCACATAAAATAACGAAATTTCATATATAGTATTAAAAAGTCAAAATGTTGATTTTATGGGAATTTTAATTGTTGTTTTGGGCATGGATTGATGATAGTTAGTAATGTTTAAGCATGTATGAATTAATTCATATTTTTGGGAAAAATTAGAATTTATTTCATGAAATTTTCGAAAACTATGGGTATGAGATATTGATGTATGATTTGTGTATGTTGGATATTATGACATATTATTGATGTATGATGATAATAATATGTTGTATGAATTAATTAAAATTTTTGGAAATTATTTAATTAATGTTTCAAAATTTTCAAAAGCTTCAAAGTATAGGATGTTGATGTTAAGTTTTTTTCTTTGTCTAATGTTATTAGATATTATTGATCCTATGTTAATATAGTATGTTATGTGAATTTATAGGAATTTTTGGAAAAGTGTTGAAAATATTTTAAAAAGGACCGAAATTACTTAAGAATGAAAGTTAGAGTTTTAAATTTATTTTATCAAGTGTAATCACATATTTAGTTCCAAAAATATGTTTTAGACATACTATGAATTTATGTGATTTTTAAAACAAGGTATACTATGTTTATGTCAAAACGTTGTGTTAAGTGACGTAAGGTTTGAAAAACAAAGTGTTATGTCTAAGTTAGATCATACTTATGTGTATTTCCAAGCATGATTGTTTGTTAACGTGAAAAATCGAGACTTATGAGAATGTGATTAGAAATCGATTAGAATTCGAGTATATATATGTAAATTAATAGTTATATATATGAATGTTGCAATATATATGTTTTTGAATGTCAAATGACTTGACTAAAGTATGAACCTATAAAATATGTTAATACGTGAACAAGGTTATGTTGTACGGCTAGTGACGTATTAGAGATATAAGAATAACTCTTTTATAAGAAGCGATTTCATAATCGAAATCATTTTATCGAAAGATGTAAATGTGAGTTCGACAATCGACCTAAATGATGGATATGAGGTCTTAAACCATGTTTCGTCTTAGTTGAAAAACGAGAAATTATAAGTTAGAACTTTCGATGAAAATAAGACCGACGTACTAAATTAGTTTCTTACGTAAAGGTGAAGCACGAAAGTAAGCAACGTAAGTAAAGGAACGAAACTCGTTTTGAGAAGGCAAACATACCAGGTGGGCTTTCTTATCAAAACAAAATGTGGGATTTTCCTCAAAATGACAAATGTTTTATTTATGATGCTTTCTTCTAAATGAAAAGACTTTATTTATGATTCTTTCTTTTGAGAAATGATGATGAGATGTTATTTAATTACCTGCTCAAAATGTTTATGTTTTATGTATGGATCCTATCAGTGTTGGTTCGCCAACTATGAATGATAATCAAGTTGTTGGTTCGCTACCAACTATGAATGAAAATCGAATTCGGATCCTATGCTAGAAGGACAATTCGGGCAAGGATTAACGTGTACACTATGGTAATTGCACTTGCTGAAAGGTTTGCTCAGCCAGTTACGGTGACTGTGTGCTGAAAGGTTTGCTCGACCGGTCACAGCGTCCGTGGAAGGAGGCCTCCTTCTACGGCGCATGATGATGTTATATGAGATGTGATATGGATCATACAGACAAAAAATATGTCTGGCCAGACAAGTTTATGAAAATGACAGAAAATGTTTAGTAAGCACGAGCATTTCAAATAAAACCTCGTGTGTTACTGATGGGGCAGTGTAATTCAATGTTGATAAATGTTTTCGGCATAAGTCCATTGAGTGCATTCTTGTACTCAACCCTGCATGTTTGTTTTTAAATGTGCAGGTTGAGATGGTGATGCGATGGATCAGTGTTGAACAGTAGGAATCTTTTGTCGCTGAAAGTTAGTACCTTGAGTGCACATCGTCATATGTGTAATTCACATGTTTTCCACTGCAAGAACACTAAGTTATGTTTTGAGTAAAGAACCAATTTCCTTCAGATCAGTTGAACCCTTTTGTTAAATATATGATGGTCTAGTCTCTCATATGTATATTATGTTTGCCAAATCTCAAATGCAATGAAGTTCTAGAAGTATTCCTAATATATGTCTCACAATTCGATATTCCATGTCCTTGTTATGCTTCTAAATTCTCGTTCCAAGTAACAGTCCCTACTAATCCGTCCTTAGGAGTAGTGGGTCGTTACAATTTTCCCATTAATTCTGTCGATCCAAGATTCTTGCATCTCATTCTCTTTCGCCTATCAAATTTATATATTATACTACACTACTATTTAAAAATAGTAAGCCATTCTTCAAATATCATTAGATCACTGACGAGCCCTTTTTTCATGCTCTTTTTAGAGTAGTCCTTGCCCTAGAAAGAGTGCATTTAGTGTGTGTTCTTTGCATGTGTTTGTGTCTGGGAGGACACGCTTGGGATGTTGCAGGTTGAGACGGACCTTGGGCAAGATCAAGCCACCTCCTGTGAGAGAGGTAAAAATCCCGAAGACTACCTTGGCAAGGCATTCTGACATATTGCCAAGACACTGTACCGCATGGGAGCTGAGCTTGATCAACGAGCTGACGTGAAGCCAAGAAGATAATCGAGACAAGGAAGAGAGGGAAAAAGGACGAGGAGTGATGATAAACGCGCATTTTACACGTTTATTGTTGATATTTAAAGATGATTTTAGATCAATAAAGTGCGTTTATGTCTTGGATCTCAATGCTTTTACATATTCTTGGAAGATACTGCTCTTGGGTTCATTTTTGATGTTTTGTAGGCTTATAAGTTGAAAATCAAAGCACGGAACGAGGAACGAGCAGACGAAGGGCAAAAGCTCGGCCTAGCGACCGCCCTCGCGGCCGCTAGCCCGAGCGCGAGTGGAGAGTTGCGCACAACTGAAGCCTCGCGACCGGCCTAGCGACCGCTAGGTCGGCCGCGAGGAAATCCCATGAGACGCGAGCGTGGCCAGCGACCGCGAAGATGTGCCCGCGAGCTTCCTAACGAGTGAAATAGCTACTGCCCGATTTCTCGCGACCACGCCTAGCGACCGCGAGAGAGGTAGCGAGGCAAGCCGTGAGCGCGCATGAAGCTGAGGACCCGAGGATGGTTGAGCGAGGGAGATTCCTCATGACCGAGCTCGCAACCGCAAGCCTGGTCGCGAGGCGTGGCGGCAGATCCAAAAATTAGGGTTTCAGCCCTAATTCTATAAATAGAGCATTACCCCCTCGCGCCCCCAACCTTCTCGAGCGCGATTTTAGACGTTTTTCCTCAGTTTTTCTCTATTTTTCATACTTTTTCACTTTAGCTTTGATTTAGATTCACTCTAGTATTAGTTTTCCATCATTCTACACTGGTTCTACGGTTTGTTATCGCTTTGGAACGATTTCGTCCGAAGGAATTCCATCGTTTTTCCGTTTTCCGTTGGGTTTGGATACGAACCCAACCATTGTTCTTCAGATTCTTCCCTACGGGTTTTATCAATTTAATTCTTGTTTTTATGATTATTTCGTATTTTATTCCGTTTATTATGTCTAGCTAAATTTCCGTTCTAATCCTAGGGTTTGCATGATTCTATCCTATATGTTGTGATTCCTGCTATCGTTATTTACCTTCCTGGCATTGATTCATGATTCTTGGTGCTTATTTATATGTGTTGATTTATGATCAATCTTAATGCATATCATAGTTGCCAGTTAATTACTTAACCGTTTTAATTGTCACTCGATCTTGAATGCATGATACAGATAAGCCTTGAGTCGTAACTGAGATAGGAACATTCGTCGGAAGCATATTCTTTGTGATCCTTTTGGAGTTGCTTATTTTCCTCTAGAGACGTAACACTAATAGGGAAAATTAGTAATCAACTGCCACAATTGTCGTAACTGAAGTTGTTGGTTATTTGTGTGATCTTCCATCTTGTCTGGATTAAAATGGTTAATAATAAGCAGGATAAATATACGTTGTGGATAGGATTAATGCATCCCTAGGGTTAGTCTTTCTTAATAGTTATCTCTTTGAGTTTTTATTGCTTTAGTTTATTTTCAAGTTGTCACCTTTGCTTTGGATTTGATATCCGAAGCCTTAAAACCTTTAAAACCAAACCTGTGCTTGGATAATGATGAATTATTATTGAGTTAGATTCTGTGTTTTCGCATTACAATCCCTGTGGATACGATACTCTGCTTACCTTATACTTGCTCGTTTTCGTGATAGAAAAGTGAGCGATCAAATTTTACGCCGTTGCCGGGGATTGTTAAGATCACATAGGAATAATTTGATGATTTGGAGTTATTAATTCAAGTTATATATTATTATATTCATTTATTCTTGCCAGTTTGGGGGAGGATTTACAGAAGACCCGAATGCGCATCTTGAGACATACCTCGATATTTGTGATGCTATCAAACAGAATGGGGTGCCACACGACACAATCCGGATGCGCATGTTCGGATTTTCTCTGCGTAGCCAGGCGAAGGATTGGTTCAAAAGCCTAGGACCGTACTAGTATAGATAGTTGGGGGAAACATTGTGTGAAGTTTCTTTCAAAGTACTTCCCTCCAGCCAAAGCACAGAAGATTATCGCTGAAATCTCCCACTTTTGCCAACAAGGAGACGAGTCGTTGTTCGAGGCATGGGAGAGATTTAGGGGCTTATTGAGAAAGTGCCCACAACATGGTTTCTCCAGAGAGCAGCAAATCACGCAGTTCTATAGAGGGCTGACACTGCATACGAGGAGCATTGTAGATACATCGGCGGGGGATGCCTATTGAATCGCCGAGTAGAGGAGGCCAGCCGCATCATAGAAGAGATGGCGGCCGATAGTTATCAATGGCCGATGGAGAGAACGACAGTGGTAAAAGCAGTTGCAGTAGAGGTTGATTCGAAATATGACGAGCTCATGAAAAAGTTTACTCTTTTGAAGAGTCAGATCGAGACGGAGGATGTGGACTATATAAATCAAAGGAACCAACCTGGGGAAAATCCGGCAAACAATATGAACAACAAGAATCATCAAAATCTATCGTATGCCAACCCCAATAACTTCCAACAACCTCCAGCAGGCTTCACCGTACAGAATGGAGTAATTCAAGAGGCGAAGAAGCAAAGACTAGAGGATATGATGCAGCAGTTGGTTGTGAGCAACCAACAACTGGCGACTCAACAGAATTCATTCATCTGTACTACTGGCCAGAGGATAACACAGTTGGAATCCACTGTAGCAGCCATGGGCAAACACATGAAGATAATGGAGAATCAAATCGACGGATAGTCGCTCGGTGAGAATGCACACACAAAAGATGGGCCAATTTAAAATACGGAAGTGAACCCAAAGAATCAGTGCTTCGCCATCCAGACGAGGAGTGGAAAAGCGTATCAGAACCACCTGCACGAAGAAGGAGCAAAGAATGAGCACCTCGCGACCGAGCTCGCGATCGCGAGCCCGGCCGCGAGACATCACGCGTCCAGTCATTCCGAGGAGCACGCGAGCCACCCCGCGGCCGCAAAGAAGAAAGAAAAGTACCTCGCGACCGAGATCACGACCGCGAGCCCGGCCACGAGAGACCAGGCAAAGAGTTCGGGGGGGAAGTCTGCGACCACATGCCCGGACGCGAAGAAGAAAGCCGAAGTAGCGCAGGTCCCTAGCGACTACCCTCGCGATCGCGAGGATGGCCGCGAGGGACGCCCAGTTCTGAGATTTCCGACGTATACTCCTCCGGTTCCGTTTCCAAGTCGACTAGCTAAGTCGAAATATGATGAGGAGTTCGACAGATTCAAAGAGATATTTCAAAAAGTGAATATCAATCTACCTCTCTTTGAAGCGCTCAAAACATGCCGGATATGTGAAGTTTCGAAGATGCATTAGCAAGCAAAAGAAATTGGGTAAATTGTAAAAATTAACCTATCTGAAGAATGCAGTGCCATCTTACAACGAAAGTTACCTCTGAAGTAGAAAGATCCGGGGAGGTTCACACTGGAATGCGAGATTACTGAGCACACATTCCCCAATGTGTTGTGCGATTTGGGAGCAAGCATCAATCTGATGCCGCTGAATGTATTCAACCGCCTGGAGCTAGGGAAGATGAAGCCAACAAAGATATCATTGATGATGGCTGACAGGTCAGTCACATACCCTAGGGGAATTGTTGAAGATGTGTTGGTAAAAATTCGGGACTTTGTCTTTCCTGCTGATTTTGTTATATTAGACATACCCGTATTCAAGCATCAACCACTAATCTTGGGTAGACCTTTTCTAGCAACTGGTCATGCTTTGATTGATGTGCATGAAGGTGACCTCACGTTTCGTGTCAATGATGAGGAGCTAAAGATTTCAATATATGACGCCATCAAACAACAGAATAGTTCAGAGTCTGAAAACTGCTATTCGATCACTACTGCTACTGCTAGTCAAGTCTCGCAGTTGAAAGGCAACCGACCAGTCGATGAAGATGCTAGAAAGAAGAGATGGACTCGGCATAGAACTCCGAGTGACTCATTCAAGTTCGGGGGAGGCTACTCATATGCCAAATGGTGGTCTGTTGTCAATGTTAAGTATAAGGGCAAGAAAAAGACCACAGTTGTCAAATCGCCCGATTGATGAGAGGTAACGTCGAGCTAGCGACGATAAATCTAGCAGGTTACCCAACATTTTACATGCTTTATGTCTTGTTTGTTTGTTTTACCCACCAAGGTCATTGACATTTGGTGAGATCTCCCAATCACTCTCTTACGCAAACCTTATCGCCTCCATTGCACACCGCCGACAATAAGTTTGGGGGGGAGTGGTCGAGTGTGAGTTTGTTGTGTGTTTTTTTTTTTATGTTTTGATTTGTTTTGTAAAGTTGTTATGCTTTGGGGCTTTTGTCGTGTCTTTGTTTTTGTTGTGTCTGCCGATCAACGAGTTAAGTGAAATGTGTTAATACATGTTGCCAATGATGATAGAAATTTTCTGAAAAATGTTGTTTATAGTGCACATGATGTGTTAGGAAACGAAGCATGAATGGCTTGAGATTGCTTAGCTTGTTGTTTTTCACCATTTGCTTAAAACCGTGAGACTTGAGCTTAACTGTATAAATATTTTGATACAGTTTCTTTTAATTGTGTGATATCGTGCATGTAATTATCTTCTAGAACTTGCCGTTTTTCTGTTTCGAGGCTGCATTATGTGTTTTGACTATGGAAATGATAAAAGGCCATCTTTGCTAAACCACATATTTACCCAAACACTAGCCCAATGATACATACCATTTGTCGCCTTCTTTGAGCCTTTATTAGACTTTATTCTTTCGATTAACCGGATGATAGGAGGTGAGGATGGATATGGGAATCAAATGGGAGAAAAATTTTGTTTTGATATTCTAAGTTGGGATAAAAGATAAAGGATGGTACTCGTGTGAAAAAAAAAGAATAGACCCTATAAGCTCTATTACAAAGCCAAGAAAAGAAAAATTTTGTGAAAAAAAAATGTGAGCATAAAGGAAGTCAATTATCATAGTATATGGTACTTTGAGTTGCATAAATGTTGAATTAGCATGTGGGAAAGAAAATGAGAAATGGACAAAGTCCATATGAGTTGATTATATAAATGGAGGTGCTTGGAGTATGTTTGAGTCACTTAGCGATATATTATCCTACCTTGACCAATGTGCCTACATTACAACCTATGAAAAGTCCTTTTTGATCCTAATTTGAACGCATTTGATGTGGTGGAGATATTAGAGAAATGGCAAGCCTATGGTGAGATTTTTGCATTGCATTGATTATTGAGTGTATACACGTCCTTTATTTCTTTATGAGTTGAGTGTACTCTATATATTACGCACATGCCGATGTGAGGGTGCAATTGAATGAGATTTTTGCTTTCAATGGTTGTACATTATCGAGTTGACTAATGTCGTCGTGTGCGCTAATGATTTTGAGCTTTGAGATATTTCTGAGGCGTTATTGTGTTAATCACCATTGTTGACGCTCGTTGATCTTTTGTTGTGTCTCTCTTTCTTTTTGGATTTGTTTTTGTTTGAGGACAAACAATGCTTTAAGTTTGGGGGGTTTGATAAACGCGCATTTTACATGTTTATTGTTGATATTTAAAGATTATTTTAGATCAATAAAGTGCGTTTATGTCTTGGATCTCAATGCTTTTACATATTCTTGGAAGATACTGCTCTTGGGTTCCTTTTTGATGTTTTGTAGGCTTATAAGTTGAAAATCAAAGCATGGAACGAGGAACGAGCAGACGAAGGGTAAAAGCTCGGCCTAGCGACCGCCCTCGCGACCGCTAGCCCGAGCGCGAGTGGAGAGTTGCGACTGGCGAAGCCTCGCGACCGCCTGGCGACCGCTAGGTCGGCCATGAAAATCCCATGAGACGCGAGCGTGGCACAACGATCACAAGATGTGCCCGCGAGCTTCCTAACGAGTGAAATAGCTACTGTCCGATTTCTCGCAACCACGCCTAGCGACCGCGAGAGAGGTAGCGAGGCAAGCCACGAGCGCGCACGAAGCCGAGGACCCGAGGATGGCCGAGCGAGGGAGATTCCTCGCGACAGAACTCGCGACCGCGAGCCTGGTCGCGAGGTATGGCGGCAGACCCAAAAATTTGGGTTTCAGCCTTAATTCTATAAATAGGGCATCACCCCCTCGCGCTCCCAACCTTCCCGAGCGCGATTTTAGACGTTTTTCCTCAGTTTTTCTCTATTTTTCATACTTTTTCACTTTAGCAGCCATGGGCAAACACATGAAGATAATGGAGAATCAAATCGGACAGATAGCTGCTCAGCAGAATGCACAGCAAAAGACGGGCCAATTTCTGAGTAATACGGAAGTAAACCCAAAGAATCAGTGCTTCGCCATCCAGACGAGGAGTGGAAAAGCGTATCAGAACCACCTGCACGAAGAAGGAGCAAAGAATGAGCACCTCGTAATCGAGCTCGCGATCGTGAGCCCACCGCGAGACATCACGCGTCCAGTCATTCCGAGGAGCACGCGACCGACCCCGCGGCCGCAAAGAAGAAAGAAAAGTACCTCGCGACCGAGATCGCGACCGCGAGCCCGGCCACGAGAGACCAGGCAGAGAGTTCGGGGGGGAAGTCTGCGACCGCATGCCCGGACGCGAAGAAGAAAGCCGAAGTAGCGCAGGTCCCTAGCGACCACCCTCGCGATCGCGAGGATGGCCGCGAGGGATGCCCAGTTCTGAGATTTTCGATGTATACTCCTCCGGTTCCATTTCCAAGTCGACTAGCTAAGTCGAAATATGATGAGGAGTTCGACAGATTCAAAGAGATATTTCAAAAGTGAATATCAATCTATCTCTCTTTGAGCGCTCCAAACATGCCGGATATGTGATGTTTCGAAGATGCATTAGCAAGCAAAAGAAATTGGGTAAATTGTAAAAATTAACCTATCTCAAGAATGCGGTGCCATCTTACAACGAAAGTTACCTCTGAAGCAGAAAGATCCGGGGAGCTTCACACTGGAATGCGAGATTGCCGAGCACACATTCCCAATGTGTTGTGCGATTTGGGAGCAAGCATCAATCTGATGCCGCCGAATGTATTCAACCGTCGGAGCTAGGGAAGATGAAGCCAACGAAGATATCATTGATAATGGTGACAATCACCACATACCCTAAGGGAATTGTTGAAGATGTGTTGGTAAGAATTCGGGACTTTGTCTTTCCTGCTGATTTTGTTATATTAGACATACCCGAATTCAAGCATCAACAACTAATCTTGGGTAGACCTTTTATAGCAACTGGTCATGCTTTGATTGATGTGCAGGAAGGTGACCTCACGTTTCGTGTCAATGATGAGGAGCTAAAGATTTCAATATATGGCGCCATCAAACAACACGTAGTTCAGAGTCTAAAAACTTCTATTCGATCACTACTGCTACTGCTAGTCAAGTCTCGCACTTGAAAGGCAACCGACCAGTCGATGAAGATGCTAGAAAGAAGAGATGGACTCGGCCTAGAACTCCGAGTGACTCATTCAAGTTTGGGGGAGGCTACTCATATGCCAAATGGTGGTCTGTTGTCAATGTTAAGTATAAGGGCAAGAAAAAGACCACAGTTGTCAAATCGCCCGATTGATGAGAGGTAACGTCGAGCTAGAGACGATAAATCTAGCACTGGTTTGGAGGTTACCCAACATTTTACATGCTTTATGTCTTGTTTGTTCGTTTTTAAGTCCCAAGGTATATCATCAATGGCGAGGATTCTATCCACCGCTGGAATAGCGCGACATTTGAGGTGAGATCTCTCCCAATCACTCTCTTCTGCAAACCTTATTGCCTCCATTGCACACTGTTGACAATAAGTTTGGCGGGGAGTGGTCGAATGTGAGTTGGTTGTGAGTTTTTTTTTTTATGTTTTGCTTTGTTTTGTAAAGTTGTTATGCTTTGGGGCTTTTGTTGTGTCTTTGTTTTGTTGTGTCTGCCGATCAACGAGTTAAGTGAAATGTGTTAATACATGTTGTCATTGATGATAGAAATTTTCTGAAAAATGTTGTTTATAGTGCACATGATGTGTTAGGAAACGAAGCATGAATGGCTTGAGATTGCTTAACTTGTTGTTTTTCACCATTTGCTTAAAACCGTGAGACTTGAGCTTAATTGTATAAACATTTTGATACAGTTTCTTTTAATTGTGTGATATCGTGCATGTAATTATCTTCTAGAACTTGCCGTTTTTACGTATCGAGGCTGCAATATGTGTTTGAATATGGAAATGATAAAGGCCATCTTTGCTAAACCACATATTTACCCAAACACTAATTTCAATGATACATACCGTTTGTCGCCTTCTTTGAGCCTTTATTAGACTTTATTCTTTCGATTAACCGGATGATAGGAGGTGAGGATGGATATGGGAATCAAATGGGAGAAAAATTTTGTTTTGATATTCTAAGTTGGGATAAAAGATAAAGGATGGTACCCGTGTGAAAAAAAAGAGTAGACCCTATAAGCTCTATTACAAAGCCAAGAAAAGAAAAATTTTGTGAAAAAAAAAATGTGAGTATAAAGGAAGTCAATTATCATAGTATATGGTACCTTGAGTTGCATAAATGTTGAATTAGCATGTGGGAAAGAAAATGAGAAATGGACAAAGTCCATATGAGTTGATTATATAAATGGAGGTGCTTGGAGTATGTTTGAGTCACTTAGCGATATATTATCCTACCTTGACCAATGTGCCTACATTACAACCTATGAAAAGTCCTTTTTGATCCTAATTTGAACGCATTTGATGTGGCGGAGATATTAGAGAAATGGCAAGCCTATGGTGAGATTTTTGCATTGCATTGATTATTGAGTGTATACACGTCCTTTATTTCTTTATGAGTTGAATGTACTCTAAATATTACGCACATGCCGATGTGAGGGTGGAATTGAATGAGATTTTTGCTTTCAATGGTTGTACATTGTCGAGTTGACTAATGTCGTCGTGTGCGCTAATGATTTTGAGCTTTGCGATATTTCTTAGGCGTTATTGTGTTAATCACCTTGGTTGACGCTCGTTGATCTTTTGTTGTGTCTCACTTTCTTTTTGGATTTGTTTTTGTTTGAGGACAAACAATGCTTTAAGTTTGGGGGGTTTAATAAACGCGCATTTTACACGTTTATAATTTATATTTAAAGATGATTTTAGATCAATAAAGTGCGTTTATGTCTTGGATCTCAGTGCTTTTACATATTCTTGGAAGATACTGCTCTTGGGTTCCTTTTTGATGTTTTGTAGGCTTATAAGTTGAAAATCGAAGCACGGAACGAGGAACGAGCAGACGAAGGGCAAAAGCTCGGCCTAGCGACCGCCCTCGCGACCGCTAGCCCGAGCGCGAGTGGAGAGTTGCGCACAACTGAAGCCTCGCGACCGGTCTAGCGACCGCTAGGTTGGCTGCGGAGAAATCCCATGAGACGCGAGCATGGCCAGCGACCGCGAAGATGTGCCCGCGAACTTCCTAACGAGTGAAATAGCTACTGCCTGATTTCTCGCGACCACGCCTAGCGACCGCGAGAGAGGTAGCGAGGCAAGCCACGAGCGCGCACGAAGCCGAGGACCCGAGGATGGCCGAGCGAGGAGATTCCTCATGACAGCTCATGACCATGAGCCTGGTCGCGAGGTGTGGCGGCAGACCCAAAAATTAGGGTTTCAGCCTTAATTCTATAAATAGGGCATTACCCCCTCGCGCCCCCAACCTTCCCGAGCGCGATTTTAGACGTTTTTCCTTAGTTTTTCTCTATTTTTCATACTTTTTCACTTTGGCTTTGATTTGGATTCATTCTAGTATTAGTTTTCCATCATTCTACATTGGTTCTACGATTTGTTATCGCTTTGGAACGATTTCGTCCGAAGGAATTCCATCGTTTTCCCGTTTTCCGTTGGGTTTGGATACGAACCCAACCATTTTTCTTCAGACGCTTCCCTACGGGTTTTATCAATTTAATTCTTGTTTTTATGATTATTTCGTATTTTATTCCGTTTATTATGTCTAGCTAAATTTCCGTTCTAATCCTAGGGTTTGCATGATTCTATCCTATATGTTGTGATTCCTGCTGTCGTTATTTACCTTCCTGGCATTGATTCATGATTCTTGGTGCTTATTTATATGTGTTGATTTATTATCAATCTTGATGCATATCATAGTTGCCAGTTAATTACTTAACCGTTTTAATTGTCAATCGATCTTGAATGCATGATACGAATAAGCCTTGAGTCGTAATTGAGATAGGAACATTCGTAGGAAGCATATTCTTTGTGATCCTTTTGGAGTTGCTTATTTTCCTCTAGAGACGTAACAGTAATAGGGAAAATTAGTAATCAACTGCCACAATTGTCGTAACTGAAGTTGTTGGTTATTTGTGTGATCTTACATCTTGTCTAGATTAAAATGGTTAATAATAAGCAGGATAAATATACGTTGTGGATAGGATTAATGCATCCCCAAGGTTAGTCTTTCTTAATAGTTATCTCTTTGAGTTTTTATTGCTTTAGTTTATTTTCAAGTTGTCACCTTTGTTTTGGATTTGATATCCGAAGCCTTAAAACCTTTAAAACCAAATCTGTGCTTGGATAATGATGAATTATTGTTGAGTTAGATTCTATGTTTTCGCATTACAATCCTTGTGGATACGATTCTCTGCTTACCTTATAGTTGTGCGTTTTCGTGTTGGAAAAGTGAGCGATCATGTGACGCAGGGGACAGAGGGTAATCCCAGGATGCAGCTGGGAGACGCAGACAAGGACTATGGCAGACTTGCACGCAAATGGGAAGATTTTGGGCAAGGTCCTTCTCTGCCGCCTGTTTGATTTTTGCCGAAAAGGGAAAGGTCAACCTGCAGTGTTGCAGATGAGACATGCCTGTCCAGACTGAAGCCAGAGGAGTCTCCATTGGCACCAGAGCCCTGAGCCAAGTTGCTGACCTTACCACCTGCCGCCTCAAAATACGTGAACTGACCAAGCCAAAGGGGAGTGCACTTAGGCTCCCAACATAACAACTCCACACAAGAATTATTCAAAATACATTCGAGACACACATTTGGTGGGGAGCGAGAGCATCAGTCCGAAATTCTCTCTAGACTTATCTCTTTTATTTTCTCTTTTACTTTTTTGCTCAAGATCTATCTCTCAGCACATCTCTACTGAGACCGTCAGCCTGACTGACACCTTGCCCTCTGGGCATCCTCCTACTCAAACTGTGACAACTCGAGTAACAACACAACCAACACTCTTGGGTTCGACTCCTTAACTTGCCATATACGGAACTATGTGTTCAAGTTGGAGAAGATTATAATTGTACCTTGACGCATCTTGGGACCTCTAACGACGGGTTCCCGGAGGGTCATCAGATTAGCGCTGTTGTTGGGGAGCTGCGCTATTCTAGTGTTGTTACTCACTTTTTTATTTTTTGTTTGTTTTATGCTTGCTCCGACCTAACCTTGCAGGCGAGGACGGAGAGCTCCGGTTTGACCCAGAGATTGAGAGAACCATTCGGAGAAGAAGAGGCAAGTTGAGGAGAAACGCCCCCGTCTTGAGGAGGCACGGACCAAGGAAAGACAACATGGAGGAGAGGAATCCACAAAACCCACCACCTCCAGGAGAGCAGACGCTTCGGGAGATGATGTTTTCGAACAACAACAGTCTCCACCCCTTGGGCATCACCTTGCCCGAGATCGATGACAACTGGGAGCTGAGGCACTCTTTCATACAGATCTTGCCAAGCTTCAGCGATATGCTGGGAGAGGATGATATGATTCTCGTTGGTGATGGAGAATCAAATCGACGCAGAACGGAAGACTTGATGAAACTCGAACCAATGGATATCCCAAAACCTCTAAATCTAACCCTCGAAGTGATATAGGTCAATATTTCGCCTATACCCCAACTTGATAGTTGACGCAGCAACTCGGGGACGATGAATGACACACAACGAGTTGTGGTTTGCTCGCTGATTCGCCGGATAATGAACTCGACTTGGCAAAACCAAGAAGAACTCGAAATACTCTCAAGAGAGAATGAAAACTCACGTTTATTGATAAAAGATAGTCTGATTTTCGTTCATCACATTACAAGCCTTAATATAGGCTGAAAAGAAACCTAGTTCTAAAAGGAAAATACCAAAGATTGGGCCTAATCCTATAAGGAATCAAACTCCTAGTCAAACATGGTCTAATTAGGCTCAAAACCCACGAAAATTAACATATCTAAAATGGGCCTTAATAATCCCACGAAAATAAACAACTAAAGATAAAATAACATGGCCCAACATGCCAAATAAATCAAGACTAAACATCTTCAAGTTCCAGCCCATTTGCCTCCATTAAATTGATGGTTCTTGGGCTTGTCGATCCACTCTCTCCAATAGGCTTCTTAGTCAGCTCTTGCTCCCACACTTCTTGGACTAAGCCCATCAAGCTCTCCTTGAACTTCTTGGCTCGTGCTCTTGTAATCGGCCCAACAGGCACATGCACCGGGTCGGCCACCATCGAACCTTGGGCTGCATCAGAGGACCCCCAGCGCCATCTCCAAGACTTCGAAATGGTGTGTAGCCATAAGGTGTGCGGATGAAGTCAAGAAGGAGTACATCCGACTCATATCCTTTCCATTCACTCTCCACGACGGTGCTCGAGAGTGGCTGTACACTTTGCCTACGGGTAGTGTCACTACTTGGGCAGGGCTTCAACAGAAGTTCCTTGAGAGATACTATCCCATCTCAAGGATACAAAGCGTGAGGAAAAGGATTAGTTCCCTCCAGATGGGAAATGGCGAGACGGTGTACGACTATTGGTGTCGTTTCAAGTCCATCTTGGCAAAGTGTCCCAATCATCAAATCTCTGATCAAGATCTGATTCAATACTATGTGAATGGCTTGAGGGTGAGTCAGAGGCAGCTCGTGAGTGCTGCATGCGGAGGTTCCATCTTCAACAAACAACCCAGCGAGGCATTCAAACTACTCGCAGACTTGGCTGAAGAGTCTCGAGATGATGCCAACGCAATTGTCAAGACGATGTCCAGCCAAGAAGCCACCACTTCAGACGGATCCGACATGAAAGATATGAAGGCCATGATGAAACAAATGATGGACCTCAAGAAGAATGTCAAAGCGTGTCAGCTTTGCTTTGCCACCACCCACAACACGGACGAGTGTCTACAAGTGGACGAAGAAGAAGAAGAAGTGAATGCCTTTGGGCATGTCAACAACGGTGGTGGAGGAAACGCTCAAGGTCAGAAGCCTCGCTTTGACCCGTACAACCCACCATGGAAAAATCACGAGAACTTGAGGTACGGAGGCACACACTATCAAGCACCTCCTGGGCAGAATCCACCTCAAGCTCGGCCATCTTTAGCCGAGATAGTGCACAATCAAGGAGCTACCCAAGGAAGGATAGTGCAAGACCTCGACAAGTTCAAAACAGAGACAAGAGGAGTCCTACAATCTGTACTGACTCAGCTGAACACCTTGACGCAAGAGATATCAAAGCTCAACCAAAAGCAAGGGACACTTCCTGCTCAAGTGCAAATCCAGCCCAATGCGCACGTCAACGCAATCAACTTGAGGAGCGGCAAGAACTTGCCAGGCAGGGAGGAAGCCCCAGTCAAGGAGCTAGTCGAGACAGAAGACATAACCGAGGAAGTCGAGGACTTAGTCAAGGAACCTGAACCCGAGGTGAAGGCTTCCTTGCCCAAGGTAGCAGACAAGACAGAGATCAAGATCAGACCTCCCTTTCCAGGAAGGTTGGCAAGGAACAAAGAAGCTGAAGAGATGAATGAAATGATCAAGATCTTTAAAAAGGTAGAGATCAACATACCTTTGATCACTGCTTTGACCTCGATGCCGAGGTGTGCCAAGTTCCTAAAAGAGCTGTGTACCAAGAGAGTCAAGTACACGGACGATGCCAAGTTCCAAATGGGGGAGAATGTCTCAGCCGTGCTCAAGCGAGACCTCCCAATCAAGTGTACCGATCCCGGGATGTTCTATATACCTTGTGTGATCGGGACAACGAGGATAGACCAAGCTATGCTCAATCTCGGGGCTTCAATCAATGTGATTTCCCTATCTATCTATCAAGAGTTGAAACTCGGACCACTCCGACCATCTTGTGTTGAGATTCAACTGGCAGCAAAGTCAAGTGTCTATCCCGAAGGGATCGTTGAGGATGTGCTCGTCAAGGTGCAGGACCTTATTTTCCCAGCCGACTTTTAAGTCCTAAATATGAGCAGTACCCGGACAGCTCATGCTGCTAGGCAGGCCGTTTCTCAAGACGGCCCGAACTTTAATCGACTGCGATACGGGGAAGCAGTAGGGAAATCTGATTTTAACCCTCTCCCGAGGATCTACCTTGGATGTTTAATTCAACATACATTGATTATATTCCTAGCATGCACCTATTCTCGTGTTACCTACTGAATCTGTCGGGGATGAACGGTTCGAGACTCGTGCTTTGATCTTCTGGACTGTATGCCGGTTGCCCAATCTCCAATATCGAGTGAGGATAATCTATGGAGAATGTTACAGAAAATCACCCTAACCTCTCTATGATTTTCAAAAATATCTCTCCAAGCACTATGAGATTCTCGACCCACAATCCTAAGTACGGATTAGCATGACAGGACTATAACTCTAAACATGGATAAAAATACAATACCTTATCGGAGATTCTTTTTAACAATAAACCATCAATACGTAATACATATGTCATTTATATTCTTGGACTATATTACATAATTTAGGTTCTTGCAATGAAGACATGTGATAAGTACATATGACGATGTACTATCAAGGTATAAACTTTTCAATGACAATAATCCTATTGCTCAACACCGCCCATCCATCATCCGCTCAACCCGCACATTTAAAAACAACATGCGGTGAGTACAAGAATGCACTCAGTGGACTCATGCCAAAATATTTTATCATTTGAAGATTACATCGCCACATCATGGTAAGACACAAGGGTTTTAGTTGAAATGCCTTGTGCTTACTAAAATCATTTTATCATTTCTAAAATCATCGCCGCCGTGCATTTTTCTCGTGTGTATGATCCGTATCCCTTATCATCATTTCATCATATCATCATAGTCGAAAGTCGTGAGGAGGCCTCCTCACGACCCCGTGACCGCCGTGAATTGTCCTTACAAAGACACAAATACCTTAGGTGTACACGTTAATCCTAGCTGTATTGTCCTTCCAAAGATAGATCCGATATCGATTTTCATTCATAAGTTGGGAGTGACCCAACAACATTCATAACATTTCATAACATCTCATAACATCTCATAGATAGGATACATACACAAAACATAAACATTTTTGCGTGTAATCATGTAAACATTTTATCAACAGCTGAAATAAGCATCGAAATAAATATTTCAAAAGCATTTTATTTTTGAGTAGAGTAAAGCCCACCGGACCGTAGATCGCTTTAATCCCATTTCGACCGTAAGTCCTAGCTTTAGCCTATCTATTCTCGCCTTGAGGTTTTGGAGTCGAAAATCCATTGGGTCTTAGAACCCATATTTCTATTTTAGTGTATATCATGGTATGATATACACTCAATCGACCATGTGGAAGACTTAGTCAAATATTTCACGTTAAGGTATGCTTTGAAAATATCGTATCATGATGTTTTATCATAATTGCACATCTTATAATGCTCTATCGCACTTGCGACATAACATAATGAATGCATCGATTAATAGCATGTTAGTCACATAAGGCATACTTCACATAGGGTTTCCAACACTTAGTCAAATTTCAAGTGTTTTAATTTCAGCAAAACAGCTTGAAACAACCCAAGTGACGTACTTTGACGATCCATAACTCTCGATTCAGAATACGATGGTCGCACAAAGATACATTCTGGAAACCTCTAAACATGTACTACAAGTTCTAAGAAGGAATTAAATCCAAAAGAGTCGTGGTTCTGAAGATATAGGGTCTCAAAGTGGGCAACTCAAACTGACTTCTATACTTAGAAATTTTTAAGAATTTTCAGTTTTAGCTTAGCGACGAGGGTTTTATGAGGCTCGTAACTTTTGACTCACAATGCCAAAATGGCTGCAGGCTACCAATTTAGAAACCTTGTAACAAGTACTACATATGTCATGAAGACCATACTGGAAAATATCTAACTCATCGAGAAATACATAAGTCCAAAGTTGACTAGTTGAAATGGACAGTTTCAGTAGGTGACTTTGGGTCGATGAAAGGTATACCTATAAGAGTTTGTTTGGGATGAAACTTTCCAGATCACAACTAGACATGGTAAGGAACATTTCTTATGAAGAAACCCAAGTCCAAATCGGACTACAAACGGCTTGAACATCTCACGTAAAAGTCATACTCGAACAGCCTATTAACATAGAAATTTTCTAAGGCAGTTTGTCCAAAAAGGCTTACTGAAATGCGTCAACTTTAAAAATTCACCGTGAGTTCATTATAAGGAATCTGGAAATGAAACCAATCATATTGAAAATCCACTTAAGTCTAGTTTTATCCAGAAAAGCCTCACCAATGATTCACAATAGATTGGGAGATAAAATGTTTTACCACAAGCTATCACTCCCGTGACAGTTTTGTGCAGTTAATTTGTAAAATCTGGAATAAATAGTAAAGAATTTTAGAAAATTCTGAAAATTTACATACATCTTCTAGACATGCTGAATTATGTTTCTGCCAAATTTCAGAGTTTTATCATTATCCAAACTTAAAACGAAAGCCACGGATTATGGGTGATGAACACGGCGATTTCGCAGATTTGTGCAGTGTTTTTGATAAATACAAATAAAATATCAAATAAAGTTGGATGGACTTGAAATTTTACAGAGGCATACTAGACACATATAATTTCAACATATCAAAAATTCACAATCATCGGACCACTGAAACTTAGTCAAATAAATTCGTGAAGTTGCTGTTCGTCCAGGAAATCAACATGCAATGATCAAAAGTATTGAATCTACCTATTAAATCAACATGCAATCACTTTCAAGCATAGACCCAACACATTCAAGCATATTGATGAACATGCATGTGTATATCTTGATCATCCCTAGGATCTAAGGAGATGGTATCTACCTTAGCCACGAAATCGAGAGGGATGAAGAGGAAGGGAACGGCTGTCCTCCTTGGGGAGTCTCGATTTTTGCCGTGAGAAGTGGAGGAGTGGGGGAGAGCTCTCAACTTTCTTGCAGATTTTTGAGAGAGGAAGAAGATGAGAGGGTGAAGGGGAACGTCTGGAATGAGGGAGAGAGTGGCTGGAGTTTGGGGGGTATGTGGTAGAGAGGTGGGGTGGTTGCATGGGGTGGACAAGTGTTGCTTCAAGTGACAATTGTCAACATAACCCATGCACAAACAACACCACACACCTCATGCACGAATTTTACATATATATCTATGTATATATCTGATTTTAATTGATTAGTTAGGTTATAATTAATCATATTGTCATATAGTAGATACATGCAATAGGAAAAATCAACAAGATAAACTTGTATACATAGGTGTATAGTTTTCGCTTTACACTATGCCAAAGGGTCCAAATTTTATTTTCCATGCCAAACATTGATATATGTTATGACATATAGTTTAGATGATAGATAATATCATAGGATAAATTAATGGCATCATTTTATGCGATAAAATCGAGTTCGAAAATTAGGGTTTTCGAACGTTTGAAAAATTGGTAACTATCGAATCTTGATGATCTAGCATTGATTTAATGCTAAATCATACTGTAATTACATATACTAATCATAGGAAATTAATTCCTATAATTTCTTGATCGATTAAAACGCTGCTTTTCATCTCAAAACGTTAACGCTTGAAAACGCTGCAAAACGCTCATTATCGACTCATCTCGAAATGGTCGTCATCACTTTATTACATTATTCCATTAATAATGGAATTTAATTCTAAGCTTAATTGCTTAGAAAATATCATGAATTTTAACTATCGATACGTGATCGACGTTAAAATAATACCGCCGATATACTTCATATACTTTTATTTCTTAATTCACAATTCTCCATGAATATAAAATAGAATTCATTCCTTCAGAATAATCGAAATCATTATTCGATATCTTATGGATTGAATCATCTCAATAATTTCTAATTTACGGTTTTAAATACCGTAATCAAGCATCTAATTCTGGGTATTACATCCTACCCCTTAAAAGAAATTTCGTCCAAAATTTGCATACCTCATAAAGTATGGGTATCTTAACATCATAACATCATAACTTTCTATGTGCTTTTCTTTCGTCCATGGTTCTTCCATCGACTTTCATTATAAGACCCAAACTTGCTTCTTTAATCGCTGAATCGCACGATCAAATTAGTCGAGATTTTCATCATAACCCATCCGAGTCAAAGGTCACATCATCATGTTGGTTTACGTGAATTGGGTCATTTTCGTATTTCCTTAATCGCGACACGAGAAAACATTTCGCACTTTCCCCAAATGTGGTGGAAGTACCAAGCTATAAAGCTACTAGGCTATCATTGCTAGGAGCTCGTAAGGTCCTATAAAACGTGATCTCAACATTCTTGTATCTAAACTTATAATTCCTCTAGATGGAGAAATCTTAAGAAACTTTAATTCCGCATTCAAGAATGCAGTTCGGGTTTACGCGTACCAGCGTAAGACTTTTGTCTGTCCTGAAGCTTTTCTTATTCCTTGCCTCGTTGGTAGATATCTTAATCGTTTCATTTACAACGTCAGACTTTATACCTTGCTCACCTACTTTGTTACAATAAAGTGGTGGTCAATACTTTTTTCGCAATACGCCTCATAAGGCTACATTGATCGTTGTTTGGTAGCTACGGTCGACATAAACTTACCAAGTGGTACAATACGCTCCCACTGATATCTTGGTTTAACACTTGTGTTTATCGTATCCTTAAACATTCATATCGTCCTTTTGATTGTCTTCCGTCTCGTGAGTGGACATCTATGTTAAGGCTCAATCTCGTGTCTAACTCCTTTTTGAGTTAGTTCCAAATCTAGGGTACTCTCAAGTCTCTATCCGAACGATAGGTTTTGGTACTCCTTGTAAATATACGATTTCCTTTATGTACGATCGAGCTAACTTATCGGATCTATGAGTCATCCGAATAGCAGAGACAAAACATAATTGGCGAGTCAATCCACTACTAGCCATATAGTAGTGCAACTTTACGACTTTGGTAAAATCATTCATAAGATCTATTTCTATATCATTCTATTTTCATTCGCGTAGTTCTAGAGATTATACTCTTATAAGGCCTTTGATACAATGCCTTTACTTGTTGGTAACCGAGACACCGCCGACAATCATGGTTACATCTCATTCCATTCCTTCCTATCTAACTTTTCTCATAAATCATAATACATCTTAATAATGCCTCGGTTGGCGGTATGAGAAGGATCATGAAATTCATTCTTGGTTTCATTTCTAAGCTTATTATTGCTTGGGAATATATGTATATCTCTCTCTTAGACAATATAACACCGCCTAGCCCTTAAAATATCCTTTAGCTCTTCATTCCTTATTTTAATTTGTATTCTATTCCCATCTTCATTTTCTTTTTAGTCATATTTCACCTTAGTTGTGGAAACACTACTTACATTCGTCCCCGATTTCCGACTATTTCGCTCTCGCTTTCTTAATCTTTCCAATGAGTTTTTCTTTTCTATAAGGACATACCATGATTTAGACCTGAATTTTATATCTTAGGCATTAGATTCTACATTACCCTTCCTTAGGTGATTATTTATCACAATTATAATCTTTACCGATTCGTGCCATCTTTCCTATCCTGTATCCAAGTTTCTTTGCTCAAGAATAAATTCAACTTTTGTGAATTGTGAAGGGTTCTTAACTTATTGATATAGGAGTGATGTCCTCGCGACTTTGGTATTTATACTACCGTCACTATCGAGGTAATAGATTTTGCACCGTGAAGTCGATAATCTCCTTTACATACAACCGGGCTAACTTGTCGATCCATAAGTACTTTGGATTGGTAGGAAGTGAGCACTCTTGGTGAGTCTATCAACAATTACCAATATAGCGGTGTTCCTCTTTTGATTTGGGTAAGTTCGAACGAAGTCCATCGTTATTTCATCCCATTTCCACTGGTATTTCCAACGGTCAGAACTTTCCGTATGGACGTTGGTGTAACGCTTTATCTCGCCGGCAAACAAGACAAAGTGTTCTACTAAAGAAGCTATGTCTCGCTTCATGCCTTCCCACCAAAACTTTTCTTTCGTGTCTTGGTACATCTTAGTACTATCTCGGGTGAGCGGTGTAGGTGTATCGTGAGCCTCACTCATTATTTCATTTTGAAGTTTTGCGTCGTCTCGAACGCATATTCTTCCTTCGCATAATAAGGCGTTGTCCGACGCCTCCGGAAGTTCTTAAATTCTCCAAATTTACCCTTTCTCGGATCTTTTCTAACTTTTCCTCCATCCTTTGTCTCGACGATCCTTTTCTTAAATCGATTCTATCACTATTTCAAGTCATGAGTTAGGAAATTCGCTCATGTGGCCTAAGTCATCGTGACACATAAGTTATTATTTATCTCATATTAATACATAGCCTTACTTTTATTAATCCGTGAGAATTGTGACTCTATTTTGGGGTAACTATCTTATTAGTCTTGTTACCTTAGAGAGTTCTTAATGGATCTCAATGTAAGTCAATTAATCTATAAAATTCATGATCTTATTTTAGGTCATCGACGCCTTTCATCATCTTAATTGTTTTGTCCTTTGTCGATCTACATTGTTTTCTTCTAAAGACACTATGTGCCCGAGGAATATTTCTCCTTGTCGAAATTTACAAAACTGTATTTGGCAAAATTCGCCCGCTCTTAAAAGTCGTAAGACAGCCCTTCGATTTTCTTTATGTTCTTTCTCGTCCTTTGAATAGATAAGAACATCATCCATGAGGATTGAGATAAAAATTATCTAGGTATGTGTGAAACACTCGATTTTTGAGGTTCATGAATGTGGTGGTGCATTGTTAGTCCGAATGGCGAACTATTATCTCATAGTAACCATATCTTATTCGGAACAATTCATTTCCGTATTTCGGATACCATTCTTCAAGACCATATAATATTACATCATAATGCCTCAGTGAGGACTTTTCATACATTACTTACGAGGGTCGGTCTCACCGAAATGACCGATTACAAGCTGCCTAGCTCTTTTACACTCAAAACTTTGACACTTCTTCACCATATTCATAAACTCTTCCAAACTACGCTTATTTTACATATTATAATCACATCATTTTCATCATAAACCATTATTTACATATAAGTCTTATAGATCCTAAGATTCTATGTCTCGAGTGACCTTTGTCGAGTCGCATTCTCCCTCGAAACTTGCCTTTCTCCAAGCACGCTTTTGTTTTCATACTGATGGTCGCTTCTCTTCGAGAGCCGGGGTCAAGCTGCTCCCGCTTCTTCTTCAATACCGTAAGTTGGTGTTACTTTTATCGTAAAGTATGGTCGAGTTGGTAGCGGTAATTCTCCTAATCCGCGAGGCGATAAGATTTTGTCCTTTGCCCTTCTCGCCTCTTTCTCGTACCATTGATGGCACAGACGGGATGGCGTTTGGAACATCATGGTACAACCATTCCTTTATGCCGTGTTGTGTAACTTGCCGAGGTTCGTGACAAGTACTCAGAGGTGTCGCTCCATACGCATTATATGTATACTTGAGCCTATTGACAAATCTCGTAAGTCCGTCTGTGCTTTGGAATTTTATCATGGAGAAAATATTCTTTCGATACTTTTTTGCAAAAATTCCTCCGATCTGTTGGCAAATGATGACACGTCGTTGGGTACCATCCTCATTTAACACTCTATAGTTACGAGTATCCATCCGAGAGGTGCAAAAATTTTCTTCAAAACTGTTCTAAATTCATTCCTAGTTCATATTAAAAGAGCCGATATGCTCGTGTGAGTTATAACCTTGTAGGCCTTGGGGTTAACTCTTCTTTTTTTTCTTAAACTCTCTTTTCTTGTCATCTCAGAACCGGATATTTTTAGATAAACCGACTTAATTTAAGCAATGGAGGATTTCTAAACAAGAAGGATCTCTTAAAGAATTATACACTTTAAGACATATATAACCCGTAGATTACTTGTGACACGACTCATGATCTTATCTTAATACTCATTTTACGCTTTACATCTTCAACAGATGTTGCCTTAAAGATATTCGCATAAGCGAACAAAGGGTACCGATATTCTCGTCGTAAAAACCTCTAACGAAAAGGTTAGGCCCAAGTCACTAATCACATGAATGACAAACATTTCAAACTTCTTGTCTCTAAAATTATATCTACGCTCCACATAGATATAATGATCCAAATCATCGATAGCACTTTAGGCGATTCTAGGTTCAATTCGAGCTTAAGCAACACTTATGATGGTCAAAATTCTCGATAGGTAAGGGATTTTCATTTCTTGATTCGCTTACCCGAGTTGGGTTCTATCGCTTCTACACATACTTGTGAGATGTCAAAAGCGAAGCACCTAAATCGAACAAAATCTTACGGCTATTCTCGAGAAATTTTCCTCACACCTATCCCGCCTTTTAGTTCTGCTTGTTCTGCTTTCGATGCAAGGTATAGGCTTTGGTCAACGGTCTTCCGCTTATTCAAGTAAACATCTATTTCATATGTCATCGTCCTTTCCATCGGGACATTATGTTCCTCGCTATGGTCTTCGTCATTTCATTCACTTTATACTTCTCGGTATTAGTATCGTTATGCTTTTACTAATAGCATTCATGGTTAGGTCTACATCAACTTATCCTTTGATATTGATATATTTCGATAATGAAATCTTATCGTAGAGATCGTCATGTTTCTATCACTATCATTCATTCCTAATCCAAGATGAATGATTTAATTCCCTTTTTTTTTTTTTCACTTTATCGATCTTAGGAATATATTTCATATATCCTTACTTTAAACTCTTTTCCGAGAAATCCTTGACCGCATTTAGTGCCATCGTTGTAATATCCCTTTTGGATATACATCATTTCTTCTTAGTCTTTTATTGATTTATCATGCAATTTCGCATAAGATAAAATCCTTTGTCCATCGGGATGTATTATACTTTTACCTTGACGTCAAATATCTTTACCATTTTCTCGACATTCAATGATTTCTTCATTTCCATGTCGAGATACTTAATACCTCACTTTATTGATCGTCACAAAATATGGGGTAAGATTTACAATTAGGTCCACCTTAAGATCCTTCCATGTGAATCTTTTCCTGTTCTCTCGATGTATTTCCTTTGCAAGATCTATAGAAACTATCTTGCTTGTTAACTATTAAGTTACACAAGACAAGCGCTTTGTGTCATTATAACTTAGGGTATTAAGATTCATTTCAAAATAATGAATCTATTTCTTAATCCGCTTCCTTACTTCAAGGGAATTACCTTACTTATCAAGTCATAACATTTCAAACTTATGTCATATCGTGAACTATCTAATTGTATAGCTCGTAATTTCTTCCGCTATTTTCGACTTTTGTCTGCTTTCACGAGCATGGTATTTGAAAGAAATCTTACTTTCTATACTTCGCCCACTTTCGTGACTAGAACCGTTATCATTGTCGTATGGCTTGGTAGGGTAGTACATTCGTACACCATAACTTAATTCTAAGCATCTCATTACCATGTCTCGACTTCGGAGTTATTTCCTCCATACTTAGTTCACATACTAGGGATATCCTAGCTATTCACACATCTCAATGATTATGATCTTTAAATCTTATTATCATTCGTCCAACCAAGTTTCAATTATTTAATCGATTATGCTCAAGCATAATCTCATTGATTGAGGTATAAGGCGAAGATTTATTGTCCGAGACGCTATCATTTCCTTATATATATATATTCTTTGAAAAGAATATCTTTCATGCATCTTCATTCTTTTTCTTTAAACATGTCCAACCTACTAACGAGGTTTCAAGGACATCCAACTATCTTAAAGATAAGTTGTAATCGCTCGCCATGACATAATAAGGAAAATTCATATCCCATGATATCATATACTTTTCTTTACTTTTACTCTTTGCATTCAATGCTAAAGAGTATCTTATTCATAACTTTGTTATCATAATAGTTGTATGATGGTATAACTTCATCATTATCAATCTTTGCAAAGCCCATCAAGGGTCATCACATCATGTGTGCATAGGAAAAATATCTCGCCTCATCGAGATTTTCTTTACATCATAATTTCTCGATGTCTATCACTTTATCGATCTTAAACTTTTAGGTGATCGAGATAAGTCAACCTATTTCATGCCCGACATTTATCGCTTTACTAATTCGCACTTAGGTGACAAGGTAAGTCAACTTTCATCTTACTTGATGGTTTCAAGAGTCGAGAAGAGATTATCACGACTACTTACAAAGGTACTGTCTAATCCATCAAGATAACATCTTTTCAATGATTGAATCGATATGTTCCTCGGATCAATAAATGGGGCTCTAGGTCCAAGACCGAATGACGACTCACCGAGATTTCTTTGGTCATATGGGCTGGCTGCACCCATCACAATCATATTCTCACACACAAGGCTTTGGGTTCAAAAGGACACTTTGTAAATTTTGAGTTGGAAGTTTCTTCGTAAGAAGTGAGAAACTCGAATGATTTCTCAATCGAACTAGTCATGAGTTAAATTCAATGACGTAAATTGGGTAATGGATATAATTTGAAAGCTTATATACCCGTAATAGGTCATCAACAAAGTTCTCATGTATGTCAAGGTTCTACTTGTACATCAAGATCTTACTTTCTTAGTAACATTCTAGGATTCAGATCATACTATAACATTCTTACTCTTTTCAAATCATAGAACTAACTTCAACTGATTCTCATGAATTCTGGAGTAGGAATCAGGAATTTGGTCCTCCATAAGAAATGAAGTACAGTGCATTAGGAGCACGAGGCGAAAACCATACGTAAATCGGAGTTCACACGACCGAGAACGAGTCAAAACAAAATCACCGCGCAGTGTGGGGAAATTTACACGCGTTCGCGCCGAGGTCATAAACGATGCCGACACCAAGGTCGTGCATGCCGCTACCGATGCCGAGGTAGTACAGAATATTGCCGACACCGAGGTCGACAAACTACCCCAGTCGATATGTCAAAGGCGATGTTATAAATGCCGATTTCAAGTCGATAATCGCACATGCCGATGTCGGCCGAGGTCGTATATGTCGAGGTCGAACAATTTCAGATAAATCTTTCACTTTTCTTCACTCAAGATGGAATGAAGTTCTCAAATCCATCACTAATCTTGTTCTTGTAATTGAAGGAAGTTCTTACTTCTGTGTTCTTTCGTAAAAGGATCATGCGTCTTATAAAGTCTACGCTCGCTTGAACTAGCATGCTCATCATCATAATCAACTTTGAGATTGAAGTAAAATCAATATTCCTACGTAGCTCATTTATACAAGACGTATTTCGTTGAATTTAAAGAATTCAACATATCATATTTGACAATTCAATGTCCAATCTCAATCATTTTAAACGTGAAAATCATAACTTTGTTCATAATAATGAACCCTTATTAAATTCCGTGAATTCAAACATTTCATCTTCGCACATCATGCCAAAACTTTCTCATATCATTGTCATCATCTTTTTATATCTTCCTTCTTTTCATAACTTTCTTAACAAATCATTTGTCATAACATTCATTCTCAACCTTTCTCATAGCTTTCATTTCGCTTGATAAAATTTTGTTTCACTTTCAAACTTTTCGTTTTCAACTCGAGAAAAATAATTTCATAAATATTCATCCGCCAAAGCTAATTTTCAAAACTTTGGAAAAGAGTCATTTACCTTATTTCGGTTGAGCTTGATGTGATGGAGTGTTGAGCATTGTCACCGATCTCTAAAAGTCTAATGACTCAATCTAGACTTAATCTTAAAGGAGATTTTGGGTTCAAGAGCGAACCGCTCTGATACCACTCTGTCACAGCCCCTCAATCCTAAGTACGGATTAACAGGGACTATAACTCTAAACATGGATAAACATACATGGAGACTCTTTTAACAATAAACGAATACATATGTCATTTATATTCTTGGACTTTATTACATAAATTTAGGTTCTTGCAATGAAGACATGTGATAAGTACATATGACGATGTACTATCAAGGTATAAACTTTTCAAATGACAATAATCCTATTGCTCAACACCGCCCATCCATCATCCGCTCAACCCGCACATTTAAAACAACATGCAGGGTCGAGTACAAGAATGCACTCAAGGGACTCATGCCAAAACATTTTATCATTTGAAGATTACATCGCCACATCATGGTAAGACACAAGGGTTTTAGTTGAAAATGCCTTGTGCTTACTAAAATCATTTTATCATTTCTAAAATCATCGCCGCCGTGCATTTTTCTTTCGTGTGTATGATCCGTATCCCTTATCATCATTTCATCATATCATCATAGTCGAACGTCGTGAGGAGGCCTCCTCACGACGCCGTGACCGCCGTGAATTGTCCTTACAAAGACACAAATACCTTAGGTGTACACGTTAATCCTAGCTGTATTGTCCTTCCAAAGATAGATCCGATATCGATTTTCATTCATAAGTTGGGAGCGACCCAACAACATTCATAACATTTCATAACATCTCATAACATCTCATGGATAGGATACATACACAAAACATAAACATTTTGGCGTGTAATCATGTAAACATTTTATCAACAGTTGAAATAAGCATCGTAAATAAATATTTCAAAAGCATTTTATTTTTGAGTAGAGTAAAGCCCACCGGACCGTAGATCGCCTTAATCCCATTTCTCGACCGTAAGTCCTAGCTTTAGCCTATCTATTCTCGCCTCGAGGTTTTGGAGTCGAAAATCCATTGGGTCTTAGAACCCATATTTCTATTTTAGTGTATATCATGGTATGATATACACTCAATCGACCATGTGGTAAGACTTAGTCAAATATTTCACGTTAAGGTATGCTTTCGTGAAAATATCGTATCATGATGTTTTATCATAATTGCACATCTTATAATGCTCTATCGCACTTTGCACATAACATAATGAATGCATCGATTAATAGCATGTTAGTCACATAAGGCATACTTCACATAGGGGTTTCCAACACTTAGTCAAATTTCAAGTGTTTTAATTTCAGCAAAAACAGCTTGAAACAACCCAAGTGACGTACTTTGACGATCCATAACTCTCGATTCAGAATACGTATGGTCGCACAAAGATACATTCTGGAAACCTCTAAACATGTACTACAAGTTCTAAGAAGGAATTAAATCCAAAAGAGTCGTGGTTCTGAAGATATAGGGTCTCAAAGTGGGCAACTCAAACTGACTTCTATACTTAGAAAATTTTTAAGAATTTTCAGTTTTAGCTTAGCGACGAGGGGTTTTACGAGGCTCGTAACTTTTGACTCACAATACCAAAATGGCTGCAGGCTACCAATTTAGAAACCTTGTAACAAGTACTACATATGTCATGAAGACCATACTGGAAAATATCTAACTCATCGAGAAATACATAAGTCCAAAGTTGACTAGTTGGAAATGGACAGTTTCCAGTAGGTGACTTTGGGTCGATGAAAGGTATACCTATAAGAGTTTGTTTGGGATGAAACTTTCCAGATCACAACTAGACATGGTAAGGAACATTTCTTATGAAGAAACCCAAGTCCAAATCGGACTACAAACGGCTTGAACATCTCACGTAAAAGTCATACTCGAACAGCCTATTAACATAGAAATTTTCTAAGGCAGTTTGTCCAAAAAGGCTTACTGAAATGCGTCAACTTTAAAAATTCACCGTGAGTTCATTATAAGGAATCTGGAAATGAAACCAATCATATTGAAAAGCCACTTAAGTCTAGTTTTATCCAGAAAAAGCCTCACTCAATGATTCACAATAGATTGGGAGATAAAAATGTTTTACCACAAGCTATCACTCCCGTGACAGTTTTGTGCAGTTAACTTGTAAAATCTGGAATAAATAGTAAAGATTTTTAGAAAATTCTGAAAATTTACATACATCTTCTAGACATGCTGAATTATGTTTCTGCCAAATTTCAGAGTTTTATCATTAGCCAAACTTAAAACGAAAGCCACGGATTATGGGTGATGAACACGGCGATTTCGCAGATTTGTGCAGTGTTTTTGATAAATACAAATAAAATATCAAATCAAGTTGGATGGACTTGAAATTTTACAGAGGCATACTAGACACATATAATTTAAACATATCAAAAATTCACAATCATCGGACCACTTAAACTTAGTCAAATAAATTCGTGAAGTTGCTGTTCGTCCAGGAAATCAACATGCAATGATCAAAAGTATTGAATCTACCTATTAAATCAACATGCATGTGTATATCTTGATCATCCCTAGGATCTAAGGAGATGGTATCTACCTTAGCCACGAAATCGAGAGGATGAAGAGGAAGGAACGGCTGTCCTCCTTGGGGAGTCTCGATTTTGCCGTGAGAAGTGGAGGAGTGGGGGAGAGCTCTCAACTTTCTTGCAGATTTTTGAGAGAGGAAGAAGATGAGAGGGTGAAGGGGAACGTCTGGAATGAGGGAGAGAGTGGCTGGAGTTTGGGGGTATGTGGTAGAGAGGTGGGTGGTTGCATGGGTGGACAAGTGTTGCTTCAAGTGACAATTGTCAACATAACCCATGCACAAACAACACCACACACCTCATGCACGAATTTTACATATATATCTATGTATATATCTGATTTTAATTGATTAGTTAGGTTATAATTAATCATATTGTCATATAGTAGATACATGCAATAGGAAAAATCAACAAGATAAACTTGTATACATAGTGTATAGTTTTCGCTTTACACTATGCCAAAGGGTCCAAATTTTATTTTCCATGCCAAACATTGATATATGTTATGACATATAGTTTAGATGATAGATAATATCATAGGATAAATTAATGGCATCATTTTATGCGATAAAAATCGAGTTCGAAAATTAGGGTTTTCGAACGTTTGAAAAATTGGTAACTATCGAATCTTGATGATCTAGCATTGATTTAATGCTAAATCATACTGTAATTACATATACTAATCATAGGAAATTAATTCCTATAATTTCTTGATCGATTAAAACGCTGCTTCATCTCAAAACGTTAACGCTTGAAAACGCTGCAAAACGCTCATTATCGACTCATCTCGAAATGGTCGTCATCACTTTATTACATTATTCCATTAATAATGGAATTTAATTCTAAGCTTAATTGCTTAGAAAATATCATGAATTTTAACTATCGATACGTGATCGACGTTAAAATAATACCGCCGATATACTTCATATACTTTTATTTCTTAATTCACAATTCTCCAATGAATATAAAATAGGATTTCATTCCTTCGTAGAATAATCGAAATCATTATTCGATATCTTATGGATTGAATCATCTCAAATAATTTCTAATTTACGGTTTTAAATACCGTAATTGGGCATCTAATTCAAGTAATCAATTCAGATAGGGTATTACATTCAATCGGCCGTCCCTCGTCTCACGATTTCTCGTTTGACATGGTACTTTCTCTATATGTTTGGTCGCCTTGTGGGTCCGTAGTTCTTTCAAGTTTGCCACATGCACCGAGTTATCACGAGAAACTATGATACTCTTGGGCAAACCGGTACCACACCTAGATCCGTGAGGCGTTCTTGAACCATACTGACCTCCTTAGCAGACCTCAAGCGGCTACGTGTTCGGCTTCCATGGTAGAGTCCGCAATGCATCGCCGCTTTGCACTCTGCCAGATACGGCTCCACCTCCCAAGGTAAACACATACCGAGGTAGACTTTTTCTCATCACGGTCGGCTTGGAAATCGAGTCTGATAACCCAAAGGCATTAGACTATCTCGCATGGTAAACCAGCCTATAATCTCGAGTCCTTTTCGGTGCCAGAGTATATGCTTCTTGCGCAGTCCAATGAGCTTGTCCGAGGTTAGGCGATATCTAGCTACTATGCTGCAAGATAGCGATATCGGGCTCGTACATAAGCATTGCGTACATGAGACTTCCTACGCGAAGCGTAAGGAACTTGTCTCATTTCCTCTATCTCCTTTGCGGTCATAGGTGACTGCTCCTTAGATAAAGGAACGCCATGTGATGGAGTCCGATATTGTTGGGCACGTTTTAGTTCTAATTATTTTCGTGATCCATTTAAATGTTAGATTAAATAGTATCCTAGTTTAATTAGGTCTCTTATATTAATTAGTTTCTGTTTTGATTAGGAATCCTTCTTTGACAAGGATTAAGGTTCTTTATTTTCTGTTTTGATTAGGAATCCTTATTTGACAAGGATTAGGGTTCTTTATTTTCACCTATATAAAGGCTTGTAAGCATCTGAAAATATTCACTTTTGATTTACGAATATATGTGAGTTTTATTCTCTTTCATTAGCTCTTGAATTTTCTTGCATTTGCCAAGAAATTCAATTATCGACGATCGACGAGACATACATCACTCGTTCGTTAGTGTCATTCATCGTCCCCGAGTTCTTGCGTCGACTATCTAGTTGGGGTATAGGCGAAATCTTGACCTATATCACTTGAGGGTTAGATTCAGAGGTTTTGGGATATTCCATCTTGTTCGTTCTTCCGTTCGCGTGCTGATAGATCCTTCCTACCAGCGAGGATCGTATCATTTGGTATCAGAGCAGGTTCGTCGTCCATCCGTTCGTCCATCCATTCGTTCATCATCCATATCGTTATCCATATCGTTATCCATATCATTATATATATCGTTATCCATATCATACATTATCCATATCATTCATTATCCATATCGTTATCCATATCATTATCCATATCGTTATCCATATCATTATACATATTGTTATCCATACCATACATTATCCATATCATACATTATCCATATCGTTATCCATTCGATATCCGTATCTTTATTTTTGTTCGTTCTTGAGATTTTCCGCATCTACGTTCTGTGAGGATTCAAAAAACAAAAAAACAAATTTTGAGTGATACACGAGTCTTTGAGTGACTCATTTTGAGTAATACACGAGTGTTTGTGAGTTGGTGAGGTTCCTCATTATTTTTTCTTTTCTAACGTTACTGCGGCAATGTCAAGAAAGTGGAATCGATGGATCATGTCATAAGAGCGGCGATGATTCTATCGGTCGTCAAACAAAATTCATGATGGAGGCCTTGCGTTACAATTGGGAATGATAATCACAAAGAGATGGGAGGCTGCATGATCGAATCACGCACTTGAGGAGAGACCTCGTGAGAGGAACGACGTCGGCTAGATCTATTGTGTATCAACGAGGTGGAGAGCGAAGAGGAGGTAGGCGGTAGAAATTTTCATCAAGATAATAGATACGAAGAGGCTGAAAATGAGGAAGATGAGTTTCCAAATTTTGATGAAAGGCGGCTAGAGGAAGAGATCGAGAAGATAACAATCTGAAAGCGACATCAAGATGAACATCCTTCTTTTCAAGGGAAAATGATCCCGAATTATACTTGGAGTGGGAGAGAAAGTTGGAGCTCATGTTTGATTGCCATAATTATTCCGAGCTCAAGAAGGTGAAGTTAGCAGCAATAGAGTTCTCTGATTATGCACTTGTTTGGTGGGATCAGTTGGTGAGTAGTAGGAGGAGGAATCGAGAGCAGTCTATCCACACATGGGACGAGATGAAGGCTGTGATGAGGAAGCGATTTGTGCCTAATCATTATTATCGTGAGTTGTACAACAAATTACGAATTTGAGGCAAGGGCGAGGTGTGGATGACTACTTGAGGAGATGGAAGTAGCCATGATACGGGCCATGTTGTTGAAGATAGAGGCGACTATGGCAAGATTTTTGGCTGGATTGAATTGGGAGATTCGCAATGGGTGGAGTTGCAACATTATGTCGAGTTGGAGGATATGGTTCACATGGCTATAAAGATTGAGAACCAACTCGAGAGGAGGGTAATGGCGGTAACATCGAAGCAAAATCGATCCAATTGGGCAGCCCCAAAATGTTAGTGGTTCTTCATCAAGAGGCACCAATGGAAGAAAGATGAGCATCCGAATGAGGAGAAGTGGCCATTTGAAAAGCGAAGAACAGATCCTACGAGTTACATAACTCAAGCCAACCCCGACGGTACCAAACCGTGATTTGAAGTGTTTTACTTGTCATGGAATTGGACATATTGCTAGAGAGTGTCGAATAAGAGGTGATGATCATTCGGGATGATGGAGAGGTGGTGACCGATGATGAAGGAGGCTACTAATCCGAGATGCCGGCCTTGGAGGATTCCGATGTTGAAGAGATTGAAGCACCGGATGCACTCATTTTGTTGCTAGGAGAGCTTTGAGTGTACATAATCCGATTGGTGATACAGAGCAACGAGAGAACATCTTTCATACGAGGTGTCATGTCAAAGATAAGGTGTGGAGCGTGATCATCGATGGTGGAAGTTGTACCAACGTGGCTAGCATGACCATGGTTGAGAAGTTAGGGCTAGCATTAGTGAAGCATCACAAGCCATATCGGTTGCAGTGGCTGAATGGTATTGGCATTGTCAAGGTAACGAAGCAAGTGAAGATCCCGTTTCGCATTGGAAAGTATGAGGATGAAGTTCTTTGTGATGTGATTCCGATGCAGGCGAGCCATATTCTATTGGGACGACCGTGGCAGTTTGATAGAAAAGTGAAGCATGATGGCTTTACGAACAAATACTCCCTCGAGTTCAATCAAAAGAAAGTGTCACTTGTTCCTCTTTCTCCAAAACAAGTTTATGAGGATCAAGTGCTGCTACAAAAGGAGTCGAAGTTGGTGAAGTCGGTTAGGCAAAGTGATGGAAGTAAGGAGAAAGGAGTAATCCAAAAGTCTTATCTTGCGAGAGCTAGTGATTTGAAGTGGGTGGTGAATAAGGAAAAGCCATCGGTTGATATAGGTGACGACTTGGATTTGAGGACAAATCCTTCTCAAGAGGAGGAGAATGATGGAGTCCGATATTGTTGGGCACGTTTTTAGTTCTAATTATTTTCGCAGTCCATTTAAATGTTAGATTAAATAGTATCCTAGTTTAATTAGGTCTCTTATATTAATTAGTTTCCTGTTTTGATTAGGAATCCTTCTTTGACAAGGATTAAGGTTCTTTATTTTCCTGTTTTGATTAGGAATCCTTATTTGACAAGGATTAGGGTTCTTTATTTTCAGCCTATATAAAGGCATGTAAGCATCTGAAAATATTCACTTTTGATTTACGAATATATGTGAGTTTATTCTCTCTTCATTAGCTCTTGAATTTTCTTGCATTTGCCAAGAAATTCAATTATCGACGATCGACGAGACATACATCACTGTTCGTGTGTCATTCATCGTCCCCGAGTTCTTTGCGTCGACTATCTAGTTGGGGTATAGGCGAAATCTTGACCTATATCACTTGAGGGTTAGATTCAGAGGTTTTGGGATATTCCATCTTGTTCGTTCTTCCGTCGGCGTCGATAGATCCTTCCTACCAGCGAGGATCGTATCACCATGTCTAAAAGGTAGCAATCCTTTCTTAGTTGTCGCATACTAAAGCGTGTAATCACGGTATCAATGTAAGGCGCTGAGATAAGCTCAACATTTTCCTCTTGCGATCTCGGTAAACCTTGATCCCAAGAATGCACTGCATCTCCTAAGTCTTTCATTTGAAACTGATCGGATAACCAACTCTTTACGTCGATAACAACTTCACATTGTTGCCAACTAGAAGAATGTCATCTACGTAAAGTGCAAGAAATACCACATCACCGTTGACATCTAAGCGATACACACAACTCTCGCTAGCAGCTGGGTAAATCCATAGGACTTTACCACCTTGTCAGCGTAAGTTCGAGGATCGTGAGGTTTGCTTAAGCCCATAAATGGTCTTCTTAAGCTTCCATACTAGATGCTCTTCACCCTTCCCCACATAACCTTGGGTTCTTTGCATATAGATGTCTTTACCTTCCTCAGGTAATCGTTTAAGCGGTTTTCACATCCATTTGCCAAACCTCAAGGTTCAGTGGGCTGCTATATGGAAGAATTACGATGGACTTGAGCATTGCCTACGAGCGAAAAGGTCTCATCGAAATCGATGCCTCAATCTGAGTGTACCCTTTCGCCACAAGCACGGCTTTAAAAGCGAAACCTCTCCATCTGAATCTCTTCCTCTTGTATACCCACTTACTACATATGGCTTCATTGCCATCCGGTAGAGGTGTCTTTTAGATACATCCATAGCTGTTATGGACTCGATTTCTAAGTCCGTAGCGGTGTGCCATGATCTTGCATCAATGTCTTGTATCGCCTCATTGTATGTCCATGGGTCGATTATTGCTGCTTTCGTTTCACGGGACTAAATCAAAGATTCACCCACGAACATAAATCGCTCGGGTTGATGAACAACCCTCCCACTACGACGGTATGCCATCGGCACATAAGCGGCGGTGGGTGCGATAACTTGTGGTTCTCTATCTTGCACAACTTGCTGGATAGGAGCCACTTGTGCGGCCGGTATCTCCGATGGAACTCGACCCACTTCAATTTCTTGAAGTATCTCGGTGTCGATCCTCCCACTGACACGACATCTCGTACCTTTCGCTTAATCGGTGGTGGAATACGATCATCTTCTAATTCCTGAAGAATGATTTCAACTTTGAATTTATTGTTTGTCATATAATCCTCTTCTAAGAATCGGGCATTAGTGCTAATAATGACCTTCTGATACTTAGGACTATAGAATAAACAACCTTTCGTCCCTCTAGGATAGCCAATAAACAGCCTTGCTTTGGATCTAGCCTCCACTTATCAGCTTTCTTGTTCAACACATGTCTTGGATCGCCCATTTCATATGTGGCTTAAACTAGGCTTGCGCCCAAACCACAACTCGAAAGGGGTCTTTTCGACTGACTTGGATGGTACTAGATTTAGCAAATATGCCGTTGTTTCTAAGGCATACCCCTAGAACGAAATAGGCAATGTTGCATAACTCATCATTGATCTAACCATTTCTAAAAGAGTCATATTTCTCCGCTCTGACACACCATTTTGCTGTGGTGTGCCCAGTGTAGTGAGCTGGGAGGTAATCCCACACTTCACCAAATAGTCCATAAACTCGTTACTGAGGTATTCACCACCGCGACAGACCACAGTGACTTGACACTCTTACCAAGCTTCGTCTCCACTTCCGTCTTAAACTCTTTAAATTTCTCAAAGCATTCAAACTTGCGGTGAAACAGTATACGTATCCGTGCCTTGAGTAATCGTCAATGAAAGTGACAAAATACTCGTACCCTCCACGAGCTTGTGTGACATAGGTCTACACAGTCGAATGGACTAGCTCAACACTTCTTTGGCTCTATAACCCTTCGCTTTGAAGGGTGCAGTCGACATCTTACCTTCATATAGGATTCGCGGTGTGAGCAGATGGCGTGAGATCACCCAATGCTCCATTCTTAGCCGGTCTTTGGATCCTATTTAGATTGATGTGACCTAATCTAAGATGCCAGAGAAATGTGGTGTCATCTTCTAAGAAAACTTTCTCTTTTAAGGTTTGAAGAAGATGCAACATAGTTATAGGTATTATGTTTTGCGAGAAATAGTATAAGCGAATTATATAAAGTGCCACCACGAGATAACCCGTCATTTCTTATGATAGAAACACCACTATCAAAATTTCTTGAATATCCATGAATAAATAGTTTGAAACGAAATAAGGTTCATGAAACTCAAGCACATATAAAGCGTCCTTTAAAACTAAAGCTGTTCTATCGAAACATAAAAAACATCTCCGATTTGCTGCGGCCTCGACTTTCACCGCGGTGCCCATGGAGATCATTATCTCACCATCATGCGACTCCTTGTCCGCGAGAACCCACGCAGGTGTAACAAACATGATCGATCGCACTGTGTCTACTACCCAAGAATGGGTAGAACAAGTCGCTAAACATGTTTAGTTACTAAAGCAAATGGCGTACATTGAGCCTTGAGCTTGGGGCACTTAGCCTTCCAACGCCAGTCTCACTGCACTTGAAGCACTTGCCACTTCTACTTTTGCTTTTTCAAACCATTTGGTAGAGCCCTTTGTATTACTCCCACTCTTTTCTTTAGCATTATCATCTCTTGAATTCCACTTTTCCTTTTCATCTTCGATAAAGCGGTGGTTTTCTTTGAGGTGCGTACTAAAGGCGTGCACCTTTGCCCGTTTTATGCGTTCTTACATTACTAGATCCTCTTGCAATGAATCTAGAGTTTTAACTCTTATCATAAAGGGCCTTTATAACGGAAGTCATCAAAAGACTTGGGCAAAGTGTTGAGGATCATATCGATTCTGACTACGTCATCAATATATCCTCCAACCAACTCGAGCTCTCTGAAGAGATTGATCATTTGCTCTACATGGTCATGCACCGAATCGCTTTCCTTCATTGAACTTGACATTATTGATTTTGTCAAATTATAACAAGCGATTACTCGGACTCCTCATCTGATTTCATAAGACTTAGCCATATCATGGTCGCATCTTCCATCTCACGATCTTTGGAGTTAGGGGACTACGCACATGGTGACCAAAGAAGGCACTTTGCCATTCTATTTGATTTGTCCCATTCTCGTGCTCCTGCGCTCCTCATCGATAGATGAATCGTCTAGAGGCTAGGGACGGGCGTGAGTGAGTACAAATAGATTTTCTTCCGCATGAGAACATTCTCAATGTTTCGTTTCCACTCGATAAAATTCGGACCGGATAAGGGATTTTGTGCGAAGCATCGCGATGTCGGTGTAAGAGACATATCACGAAAGGATAATGTAAAACACATAAGCATCTGATCGCACATAATTAATTAACAACAATATTGTAACCTTTTGATAAAACAATATTGATTGAAACCTCAATCGCCCAAGGAATTCCACATGCAAGCCACGCGTGTGGGCGTTTACACATGAACCGCCGACCGGACTAAAATATACCTTTTAGTCGTTTAATTTCAATCCATGTCAACTTGTCCTTATGACAAATGAAATTAATGATTGGACCTTACTAGACCATATCACTATCACAAGAAGGGACTTGGCGGGAAGTTGTACTCGGGTGATGTCTAAGCAATGACCACAATTTTAACAACGGAAAAATGAATTCTTAGAATTGGCATACTCACTAGGACCATACCGCTTCTAATCCAAATTCTTTTGTTATCTCATTTTATATCCATCTCTAGAGAACTTATGAAAATCGCACATACGAGCCCAGCGTGTGGGCGTTTACATGAAACTCCCACTTCTCAATAGATTTAAAATGTTTTATTTAGAAATCTCATCTAACAAACTTATGATAAGCAGTGCAAGCAAACCCGCGCGTGTGGGCGTTTACTCACAGTCGTCTCACTTTGTTTAGAGATCAAAAGTGGAGGTCTTGACATTTTAATTTGAATAATGCGAGGTCCTTATAGAGCGGTAAGGTCGACCCAAGTTAAATCTCTCGAGGAAGGCTTAACAGGGCTACGGTTTTATGTCAAACACGAATGAAAAAGGAAAACTAACGTCCTAACATAAAGGGGCTGTCACGGAAAGGACGAAAGCAGAAATAAAATAAAGCGGGGAAAGCGGATGCACTTGGACAACAATAGGAATTGTGGATACAAGGAATTGGAGGCGGTGTTCTAGGGTTCGAATCTATCCTCGCTATTAATAAATCGAGGACGGTACACAATGCATAAAATACCCACGCCTCATCAAGCGGTCGACACTAACTAACCTCTCGATTACGTCAACGTTAGACTCGAACTTAATGACGGTGTCTCTCAATCAACCAACCATCAACTCGAAGGATATTTTACTACAAGGCATGCAATAGAAAAACCACAACCACATATATCATTTATTCAACAACAAACCAATCTCTCGATCACTTTCATTGTCAAACTTATATTTAATATAAATCTGCTCTCGCATATCTTTATAATCAAACATAAGCATACAATCAACCTACACTATTCTTTCGAACACCATGCATGAAGATCATAAAATAAACAATTTATACGGATGAGGAATCGCAAATCATCAACCCAACAATCACGATTCAAGATAAGAACAATTAAACAAATATTTCCCAACAATTCGATAATTTATCTCATGATAGAAATTAATCCAATCTCAATTACATAGACATAATCAAAATCAGGAAAACTTACAACCATTCATAGATAAATTCGTCTTCCAAAATTCGGAATCGTACAATTCCAATTGTTAATCCAAGGTGCAAGAATTAAAAGGAAAAGGGAAAGAAAAAGAAAAGGGAAAAGAAATCGCGTGAGAAACTGAAGAAAGAAAAATAAAAGAGGAACTAAGGGTTTCAGGCGTTAAAACAGTATTTATAGCAGACGAAAATTCACTCCCGGTCGACGCGACGCAGACCTTGGACGCTAGGAGTTTCGGACGAAAAAGCCGCAGCACCCCAGTGGGGACGGAGCACAGGGCGGACGCAAGTGCTCGAAAAGCGTGTCTGCGCCGGTTGGGGACCAGCGGGCGGCTGGAGAATGTCTTGCGAGCGGACGAAGCGCGGCGTCTTGGCACGAGAGGCGGCGGGCGCTGAGCATCCGGCCGGGCCGAGGTGAGTCTTGTGAGCGGCGTGCTGCGAGTGGCCAGGGCGTCTTGGCGTGGAAGCGCGAGCGGGCGGCTGGGCATCAGCGCCGGATGGGTGTCTTGAATTTGCGGCGCTGGCTAGTCTTCCGCGCGGATGGAAAGTGGCGCTACGGCGGCGCGGTTCGAGCGCCAGGTGTGCGGCATGGCGGCGGCGCTTGGCTGCAGCCGCGCAGGCGTTGGCGCTAGCCCGGCGTGCGTGGGCGTCGGCGCGTTGGCCTTGCGCGCGGGCGCCGACGTTGGCATGGCTAATGCTTGCGACGGGGAGTCGTGCACGACTTTGACGTTTCACTCCGTTCTTTCACGTCTGATCTCCAAATTGCAATCCGTTTGCGCCTATGAACTCCTATCGCGATGCTCTTCAATAAACTTGATCCTTGGCAGATCCAATTTCTCCTACTTTAATGCCGTTTTTCTACAAAACATCGAAACAAACGAAGTAAGTTCGAATTGACAAATATTAATCAAACCAACGGCATAAATAGAACAAACCATTGAAAATGACACACTAAACAATACCAAAAATCAGCACAAATTCATACTAAACAACTCCCCCACACTTATCCATTTGCTTGTCCTCAAGCAAAGTCTATACTAGTAAGAATAGGAAAGATAACTCATGCAGCTTTACTCTTAGTCTAATCGGTCAAACCTTATTGCTTTTCCCCACACTTGGTGTATCGTGTTCAAAAATAATGTGAAATAAATATAAGGCGGCAATTGATTTCCAATAAATAAAGGGTAACCTACGCCGGACCCAACTCTCCGTTGAGGGTTAACTAACTAATGTGGTCACCTTTAGCAACAAGTTTCTTTTAAAGCACAAAGAATGTTTTAACAGATTTTGGAACAATATTGAAAGGTGAACTCTCGATGAACTCGAGTTTCCTATCGTGGTTTTCCATGTCCATTTCTCAATTCACGAGAAAGAGGATGTAATCCCATCCTCCATTTCAACAATCTCGACAAATAAGCTGGGTTTTCATTCTCCTTATTTTTTACTCTTTTCACATTTTTTTATTTATAAAATGAAACAAGTATATAGGTAACCACAATGTTAACACTACCCCTAACATTAGCCGGACAAATCACATCAATTTTTCTCTATTCATTTTCTATCAATCATAATCTCGTCAATTCACATTACACTCGAATCATAAACCACCAAAAGTCTCGGAAATTTAAAACCAGTTTGACCAATACCACAGAGTTTAATTGCACAAATCAAAATCTAACTTACTCAAGATATACAATACTTGATTCCAAGAAATCAAAATAAGCACGGATGCACATTACCAAACATACAAATAGATAAGATCGTACACAAAACCGAGTAAACATCCCCACAATTCGAATTCCACCGTCCCAAAGGCTCCAAACATTAATAACACAAAATGACCATAGAGGATGATCTTCCCGATATTGAGCGGTGTGCGCTTTAGAGTTGGAGCATCACGGCTTCACCACACGGACATACAATGTCCCAAAACTCAAGAATAATAAACACTGAAACCTACACCACAGAAAACCAAAACAAAGACGAAAACCAAAATACAAGCAAAACCAACGAAAACAAGAACAAAGCAGAAAAAAGAAAACTGGTGGGTTGCCTCCCACGTGGCGCTTGTTTCAATGGCACGAGCTCCACCAATCAAAACGGACTATCCATAGTCCTTCACTGCAGGAATACCATCTCAACCAGCATCGAGAGGTAACAAGGTAAGCCTGAAGGGCGGTTAAGGTAGCAAATAATGAATTAATTAAGTTCAAATCAAACATCTTATTCTCCAAAGAAAATAGATAACTTCAACTCCAAAAGCACAATACTTTGGAGAATAAGGATGTTGAAAATTATAGATGCTACCGATCGTATGTTCTCTCTTCATCCTTCAACCGGATCGGGAAGATATACGCTTGTTCACACTTAGTCTCGGCTTGATGAATCCTCGACTCTTCACTTTCATCAACTTCCACGATTCTCCCCTCAACTTCATCATCTTCATAGACTATGATAGAAGAAGTTTGCTCCAATTATCTCGGCATCTCCTCCACACTTTGGTTGTGGACCAATTCTTCCACTATCATGGCTAACCGACTTACTTGAGTCTCTAAACGCTCGATAGATGTTTCCAAAATCTCGAACCTTTGTGGCTTCACCGGCTGACTCGCTTGAATGAACGCTTGCAATGACTCCTCCAATGTCGGCTTCACCGGTGCTTTCATCGGTGACTACGCACGAATGAGCGCTGCAATGACTCATCGATGTCGGCTTCATCGGTGTTGTTGGAAGAAGAGGTCCTGACTTTATGAAGAACTCTGAGGATGCTTCCAGTAGGGATCATAGGCTTGATGCTCACAGCCTGACGGGTATCCCTCAAAATAGTCGAATTGGGCTCCTTCTTCATAGGAAGAATTTGCCCAATACGACGAGCTTTCCTCCTCCATGCCTGTATGACCATATTCGTATCACGGTAACCTGCATTATGCACACCAACTACAAAAATAAGATCACACGCACTACTTGGAGAAAATAGAAACAAAGAAAAGAAAAAGAAAGAAATAAAAAGAAGAAGACGGGAAGAAAGCAGAAAAACAAAGCGACACAAAACAAAAAGCTTAAAGCCTTCCCGACACGGCGCCAAAATTTGTTCCACCAAATTGTTCTTTTTTATTTCCTGCAATAGTACGAGGTCCTATAGAGCGGTAAGGTCGACCCAGTCGAATCTCTCGAGGAAGGCTTAACAGCTACGGTTTTATGTCAAACGATGCGAGAAAAAGGAAAACTAACGCCCTAACATAAAGGGGCTGTCACATAAAGCAACGAAACAGAAATAAAATAAAGCAGGGAAAGCGGATGCACTTGGACAACAATAGGAATTGACAGATACACGGAATTGGAGACGGTGTTCTAGGGTTCGAATCTATCCTCGCTATTAATAAATCAATGATCGGTACACAATGCATAAAATACCCACGCCTCTCATCAAACGGTCAACACTAACTAACCTCTCGATTACGTCAACGTTAGACTCGAACTTAATGACAGGGGATCTCTCAATCAACCAACCATCAACTACGAAGGATATTTTACTACAAGGCATGCAATAGCAAAAACCCTAACCACATATATCATTTATTCAACAACAAACCAATCTCTCGATCACTTTCATTGTCAAACTTATATTTAATATAAATCTGCTCTCGCATATCTTTATAATCAAACATAAGCATATAATCAACCTACACTATTCTTTCGAACACCATGCATGAAGATCATAAAATAAACAATTTATACGGATGAGGAATCGCAAATCATCAACCCAACAATCACGATTCAAGATAAGAACAATTAAACATATATTTCCCAATAATTTGATAATTTATCTCATGATAGAAATTAATCCAATCTCAATTACATGACATAATCAAAATCAGGAAAACTTACAACCATTCATAGATAAATTCGTCTTCCAAAATCCGGAATCGTACAATCCTAATTGCTAATCCAAGGTGCAAGAATTAAAAGGAAAAGGGAAAGAAAAAGAAAAGGGAAAAGAAATCGTGTGAGAAACTGACGAAAGAAAAATAAAAGAGGAACTAAGGTTTTTAGGCGTTAAAACAGTATTTATAGCGAGAAAATTCACTCCAGTCGGACGGACGCCGGCGTCGGACGAGGAGTTTCGGACGAGAAAAGCAGCACCCCAAGTCGGACGAAGCACGCCACCGGACGTGGAAGTGCTCATAAAAATGTGCAGCCCCGACAGGGCAGTGACGCCGGAGAATGTCTGCTGGCAGGGCGGCGGGCGTCTTGGCGCGGAGAGGCGGCGGGCGGGGCATCCAGCCGGGACGCAGGGGTGAGGCAGCGGCGTGCAGCGAGTGAGTCTTTGGGCGTCTTGGCGTGGAGAGCCTTGGCGGCTGGGCATCCAAAGACCGGGACGGGTGTCTGAAATTTGCGGCGCTGGCTAGTCTTCCAGTACGGATGGAGAGTGGAGCGCTGCGGCGCCGCGGGTCGAGCACCGTGCGCGGCGTGGCGGCGAGGCGCTGGTTGCCGCCGAGCGCGCGGGGCGATGGGCGCCGCCGAGCACGCGTGAGGGTGCTGCAGGCGTTGGCCTTGCGCGGCGGGCGCTGACCTTGGCATGGCTAATGCTTGCGACGGGGAGTCGTGCACGACTTTGACGTTTCGCTCCGTTCTTTCACGTCTGATCTCCGAATTGCATTCCGTTTGCGCCTATGAACTCCTATCGCGATACTCTTCAATAAACTTGATCCTTGGCAGATCCAATTTCTCCTACTTTAATGCCGTTTTTCTACAAAACCTCGAAACAAACGAAGTAAGTTCGAATAGACAAATATTAATCAAACCAACGGCATAAATAGAACAAACCATTGAAAATGAAACACAAAACAATACAAAAAATCAGCATAAATTCATACTAAACATCGTGGTTACTTGCTTAGTCTTTTGATTCAAATGGTTTGTCCATGCAGATCACGTAATCCTAGCATGCTTTTCTATAGAACTCAACATGTAAAACATGCTTGCAAAATTCTAAAATTATTCTTGAAAACGCGATAAACCTAGCTTGCTTACTATGCGCATCCAATCACGAAAACATATAATATGTTTGTCTACGAAATTTAAACATACATAGCATGCTTCTGCATAATTTAAACATCCACGACATGCTATGAACGATTAAAAATAAAATAAAACGTTCATCGTGGCCCACTCGTGGAACCTGCACTTTCCTGCCTAATCTATTACATAGAATTGCAAAGTACAAATCTTCATAAACTTCAAAAACGGACCACGCATTCATGGGCACGAACCGGATTCGTTAAAACTGGATTCGGGCCGAAAAATCGGGTTTGGGCCAGAAAATTCGGTTCTGGGCCAGGTTTGGGCCGGGTCGGCCCAAGATGGGCTGGGCCGCGCACTAGGGCACGGCCATGCGCACGCCCAGCACCGCCGCCGCCCATCCTCGCACGCGCCTAGTCCGCTGAGAAAATCGCGCGGGCTTGAGGTTTCTATTGCGAATCTTGCGCCGAGGCCGAGCACCGCCAAGACCTCCCGCGAGATTCGCGTGCCCTCGCGTCGCCCGTATTTTGCGCGTCACCTCGCGGGCTGCCTCGCGATCGCAAAGCGCTCGCGGCGTTACTGTGGCGCGCCCGCAATCGCCTCACGCCGCGCGCGGCTGCGCGTTGCCTCGCTGGCTACCACGCGGTCGCGAAGGTGCTCGCGAGGAAAGTCGGGGATCTCGCGTGACAAACGCGTGCCCCGCATGCCCCCGTGCGCACAATTCGCGCACCACCTCACGGACGCGAGTGTGGCCGCTACCTGCGACGAGCGCTGCCGAGCGCACACCCTCAACGCCAGGTGGTGCTGAGGCCTCCGCGCGTGAAGCGCGAGCCCCTGTACCCCGATTGCCGAACCGTGCCGCCCACGTCGCCCTCGCCCAGCCTCGCTTCCGAGAAACGTGCATGGCGCCGAGCAGTGTGCCGCGAGCGCCGAGCACGCACGGCGTGCCGTCGCCCGCACACCCTCGTACCGTGCGGCCATTTCCGGTGTCTTCCCATCGTCTCGTTCTTCATGCTTTCGTCTTTGTTCTTCTTTTACAGATAAGATTCTTCTTTTACAGATAAGATTTACAGGGAAAAATCTAATCTAACCACGGATTTTCTCGTGGTGAAAAACAAAATCCGACAAAAATAAAGCGAGCCACGATGAGCGAGTATTCACAATTAATTAATTGCGCACGTAATAATCAAACGTGAATTAATCCAACAGAGCCAAGATACTGATCCCAGGCTCGGATACCAATTGAAGGGAAATCTGATTTTAACCCTCTCCCGAGGATCTATCTTGGATGTTTAATTCACCATACATTGATTATATTCCTAGCATGCACCTATATAATTAATTGCAACACGTATGAGTTTTCTCGTATTTAACTGCGAATCTGTCGGGGATGTACGGATCGAGACTCTTGCTTTGATCTTCTGGACTGTATCTCGGTTGCCTGATAAACGCGCATTTTACACGTTTATAATTGATATTTGAAGATGAGTTTAGCTCGTTTAATGTGCGTTTACGTATCGATTCTTAATGTTTTATCTATTTCTAGAAGATACTGCTCTTGGGTGTTCTTTTGGTGTTGTGTAGGTCCATATGTTGAAAATCGAAGCAAGGAATGATGCACGAGCCAAAATACACATCGACTGCTTCTAGCGACCACCTGGCGGTCGCTAGGCTGGCCGCTAAGCGACCCGCGAGAACCAGTGAGACCGCGATCGCGACCTCGTGCCGTGACGAGCCCAAAGACCGAGAAAGCTCTCGGGCGATTTCTCGCCACCGTGACTAGCGACCGCTAGCCAGGTCGCGAGGTAACCATGCGAGCACAAGGAGGCGAGTGCGAGCGAGAAGAGCGCGCGCGAGACATACCTAGCGATCGACCTAGCGATCGCGAGGCGTGGTCGCGAGTCCGAGCGGCAGAAGGAGAAATTAGGGTTTGGGGTGTGCCTATATATATGGCAACACCCCCTCACGCCCCCAACGTCGCACACACGCCTCCTCTTTATCAGTTTTTCATCAGTTTTTCAGATTTTTAGCTTTAGCTTCCATCTATTTTCATTCTAGAGTTGATTTGATCATTGTTCTTCATTAGTTTTACGCTTTGTCTACGATCCTAAGCGTTTCGTCCGGACAATCTTTGCAATTTTCCGTTTTACCGAGGTTGGGATTCAAGCCCAACGATTGTTCATCGACGCAACTTCATCGGGTTTCATTTATATAATTTCTATTTTATGGTTAATTCGTATTTTATTCCGTTTATTATGTCTAGCTAGATTTTCGTTCTAATCCTAGGGTTTGCATGATTCGATCCTATATGTTGTGATTCCTGTTATCGCTATTTACCTTCCAGGCATTGATTCATGATTCTTGGTGCTTATTTAAATGTGTTGATTTCTGATCAATCTTGATGCATATCTAGTTGTCGGTTAATTACGTAATTGTATTAATTGTCAATCGATCTCGAATGCATGATACGAATGAGCCTTGAGTCGTAGCTGAGATAGGATATTCGTAGGAAGCATATTCTTGTGATCTGTTTGGGTTGCTTGTTTTCACCTAGAGGCGTAATGATGTAGGGAAAACTAGTAATCTACACCGCTTTTGTCATAATGTAAATTGCTTTGTTATATATGTGATCTTCAATCTTGTCTGGATTAAAATTGGTTAATAGGAACAGGATAAACATACGTTGTGGATAGGATTAATGCATCCCTAGGGTTAGTCGTCCTTATCTTTTTTTAACATCCGAGTGTTTATTGCTTTATTTTATTTTCTGTTTTGTTACCTCTGCTTTGGATTGAAGTCCGAAGCCCTAAAATCTTACCAAACCATTTATGTTGCTTGGATAATGATGAATCATTGTTGAGTTAGCTTCTGTGTTTTCGCATTACAATCCATGTGGATACGATACTACCTTACCTTCTATATCGTCTTTTACGTGTGGAAAAGGGAGCGATCAAATTTTGGCGCCGTTACCGGGGATAGTTAAGATCATATAGGAATAACTTGACAATTTGGAATTATTAATTCAAGTTGTGCTTTTATTTTTATTTTATTCCTTGCCAATCGATTTCCTTCTTTTCTCGGGTAGTTTATGTTCACAAGGTCCCGAGGACCTCACGAACTACACTTTGATCCTGAAATCGAAAATTCACAAAGGAGAAGGAGACGGGCAAGAAGAAAGGAAGCAATGCAAATCGTAACAATCGAACAACAGGCGTTCCTCCCAAGTAGCCGCCTGTTAGCGGATTTTACAAAATGCAGCGCCAATTGGCGACTATGGGACTCGTTGTCCCCGCTCGGAGGCAAGACCGTTGAATTATATGTGCACCTCCTACCGAGCAATTTCAAGGAGGCGGATGGGGCCCAAGTAAACGCTAACAATTTTGAGTGGCCGGCCCTAATCGGCATGGTTCGAGGAGCAGTTCGGAGGAGGAGTCACAGAGTATCCGAATGCCCATCTCGAGACATATCTCGACATTTGTGACACCATCAAATGAGAATGGGGTGCCACAAGACACAATCCGGATGCGCATGTTCGGATTTTCTCTGCGAAATCAAGCAAAGGACTGGTTCAATACCTTAGATCGTACGGGCATCAACAGTTGGGCAACTCTGTGTGAGAAATTCCTCTCAAAGTACTTTCCACCGGCTAAGGCACAGAAGATCATAGCCGAGATTTCCCACTTCTCCCAGTTAGGAGATGAATCTTTATTCGAGTCGTGGGAAAGATTCAGGGGCTTATTAAGAAGGTGCCCACAACATGGATTTTCGAGGGAGCAGCAGATTACACAGTTTTACAGCGGGCTGACACCTCACACAAGGAGTATTTTTGACGCATCAGCGGGGGGCTGCCTATTGAATAGACGTGTAGACGAGGCCAGCCGCATCATAGAAGAGATGGCGGCCAACAGTTATCAGTGGCCGATGGAGAGGACACCGGTGGTGAAGGCTTCTACCGTTGAAGGTGATTCGAAGTACGATAATATTATAGAGCAGTTCACCTTGTTGAGAAGCCAATTTGAGAAAGAAAGGAAAGGAAAAGGCGTGGCTCAGATAAATGCTGCAGAGTCAGATATGAATGAGGCTGAGGACGTGAATTACATCAATCAGAGGAACAACCGTCCTGGGGGGAATCTGGGTACAATCGAAACAATGTAAATCACCCAAATTTCGTGACGCCAACCCCAATAATTTTCAACAACCTCCACCAGTTTCGATTCGAACGGAGTGATTCAAGAGACGAAGAACCCAAGTCTAGAGGACATGATGCAGCTTGGTTGTAAGCAACCAACAATTGGCAACGAATCAGAATTCGTTTATAAGCAACACCGGCGTAAGATTAATCATTTGGAGTCCACTGTGACGGCTATGGGAAAGCATATGAAGATGATGGAGAATCAAATAAGTCAGATAGCCGCACAACAGAATGGGCAGCACAAGTCGGGCCAATTTCCGAGTAGTACGGAGGTAAACCCTAAAAATCACTATAATGCCATTCAATTGAGGTGGGACGAGCCTATGAAAATCACGAGGAGACGAACGGTGAAAACGGGCAAAAGAGAGAGGATCTCGCAACCGAGCTCGCGACCGCGAGCCCGGCCGTGAGGAATCCTACAGTGGAGTTCGCGAGCGGTTCAGCGGCGCAACAAGTCAAAACGCGCCCGCGACAAGTCAGTCAGAGGGCCTAGCGAGCGACCTAGCGGTCGCTAGCAATTCTGAAGCGGCCGTGAGAAATCGTACAGAAGCTTCAAACGCAAACCTAGCGCCCGAGAAAACGGCCGCACGCGCGTCCGCGAAGACGAAGGAAGATGGTGTTCAGTTGCCTAGCGACCGCACACGCGGTCGCAAGGCTGATCGCGAAGGGCTACCGGTGAAGAAATTTCCGACGTACGTGCCACCAATTCCGTTTCCAAGCCGTTTGGCCAAGCCCAAGTACGATGAGAAGTTGACCAGGTTCATGGAGATGTTCCAAAAGGTGCACATCAATATTCCTCTACTTGATGCGCTCCGAGACATGCCGGGTTAAATGAAGTTTTTGAAGGATGCCGTTGCCAATAAAAAGAAGCTTGGGAAATTCGAGACGATAAATCTGTCTCAAGAATGCGATGTTGTCTTGCAAAAGAAGTTGCCGCTCAGCGAAAGATCGAGCGACTTCACCATAGCATGTGTCATCGGAGGACGTACATTCTCAAGGTTCTGTGTGATTTGGGGGCAAGCATCAATCTGATGCCGTTGTCCATTTTTATCAGATTGGAGATTGGAGAGATAAAGTCGACCACCATAGCTCTTCAGATGGCAGACACATCGGTGACTTATCCGAAAGGGATAGTGGAGGACGTGCTTGTGAAAGTTCGAGATTTCATCTTCCCAGCTGATTTCGTTGTTCTCAATATGCGAGAGGATGGGAATACACCTCTTATTCTCGGGCGACCATTCCTAGCTACCGGTAGAGCAATCGATGAGCGTGCAAGATGGAGATCTCACCTTGAGTCAGCGATGAGGAGATGAAAATCTCTATATCGATGCTATGAAGCGGCTGACGAGAAGACCATGGAAGGCTCGTCGAGTTATAGAGCAACTGTCGCCCACTCACTTTCAATCAATGACCCGTGGAGTTTTATATGCAGAACTCGATTTTCTCACCCGCAGACCTTGATGAGGCATGTGATGAGATTTTAAGTACCTTGAGTCCATCGATGAAGTCGAGGCCTCCCCGAGTCGGTGCCTTATTTAGATGTGAGGAAGCCGATTGGAGGAGAAGACGCCGTGGTGAAGAAGGAAGAGACTACACCCAAGATTGAGTAAAAAGAGTTGCCGGACCACGTTCAGTATGCATTCTTAGGCGATGATGAGACATGCCCGGTGATAATATCTTGGCTTTGATAGATGAGGAGGCACGAACACGATGGTTGTCTTTGCAGCGATACAAGTCTACGATTGGGTGGGCGATTTACGATATCGAGGGTCACCCTCGATTTGCATGCATCGGATCTGTTAGAGAATGAATATAAGCTAAAGGTGCAACCTCAGCGCCGGTTGAATCCGGCAATGCGAGGTCGTCGAGAAAAGAAGTGTTGAAGCTCTTAGGCGGGCATGATCTATGCTATATCCGGCAGCGGAGTGGGTTAGCCCAACTCAAGTGGTATCCAAGAAAGGGGATATCACGATGATTAGAGAGCGAGACAAAGCGAGCTTGTGGCAACAAGACTAGTAACGAGGATGGCGGTTTGCATCGACTATCGTGCTCTGAACACAGCCACGAGGAAAGACCATTTTCCCCTGCCCTTTATTGATCAGATGTTGGACAGACTAGCGGGGTATGAGTTCTACTGTTTTCTCGATGGATATTCGGGGTACAATCAGATTGCCATCGCCCCCGAAGATCAGCACAAGATGGCGTTTACGTGTCCGTATGGAGTTTTCGCCTATAGGCAAATGCCGTTTGGATTGTGCAATGCTCCAGCCACGTTTCAAAGGTGCATGATGTCCATCTTCCATGGGTTGATCGAGAATATTATGGAAGTCTTTATGGACGACTTTTCCGTGTTTGGCTCTTCATTCGACCATTGTCTCCATAATTTGTCACAAGTGCTGCAAAGATGTGAGGAGACGAATCTTGTTCTCAATTGGGAGAAGTGCCATTTCATGGTGAAGGAAGGTATCATGCTTGGTCACAAGGTCTCGGCCAAAGGTTTGGAAGTGGATCGAGCAAAGATAGTAGCTATCGAGAAACTACCTCCGCCTACAAATGTCAAATCAGTGAGGAGTTTTCTCGGTCATGCGGGTTTTTATAGAAGGTTCATCAAGGATGTCTCAGCGATCACGAAGCCATTGTGTGGACTGCTCGAGAAAGATATGAAGTTCATGTTCACAAATGAGTGTCTGGAGGCGTTCGAGAAATTGAAGTTAGCCCTGATCTCGACTCCAGTTTTGGTCTCCCCTGATTGGAGCCAACCGTTCGAGCTGATGTGTGATGCGAGTGATTGGGTAGGTCGGTCTTTGTGTTAGGCGTAAAGCGAGACAAGCTTTTCCGAGTCATTTATTATGCAAGTAAGACTCTCGACTCTGCTCAAATGAACTACACCACCACCGAGAAGGAATTACTTGCTTTGGTATATGCTTTTGATAAGTTTAGACCTTATTTGGTGGGCACCCACACCATCGTACACACTGACCATGCCGCCATTCGTCATCTGTTCGCCAAGAAAGATTCAAAGCCCATATTGGTGAGATGGATACCCCTTCTTCAAGAGTTCGACATGGAAATCAAAGATAGAAAGGGCTGCAAAATGTGGTTGCCGACCACTTGTCGCGATTGGAGAAGCCAGTCGAAGGAGAGGATAAGAAGATTGGGATCAAGGAGAACTTCCCAGACGAGCACATCTTGAGCGTCATTGATCGCACACCATGGTATGCTGATTTTGTCAATTATTTGGTGATTGGAGTTTTACCTCCATCGTGCAAAGGTCATTTGAAAAAGAAGTTTCTCCACGATGTCAAGTTCTATTATTGGGACGATCCTCATCTCTACCGATGTGCCGATGGTGCGATCGTCGGCTGCGTTCCCCAAGGAGAATGGGAGAACATAATCCACAAGTGCCATAGTTCGTTGACCGAGGCCATTTTGCGTGAAGCAAGATAGCGGCAAAGATTTGCCACGATGGATTCTTTTGGCCTTCGATCTTCAAAGATTGCCAATCTTTTATCAAGAGTTGTGATCGTTGTCAAAGAGTGGGGAATGTCACTAAGAAAGCGAGATGCCACATAAAACCATCATGGAGGTGGAACTATTTGGCGTATGGGGATCGACTTCATGGGTCCGTTCCCCATGTCTTGTGGTTACACGTACATTCTTCTTCTTTGTGGAGTCGTTTCCGTTGGGTAGGCGATTCCCACCGTCACGAACGACTCAAGGTAGTGATCAAGTTCCTCCACAAGAACATTCGACTCGATTTGGAGTTAGAGGCGTTGATCGGTGATGGGGATCGCGTTTAATAATAAGTGGCTGAGCAGCGTTCTAGCCAAATATGGTGTGAAGCATCGAGTCACCTCCCCTACCATCCACAAGAAAGCGGGCAAGCCGAGCTCGCCAACCGAGAGATCAAGCGATTTTAGAAAATCGGTTGTTCATCGCAAGGATTGGGCCAAGCGGTTGGATGATGCTCTTTGGGCCTACCGGATGCTTACAAAGCTCCCATGGCCTATCTCCATATCAAATGGTATTTGGTAAATCCGCCATTTATCGGTTGAATTGGAGCACAAAGCATATTGGGCCACGAGGAGAATCAACATGGATTTCAAGGAGGCCGGTATGATGAGAAGTGACCAACTGTTGGAGCTTGACGAGTGGAGGAATGAAGCTTTTGAGAATTCTCGGATATACAAGGAAAGAGCTCAGAAATTCCACGATCTCCACATTCGTGCCAAAGGATTTTCGCCGGGTAATGAAGTCTTGCTTTACAATGCTCAACTCCGTCTATTCCCGGGAAAGCTCAAGTCAAGATGGTCGGGGCCGTATACCGTTTACCGTGCACTTGCTAATGGGAGTTACGAACTCCTAGACTCGGGGGGCAATATTTTTAAAGTGAACGGCCAGTACCTCAAATCCTACTTCAAGTCACACTTCGATCGAGAAGTCAAGGTGACAAAGCTCAACGAACCATGATAAGAGGTACCGTCGAGCTAGCGACGATAATTCTAGCACTGGTTGGGAGGTAACCCAACAGTTTTACATGCTTTTTTGTTTGTTGTTTTCGTTTTTGATTTTGGTTGTGTTTCTTTGTTTGTGTCATGTCTCGTTGTTTTGTGAGATCCCAAAGTTTTAATAGCTTTCTTTAAAAAAAAAAAAAAAACAAGTACCTAGCGACCACCCTAGCGACCGCGAGGTCGCGAAGTGTGGTCGCGAGAATTTGGGCAGAACGTTTTTGTCGAAGCGACAGAGTCATGCCAAGCTCGCGATCATGACTGCGAGCTCGACCATGAGATCCGTCGCGACCAGCGTCTGACCAGCGCCCGCCCGTGACCGTATTTTAACTCTTATTTTCCCCATTCTTGTAACCTTCACGCACACACACACATTTTTCTGAAAAATAGCAGCCCCCTTCCCCTCTCAAGCACCCAAGACACCTCTCTCTCCAATTTTCTTACGTTTCTCCATCAAATCCACTCAAGGTATGCTATATTTGTTTCATTCTTCATGGGTTTACGTTTATTGAGCATGATTTGGAAGGATTTGTTCCATTTATCCTATTGAAGTGGGTTTAATTAAATTTGAGAGACTAGGGCTTATTTTGTTAGATTTGTTTGGTGTTTGAGCATGGTTTGTCCAATGATAGGTTTATTAACGTTTATACACGTATATTGTTCGTCTAATGTGCCTACATTGTTGATTTGGGTTCAAAATTTGAGAAATAGGCTTTATATTTATTTTGCTCATGTGCTTTCGGCGATCGCGTTCGCGGGATTGGATGTCTGAAGGTGGGCGCTCTGCTTGCCGCTGCCGCCGCCCGCCTGTGTGACCGCTAATCCTTGCTTGACCACCCTCGCGACCATGAGGTGTGGTCGCGAATTCGCTCGAGCGTCAATTTTGCAAATTTTGGTCAGTGTGTGTGTTTTTCCCATTTTATGTTGTCTTGCAAGATCATATGAAAATATGGAAATAATTTGACTAAGTTGAAGTTTGGGGGATCTATATTGAGCATTTTGGGTTGGCGTTGTTTTGATAGTTTCATTCCTACACGCTGACTTTGAAATTCTTTTTAGGTACAATATGCAGCGTACTCACGGTCCACAAGCGCAAGTGGCAAGAGCATTGTCTCCACTTCCCACGACGAGACACAAGATGAGCTCCACGACGAGCTACGATGAGCATCATGATGAGCCTCACGACGAGCCACGCATGGCACCACAAGATGAATTCGATCCAGAAAATTTTAGAGTCAGACTGCTGAATGACTCGTCGAGAAGTCGTTGGAATCGATTGGTGAGATTACGGCATAGGCATTCACGGTTCATGTGCATCAATACGTGTCAAGAGATGGGTATAACCAATGATGTGACGTGGTTGGCGAGAGATCCGGGCTGTACTCAGTTATCACGGCCAACTATCTTACATACCGGATCTTGACGCTCGAATTCTTGTCGACTCTCCATGTCCACAAGACAAACGGAATGCCGGATTACATCATGTTCCAGCTTGACAATCAGCCCGTCAACTATCCGTGGGCGAACTTAATGGAATAATTAATGGAGATCCGTAGGAAACAACCTAGGGACGCCGAGTACGGTCAAACAAAGTTCATGGACTCGGACGAGCATGGCCAAAGTTCATGGACTCAATCGGACTCGAGCCGCCGACCGGCTCATCACGTTCACCTTACATGGCCGTTCGAGCCCGTCCTCTCACAAGATATGAGCATACTGATTGGATCCGTGTTCAACCAGAAGATGCATGCCGGCATGTTCCTAGCTCAGCACTTCCACATGTAGTCCACGGTTTCGAGTAATTCGAAGATATGCATAGGGGGATTCGTTACCCCATTGCTGATTTTTGGGATTACGATTTGAGAGAGTCCGATCTCTCGACATCTTCTGGACAAGCCGTGCCTATCGTCCGACGTTCTGAAGAGGCACCAGGCGTTACTGTGGGCATTATATGATCAAACGCCAATCGGTTTTCCGCTTACCCAATCCGAGCTCTCGGTATAAGCCGCTACTTTAACGCGATGCCAACCGAATTTGAGCTCCTCCGCACACTATGCATGGACGCGGCGTGAACGCGCAAGGCGAGGTTGAGGTGAGAAACCGCATGAGGAGCAAGCCGAGCCCGGTGGCTCTCGAGACAAAGCGGCATATTGCACCCGCCACCCGTTCGAGGCGATCCCGGGATTTATGATCGATTAGATCAAATAGATGGTCGTCTCAACCATATTGACGGGAACCTGACCTCGATTATGGAGCAGCAACAAGCCCTCTACACCCAACAACAGGCACATCTCGAGCAACAACGTAAGATGATGGAGATGATGCAGCAATGGAATCAGTGGCATGGATTTTATCCGCCACCGGAGTAGCGCGGCATTCAAGGTAAGTTTTCTCTCCCAACTACTCTTTTCTGCAAACCTTATTGCTTCCACATGTTCACAATAAGTTTGGGGGAGTAGACGAGTTTGGTTGGTTGAGAATCATGTTTATGTTTCTGTGCTTGATGGTTAGTTGTTATGCTTTGGGGTCTTTTGTCGTGTTTTTGTTTTGTTTTTCGTTTTTGTGTCCGTCGATCAACGAGTTAAGTGAAGTGTGTTAATCCATGTGGCCAATGACGATAGAAATTTTGAACCCAAATTTAATGATAGTGCGCATGATATGTTAGAAAATGACGCATGAATGACGTGAGATGGCTTAGGCTTGTTGTTTTTCACCGTTTGCTTATCCTGTGAGACTTGAGCTTCACTGTATACATATCTTGATACAGTTTCTGTTAATTGTGTGATATCGTGCATGTGACTATCTTCTAGAACTTGTCATTTTTCTGTGTCGAGACTGCAATATGTGTTTCGAATTTGGAAAGGATAAAAGGCCATCTTTGTTAACCACATATTCACCCAAACACTAACCCGATGATATATACCATTTGTCGCCTTCTTTGAGCCTTTATTAGACTTTTTCTTTCGATTAACCGGATGATAGGAGGTGAGAATGGATATGGGAATCAAAAGGGGTTGAAATTTTGATGTAGTTATGACGAGAAAAGTTTCTTTTAGAAAATACATCTGTGGTGAAGAATAGTACCTTTGTTGTGAATGATAAACCCTATAAGCTCTAGAAAAGAAAAAAAAATGATAAGTTCACTATGAGTGTTGAGTATAAAGGGTCTTTAATCAAAGTATAGGTACCTTCTGTAGCATAAAACGTTGATTTAGCACGTTGGGAAAGAAGAGAAAAATGGACAAAGTCCATATGTGTCGAAAAGTATAAATGGGGATACTTGGAATATTCTTGAGTCACTTAGCCATATTTTATCCCACCTTAACCAATGTGCCTACATTACAACCTATGAAAAGACCTCTTTGATCCTAATTTGAACACAATGACGCGGTGGAGATATTAGAGAAACGGCAAGCCTATGGTAAGATGTTGCATTGCATTGATCGTTGAGTGTATACACGTCCTACATTTCTTTATGAGTTGAGTGTATCCTATATTTTACACACATGCCATTGTGAGGGTTGAATTAAATGAGTCTTTGCCGTAAATTGTTGTTTGTGTTGAGTGGACTAACGTCGTCATGTGCACTAATGTTTTTGAGCGTTGATATGTTTCTGAGGCCTAGAATGGTTATCATCTTTGCTACGCTCGTTGATTTTTTCGTTGTGTCTTTATGTTTTGGTTTTGTTTGAGGACAAACAATGATTTAAGTTTGGGGGGTTTGATAATCGCGCATTTTACACGTTTATAATTGATATTTGAAGATGAGTTTAGCTCGTTTAATATGCGTTACGCCTCGATTCTTAATGTTTTATCTATTTCTAGAAGATCTTGCTCTTGGGTGTTCTTTTGGTGTTGTGTAGGTCCATATGTTGAAAATCGAGCAAGGAGCGACGACGAGCCAAAATACACATCGACTTGCTTTAGCGACCAGCCTAGCGGTCGCTAGGCTGGCCGCCAGCAACCCGCGTGAGAACCCAGCGAGACCGCGATCAGGTGACCTCGTGCCATGAGCGAAGCCCAAAGCCGAGAAAGCTCTCGGGCGATTTCGCGATCCGTGACTAGCGACCGCTAGCGGTCGCGAGGTAACCATCTTGAGCGCAAGGAGGCCAACATGAGCGGCGAAAAGCGCTGCGAGACATACCTAGTGATCGCGGGCGTGGTCGCGAGTCCGGCGGCGAAGGAGAATTAGGGTTTGGGGTGTGCCTATATATGGCAACACCCCTCACGCCCCCAACGCCGCACACACGCTCGAACCTCTTTATCAGTTTTTTCATCGAGTTTTCAGATTTTTAGCTTTAGCTTCCATCTATTTTCATTCTAGAGTTGATTTGATCATTGTTCTTCATTAGTTTTACGTTTTTCTCACGATCCGGACGTTTTAAATCCTGGACAATCTTTCAATTTTCCGTTTTTTTGAGGTTGGGATTCAAGCCCAACGATTGTTCATCGACGCCTTCAATCGGGTTTCATTTATATAATTTCTATTTTATGGTTAATCGTATTTTATTCCGTTTATTATGTCGGCTAGATTTTCGTTCTAATCCTGTGGTTTGCATGATTCGATCCTATATGTTGTGATTCTGTTATCGCTATTTACCTTCCGAGCATTGATTCATGATTCTTGGTGCTTATTTAAATGTGTTGATTTTGATCAATCTTGATGCATATCTAGTTGTCGGTTAATTACGTAATTGTATTAATTGTCAATCGATCTCGAATGCATGATCTGAATGAGCCTTGAGTCGTGGGCGAGATAGGATATTCAGTAGGAAGCATATTCTTGTGATCTGTTTGGGTTGCTTGTTTTCACCTAGAGGCGTAATAGTAATAGGAAAACTAGTAATCTACAGCCGCTTTTGTCGTAACAGAAATTGTCGGTTATATATGTGATCTTCCATCTTGTCTGGATTAAAATTGGTTAATAGGAACAGGATAAACATACGTTGTGGATAGGATTAATGCATCCCTAGGGTTAGTCGTCCTTATCTGTTTTTAACATCCGAGTGTTTATTGCTTTATTTTATTTTCTGTTTTGTTACCTCTGCTTTGGATTGAAGTCCGAAGCCCTAAAATCTTACCAAACCATTTATGTTGCTTGGATAATGATGAATCATTGTTGAGTTAGCTTCTGTGTTTTCGCATTACAATCCCTGTGGATACGATACTCTGCTTACCTTCTATATACGCCTTTTACGTGTGAAAAAGGGAGCGATCATTGCCCAATCTCCAATATCGAGTGAGGATAATCTATGGAGAATGCTACAGAAAATCACCCTAACCCTCTCTATGATTTTCGAAAATATCTCTCCCAAGCACTATGAGATTCTCGAAAATAGTGTTAGGATAATTGAGGATTAGCTTTGATCTTATCTCTTACCTTATATTTATAATGCATTACTATAATCCCATAAGGAAAGGATCCATGCATATCCCATAAATATAATAATATCCTTATAGGATAAAGAGAATAAAATTATTATCCTCAGAGAGGTAGAAGGGGGCGCCGATTTCTTCAGTAGCTACGGGCCTGGATGGGCCAGCCCAGGGATCAAATGCAAGGAATAAAGATGGGCCTCAAATAAATTAATTATCTTATGTTCAACCCAGAACATAAATTAATTTATAAACATTCATTCATGCCACTAGAGAATAAATGCTGACTTACCCCTTTATTACCGAAGTTGAGTCGGGCTTGCATTTAGACATTATGAATCCCCGTATTTAAGATATCACATGTCCATTAATTATTTTGAGCATTCTGACTGCTTAAAATAATTAATATCTTTAATTCCTTAAGTAGTACCACTCAACCTTATTATTGTACTTGAGCTAACTCAACCTGCAGGGTTTAGTACAATAAACCTTTTGAGCTCCTTAAGGGGACATCATCATCCTAAACGGATACGGTGACTCGATACAGATAACTAGCATGACATACAAGCACTGCCACCACCCAAGATGCGGAGAATATTGGGTTAGAACATATAACCCTCACCCATAACAAGTCAAAGTGATGGTCAGCAACTCATACTCACCTAATACCTTATCGAGGTTTAGATCATCGTAAGTCACCGAGATCTAGGTTCTTCACGACGGTCAGATAGAAGAACTCATCTCACTGTGATCCATCAATACGTCAGAGACATACCAGCATAGACAAGCAACCAAGTCAAGTCACTTCTTATCTATACCTCAGCCTATACCGACAACTCGTCCTCAAGTTGTCTCGGTAGTGATTCTTTTTATATCTCATTAAGCGACCAATCATACGGACTTACGTGATCTTCTACACATCGTATGATCTAACTTATATATGAGATAAGGGGACACAGATATATGCAATCAAGTAATCAATTCAGATACGAGATCGTAATAGTGGTAACAGGATACATTGTATAAGGAGGAGAGCCGTCTTGAGCAAGTACAAGGAGGCCATCGGCTGGACCTTAGCCGACCTCAAGGGCATCAGCCCTACTGTTTGCCAACACTACATCTTGCTCGAGGACGATGCCATACCGGTCAGAGACCCCCAGAGAAAGCTCAATCCGGTAATGAAAGAAGTTGTCAAGGTGGAGATACTCAAACTCCTTGAGTTGGGTCTCATTTACCCTGTCTCAGACAGCCGGTGGGTCAGCCCGATCCACGTCGTGCCAAAGAAATCCGGCGTACAGGTGGTCGAGAATGGAGGCAAGGAACTGGTCGCGATGAGACTCCAGACAGGCTGGAGGGTTTGTATTGATTACAGAAAGCTCAACAAAGTGACCAGGAAGGACCACTTCCCCCTGCCGTTCATTGACCAGATGCTTGAGAGACTCGCTGGGAACAGGTATTTCTGTTTCTTTGACGACTACTCAGGTTATATGCAAATTTGTGTGGCATTAGAAGATCAAGTTAAGACCACATTGACTTGCCGTTTGGCTCATTTGCATATTGTCGCATTCCATTTGGTTTATGCAATGCCCCAGGGACATGTCAAATATGCATGATGAGTATATTTTCTGATTTGCTTGAGCAATGCTTTGAGGAGTTCATGGATGATTTTACTATTTATGGTAAGACTTTTAACAGTGCATAGAGCATCTTGAGTTAGTTCTGCAGAGGTGCGTGGAGGAGGACCTTGTGTTGAATTATGAGAAATGCCACTTTATGGTCAAGGAGGGAATTGTCCTTGGGCATGTTATCTCGGAGAAGGGCATTGAGGTAGACAAAGCCAAGGTGGAGATCATAGCCAAGTTGCCTTACCCCACCAACATCAAGTAGCTGCGGGGATTCCTTTGCCACACTGGATTCTATAGGCGGTTTATCAAGGACTTTGCCAAGATAGCACAACCGATGAACCACCTCCTGCAGAACGATGTACCGTGGGAGTTCGACGACGCATGTAAATAAGCCTTCCAGATATTGAAGGAGCACCTTGTCACAACGCCCATCATAAGGCCACCCAAATGGGGCATGCCCTTTGAGCTGATGTGCGACGCTAGTGGATACGCTGTTGGCGCGGTGCTTGGGCAGAAAATTGGCAAGGAAAGCTTCGTCATCTACTATGCATCGAAGACCCTCACCGGGCCCCAGATCAATTACACGACCACGGAGAAGGAGCTTCTTGCCATGGTGTTTGCCTTCAAAAAATTCTGCTCCTACCTCTTTAGGAGCAAGACGGTGGTTTACACTGACCACGCCGCCTTGAAATATCTCATGGCCAATAAGCATACAAAGCCAAGGCTTATATGGTGGATACTCCTCCTCCAAGAGTTCGAAAGAGATCCAATCCGAGCCACGTTTCCAGACGAGGAGCTGCTCGAGATCTACATCAAGGAACCGTGGTACGCGGACTTGGTGAACTACATCGTGACCGAAGTGTTGCCCGTGGGGATGCCAACTGATCGAGCTAAAAACACACTCAAATTCACTCGCAATCGTACGAGGTAATCGTAGCGTGGTAAGTTAACACGAGTCGTCTCTCAAGGAAAACTTAACAGGGCGATTGTTCATGTCATACACAGAAAGCGATTAAAATCCTAAACATTCTAATACCAACGAGGGTTTGAACATGCAGGAATTGAAATACGGGAAATAAACAGCGAACCTAAGCTAGGGGTTGTCAATCCCGAGCTAAACTAATAAAGCGATAAATCTAAACTAGGGGTTGTCAATCCCTAGTTGAACTATGAAAGCGATAAATCAAAAGCGATAAACAAAGCAATAGCAAACATATTCTTAGGGTTCGTCAAGCCCTAATCTAAGTCTACTTGTAAATGAACCATGATCGTCAATCATCCAACAAGAACAGGAATAATCGAAAGCAAGAAATCATAGCAATGTAAATTGATAGAAACACGAGAACAATCCATTGTCACATATGAAATTGAATCCCACGAAACCATCAACAAAACACTATGAAATTGATTACGAAAGAACGATAATCCAAAGCATAAATTGAAATCAAGATTATTCAATGATGAACAAGAGAACATGAATTAAATCTAACTATTATCCGTTGTTGTCGTCTCAAGAAATGAAGGAATCTTTGAAGAATCAGAGTCAGCAAGCGAGCCCGAAATTCAAATCAAGAACTCAAACCTAAACGCGCATATATATATTAATTAAAAAGTGAGCGCCGGCTTGAGATGAACGCTCGTTCAGAAAACGTTCTGCCTTGAATCTGAACGCTGGATCACAATGAACGCTCGCTGGGTGAAGAGTTCTGCATTGGAAGCGAGCGCCGGTTGGAGGCCAACGAGCGCGGGGTGATGAACGCGGGCGAGTGCGCGATCTTTGAGAGCGCGCGGCGGGCACGCGGGCGCGCAAGCGCGCGCGCGCTTGCGCCGGGCTGGAGATGAGAGGCGGAGTGGGCGCTGCGGCGAGCCAGCGCCGAGGGAGGAAGCGGCGCTGTACCGGCGCTGACTTGAACGCACGCTGGAGAGCCGGCGCGCTTAGCGGCGGAGCGTCTTGGAAAGGTGACGACGTTGAGTTGAGCATCGAGACACGCAAGGGGCTGGCGCAGGGCTGGGCGGCCGGCGCCGGACGGAGTGAGCGAGTGAGGCGCTGGGCGAGCGGAGGGCGCTGGGCTGGGCGAGCATCTGCGACGCTAAGCGGCGGCGAGGCGACGTGAGCGCCGATTCGCAACGAAGCGCCGCTGAAATGGGTGAACGCGCGCTGTCTTGAGCGCCAGCCGGGCGACCGCCGCTGCGGGCAGCGCCGCTAGCGCGCGCGGTCGACAGGTGGCGTGCGTCGACGGAGTCGTCGCGGCCGACGTTCGCTCCGTTCTTTCTCGTTCGAACTCCGATTTACGAACCGTTTGCACCTACGAACTCCTGTCGAAATGCTCTTAAATTATATCAGATCCTTGGCAGATCCAATTCATCCTATTTTCTGCCATTTTCCTACAAAACATCGAGATGAACGAAGTAAGTCCGAATCAATAAACATTAATCAAACCAACGACATAAATAGGACAAACCATAGAAAATGACACGTAAAACAATACCAAGAATCATCACAAAATCATACCAAACAACTCCCCCACACTTATCCATTTGCTTGTCCTCAAGCAAAGTCTATACTAATAAGAGTCGAAAAATAACTCATGCAACTTTACTCTTATTCTAATCAATCAAACCTTATTGCACTTCCCCCACACTTGGTGTTTACGAATTCAAAGATAATGCGAAATAAATCAAGAACGACAATTGATTTCCAATAAATAAAAAGGTAATCTCTGCTCAGACCCAACTCTCCGTTAGGGGTGAACTAACTAATGTGGTCACCTTTAGCAACAAGTTTCTTTTATAAAGCATAAAGAATGTTTTAACAGATTTTGGAATAATATTCGAAAGGTGCACTCTCGATGAACTCGAGTCTCCTAACGTGGTTTCCCATGTCCATTTCTCAAATTACGAGAAGAGGATGTAATCCCATCCTCCATTTCAACAATCTCAACAAGATCTTGGAGTTTTCATACTCCTCATTTTCTTCTTCTTTTCACTTTTTTTTTATATATATAAAATGGAACAAGTATATAGCAACCACAATGTTAACACTACCCCTAACATTAGCCGGACAAATCACATCAATTTCCCTATTCATTTTCTATCAATCACGGTCTCACGATTCACATTATACTCAAATCATATATCACCAAAAGTTTGGAAATTCAAAATCAATTTGATCAATACCACGAGTTCAATTGTACAAATCAAGATCCTAACTTACTCGCATAGAAAAAGCTTACGTCCAAACAATCAAAATGAGCACAAGGGCACATCATTAAGCATACAAAACAATATATCACGCACACAAAACTGAGCAAACATCCCCCACACTTAAATCGAGCACTGTCCCCAGTGCTCAAAACATTAAAAGCTCAAAATAACCATAGAGGATGATACTTCCCTGATAATCGACGAATGTGCGATGTAGTGTTGGAGCATCCTAGCTTCATCTCACCGCTGATCAAAATATGCAAATTCTTCCTTCCCAAATTCAAACAAGACTAACACAAAGATAACAAACAGATCAACGAACAACAAAACAAGCAAAAAGAGAAAGAAAGAAAAACAAAATAAAAACACCGTGGGTAACTCCCATCGAAGTACTCGGTTAACGTCGTGAGCACGGCGTAAACCCGCATAACAACGGACTATCCATAGTCCTTCACCGCAGAATACCATCTCGGCAAAGCATCAAGATAAACCATATATGCACAAAGGACAAGAAAGAAAGCAAATAACGAATCATTTAAGGACAAGTCGAACATCCTATTCTCCAAAGAAAATAGATGACATCAATTCCCAAAGCACAATACTTTGGTGAATTAGTCGCTGACATACTATAGAAGTTACCTCGACTTTTGTTATCACCGTGTCCTCCTTGGGGACACGTATTTCACATGTCGAGGCAGCTCTTTCACTTTTAGAGTGGGTTTAGGCGTGTCATCGGTTTCATGCCCCCACTCTTCCTCGTCGATCATCCCGTAACAACTCCTCGTGGCTCGATCTAGCACCTCATCCTCACGCACCCATTCTTAATCAATTTCCACCTCCTCCGTTGCGCTGACACGACATGTGTCTCTCCCACCCAATTCTCAATAATTGGGTCACTTTCTAAACGATGACCACTTTGGACTGACCGGATTGGTTTGGAAGTTCCCTCATTGCAAGTTGCCGTTGATACTCAACATACTTAGCGACAATCAGTCCCATTTGTGCCTCTAAATGCTCAAGAGTTGCGTCTCTATCATCCAATGGCGAACTCGATGGTCGGTGGTCGCTTTGAGCCTCATAGGGTGAGCTTGAGGCTCCCTATTGCATCTTGTTGCAGCAACTCGTCCAGCTTCTCGGTCATCATTTCTAATTTAAACATGTAAGCGCTTTTGATTTTAGTGTCGGCATCCACATCCCAAGTGGCATTTGAGGTGGAGGTGGGCTGCTGCGGGTATGATTGCGGTGGAAGCGGAGGCGGTGTTGTGGTGGATATGAGTCTTGAGGTGATTTTTGTGGTACTCATATTAAGGTGGAGGATGTGGTTGCTCGAGAGGCATTGTAGGATAGATCCTCATAGTGTCATGGAGGCGGTTGTTCCAGTAGGGATTGGAGGCTTGATCCTCATAGTGCGGTGGAGTGGTTGATCCCAATATGGATTATAGGCTTGTTGCTCGGGATAGGGATCATACGCTGATGCTCGTAGCCCAACGGACATCCTCGAAAAAACCGACTGGGCTCCTTCTTCGAAAGAAGAATTTGCCCAATATGGGGAGCTTTCCTCCCCCCAGCCTGCTTGACCATATTCGTACTGCTGGTAACCCTGCATTAACAGACACCAACAACAAAAACAAGATCACACGCACCAGGGGGAGAAAATAACGAAACAGAACAAAAAGAAAACACAGAAAACAAACAATACGCCTAAAGTTTTCCCCGGCAACGGCGCCAAAATTAATCGAGCTAAAAACACACTCAAATTCACTCGCAATCGTACGAGGTAATCGTAGCGTGGTAAGTTAACACGAGTCGTATCTCAAGGAAAACTTAACAGGGCGATTGTTCATGTCATACACAAAAGCGATTAAAATCCTAAACATTCTAATACCAACGAGGGTTTGAACATGCAGGAATTGAAATACGGGAAATAAACAGCAAACCTAAGCTAGGGGTTGTCAATCCCGAGCTAAACTAATAAAGCGATAACTCTAAACTAGGGGTTGTCAATCCCTAGTTGAACTATGAAAGCGATAAATCAAAAGCGATAAACAAAGCAATAGCAAACATATTCTTAGGGTTCGTCAAGCCCTAATCTAAGTCTACTTGTAAATGAACCATGATCGTCAATCATCCAACAAGAACAGGAATAATCGAAAGCAAGAAATCATAGCAATGTAAATTGATAGAAACACGAGAACAATCCATTGTCACTTATGAAATTGAATCCCACAGAAACCATCAACAAAACACTATGAAATTGATTCTGAAAGAACTGATAATCCAAAGCATAAATTGAAATCAAGATTATTCAATGATGAACAAGAGAACATGAATTAAATCTAACTATTATCTGGTTGTTGTCGTCTGAAGAAATCTGGAAGGATGGTGAAGAACTGAAGCCGCGGCGGAGCCCAAAATTCCAAACTGAAGAACTCAAACCTAAACGCGCATATATATATTAATTAAAAAGTGAGCGCCGGCTTGAGATGAACGCTCGTTCAGAAAACGTTACGCTTGAATCAACGCCGGATCACAATGAGCGCCATTGGGTGAAGAGTTACGCATTGAAGCGAGCGCCGGTTGGAGGCCAACGAGCGGGGTGATGAACGCAGGCGGAACGCGCTGCCGGGCGCAGCGCGAGTGGGCGCTTTGAAATTTGGAGATCGGAGGGAGCGTGTGGGCATGGCCACAGCGGACGAAGAAGGAAGCGGCTGCATCTGGCGCTGACTTGAACGCTACTGAGTCTTGGCGCTTGGCGGCGGCGTCGCGCGGAAAGGGGTGACGCTGAGTTGAGCGCTGAGAGGCTAGGCTGGCGCCGGGCGGCTCAAGACGGACGGGAGCGAGCGAGCGAGGCGCTGGGGCAGCGGAGGGCAAGGGCTGGTCGAGCGTCTTGCGCACGCCGGGCGGCGGCGACGTGAGCGCCGATTCGCAACGAGCGCGCGCTTGAAATTGGGTGAACGCGTGCTCGTCTTGAGCACCGGCTGGGGCGAGCGCTCGCTGCGGGTAAGTGCCGGCTAGGTGCAGCGCGGTCGACGGGCTGGCGTGCGTGCGACGGAGTTGTGCGCGGCTTTGACGTTTCGCTCCGTTCTTTCTCGTTCGAACTCCGATTTATGAACCGTTTGCACCTACGAACTCCTGTCGAAATGCTCTTCAATTATATCTGATCCTTGGAAGATCCAATTCATCCTATTTTCTGCCATTTTCCTACAAAACATCAAGATGAACGAAGTAATTCCGAATCAATAAACATTAATCAAACCAACGACATAAATAGGACAAACCATAGAAAATGACACGTAAAACAATACCAAGAATCATCACAAAATCATACCAAACACCAACACACTAGAGGAACAAACTTAAGAAGGAGAGTCGACAATACGTATGGGATGACCCATACTTGTGGAAGCAATGCTCTGACTTGATCTTGAGGAGATGCATTCCGGAAGATGAGCAAACAAGCATCCTTGAGCACTGCCATGAAAAGGAGTGCGGAGGACATTTTGGGCACAAGAGAACGGCAAGGAAGATCCTTGACTGTGGGTTCTACTGGCCCACTATCTTCAAGGATAGCTACGAGAAGTGTCGAGGCTGCGATAAGTGCCAACGGGAGGGTAATGTCCCAAGGAGGAATGAGATGCCCTTGGTACCTATCTTGCCAGTGGAAGTATTCAACTTATGGGGCATGGATTTCATGGGCCCCTTGCCAAACTCTAAGGAAAATCAATACATACTCCTAGCAGTGGACTACGTGTCAAAATGGGTAGAGGCCAAGGCCACAGCCAAGGCGGACGCAAGGACCGTGAAATGCTTTTTCTCAAGTCAAACATCTTTAGCCGATTCGGTGTGCCAAGAGCCATGTCGGTGATCGGGCACCCATTTCTACAATGCCACCATTGGCGCCTTACTCAAGTATGGGGTGCATCACTGGATGTCCACCGCATACCATCCTCAAGCCAATGACCAAGCTGAGCTCTCAAACCGCATTGTGAAGACTATCTTGAGGAAGGCCTTGGGAGAGAGCAAGAAGGAGTGGAGCACTCACCTCGACGATGCACTATGGGCATACCGGACAGCCTTCAAAATGCCATTTGGAATGTCTCCCTACCGGATGGTGGTTGGAAAGATGTGTCACACCTGAACACAAGGCGATTGCAATCCGCAAGCTCAACTTTGACTGGGATGAGGCAGGAGAGAAGCGTAAGCTTGACATACAAGAGCTCGAGGAGATTCGCCTCGAAGATTATGACAATGCCGCTATATACAAGGATAGGCTAAAGAGAGCCCATGATCTTTTGATCAAGGAAAAGAAGTTCGAAAATGGGCAAGTACTGCTACTTTATCAAAATAGGTTCCGCTATGCCTCTAGCAAGCTGACCACCAAGTGGGTGGGACCTTACATGGTGCACGCCCAACATCCGAATGGAGACGTGGAAATAAACGACATGGACGACAAGAAAGTGTTCAAGGTGAACGGAAGTAGGCTCAATACCTACCATGGGCACGACCGAAGGCTTAGAGAATGGGAAGCTGGACAAGATGAGCTTCACGAGGTTCCTCAAGAGGATCCTCAAGACGCCTGAGCTCAAGGACGACGTCGAGCTAACGACGTTAAACAACAGCGCTTTCCGGGAGGCAACCCGGTGGGGTACGATTTTAATTGCTTACATTTTATTCCCTTTTGTCGAGGGTGGTGCGGACCACTTTTAACACTTTGCCTCAAGCGAAGTGTGTGAGTGGGGAAGCCCACCCTCGTTATTTTGATCTGCTCCTTGAGAGGGTTGTTTCTTCCTCGAGGAGCGTATTTTTCTTAACTGCAGGTCTGGGAGGAACTCAAGGCGAGGCGAAATGGAGGCGCTGCAGCTGGCAAGGCGACAACCTTGGCCAAGGACACGGACACGAGCGATGTCGAAATTTCATGGCCGACGCAATAGACGTGTAGTAACCCGAAAATCTTATGGTCCTAATTGGAGCTCAATTAAGTCCGAATTAGGGGGCTTAAAGGCATTGCATCCCTAAAATTTATAAAGAAGTGTTTGATAAGTTAGAAAAAGATAGAAATTCGACTAATTTGTAATCGAAGTAGTATAATTTCGAAGAATAGATCTTATTTAGAAATGAATTTTATTATGATTAAATGTGAGATATATGATTATTATTGTGCATATTTGGATGAAATTTCATTAAATAGAAATTGTTCTAAAGAAAGTGTATTATTTATTATTGTTTATGTGAGATTTATTCATGAAATGAAATGAAATGATGTTTAAGCTAGTTAATGGCTTAAATAATTTTATTTTATTTATATCTAGTGAGAAGGAAATTATTTCCTATCATTTTCGAAATTTATGAATTATTAGAATAATTTTTTGATTATTTGTATATGAAATGATCAAATTTATATTTTTATGGTTTGCAATCCAATAATGGATTTAATTGTTTTGGATTTTTATATTAATGAGAAAATTTAGTTTTTATTATTAAAGAGTATTAATTTCCAATGTTGGCAATTTTAGAAAAATGGTTATATAAATTTCGAAATTTTAGAGAAATAAAAGGGAAATGAATAAAAAAAATAATTAAGCTATATATGTAGGAAATTTCTAGAATCCTTTTCATTTTAAAAACCATCTTCAACCTCCATTTTCCACACATTTTCGGCACACACAATTTTTTTTTCAATTTTTAATTCATGTTTAAGTGTGGAATTAAAGGGAAAACACTCCAAAGAAGGTAAACACCTTGATTAATTCAAGTTTTTGTGATTTAATTGGAAGAACATGATGTTCTCACATGCCTTAATTTTAGAAAATTACATGTTGTGATTAAGGTTGAATTATTTAATTATTGTTATGTTTATTGATTTCCTATTGTATATGATGCTTAAATAATATAATCTATGGTTTAAATTCATGAAGTTGATGAATTAAAGTAGCATGTATGAACCCTAATTTTGTATGTGAATTATGTGTTATAATTTGATTAAATTGAGTTTAGATATGTGTAATTAAGTAAGAATAAACATGATTTGATTAAAGAAATTGAAAGAAATTTAAAGAATACATGATTCCATAATTTTCGAAAATATGGAGGTTGGATGATCTATGAGTTGTTGATTTTATTTGATACATTTGATATGATTTTTGAAATCTATAGTATAAATAATGCATAATATGAATTTACAAGAATTTAATTCATGCATGAACTTAGTTTTCCTAATTTCGAAAATCAGGGGGAATGCATGAACTTTGATTTCTTGATTTTATTTGATGTATTTGATATGATATTTGAGATCTATGATAAAAATAATGCTTAAGTTGAATTTATAAGAATTTATGGACATGAAGTGTGAAAACTAGAAAATTAAAGTTTAGTACAAAGTTATGATTTTATGTGATGAATTTGGTTAAGGTTTGAATGGATCATGGATTAATGATCATTGATGATGAATGAGTATAAATATGAGTTGTGATATTAGATGAATATTAGATTGTAAGGTTTTCGAAATTTGCCGATAAACTTGGTTGAAGGGCATAGTAGAACTAAGATGTAAATGAATAAGTTTGAATTTGGTTTAAATTCTTAAGTATGTATTTTGGTATTTGGTGTTGATTTGGTGGAGGTTGGGATGAATTTGGTTGATGTTGGATTAAAATAGTGATTCAAATTATAAACGTTACTCTGCCGAAATTTTGTTAGAATTTGTTATTAATGAGACGTCATAAGGATTTAATGGGTAAACATATGATGAGTGTTTAAGTGGATTTGGTTCACTTGATTGCCTTGAGTTAAAGTATAATTGTTGTACATTGATGGAATTAAGTATAAGTTGCTTGAATTCTTTTGATAATTTCATGTCATATAATTTACAAAGATTGAAGTTTATTAAAGAATGAGTCATAAAGGGATGCAATAGTCTAACCATAAATCTTAGAGTTACATAGAACTAAGATTGAGATGTGATATGTTTAAATGAACAAGAAGGATTGCTAAGTTCGATTATTTATTTATTTTTTATGTACAAGGAGCGAGCAAGAGTAAGAATAAAGAAAGTTTGATGGACCAAAAGGACAAGAAGAAAGAAGTGGAAGACGTAAGGTACAGTCCCAGTGACTGTCGCCAGGTGGGTAAATATATTTTTCTATAATGATAACTTATGCTTTTATATATTTTCAAATGATATGATATGCTTTTGCATGAAAAAGAATATGAGATTTTATGATATGCATTTAATTGCATTGTTTAAAAGTTGATTGACTTGCTAAAGTTTTGAGCATGAGCATAAGCATGATGCACTACCTATCCACGGGAAAGAAAGAAAAAGAAAGAAAGAATTTACCGACGTCGGGTATGACCGTAGTTGATAACCTTCGGGTCCAACTCGGGTATGTGATGATAAGGTGTTTGAGAAGGAGGCCTACTTCTCAACACGCAGAAAGAATCTGTGGATATGGGAAGGAAAAGAGAAAGTTGCATGCAAGCATGAAACATGCATATGCATATGATATTATGAGAATGAAAGCATATGTTATGGCAAGTCAAGTATATAGCCCTAAGGGCAAAGTTTATTTTTATGTTTTCGGCGTTTCACAAGTTTGTTAGTTGAAAAGTTCATAATTCTTCAGGCTGTTAACCATAATCTAGTTGATTTGTGAATCATCAATTTAAATTCTCGTGATAAAGTATATCCTTCGTATAGGATATTTCCTTGGGATTACCCATCCTCAACTTTGTTTTTCTCCTTTTGATCCTTTATTGAGGTTGAGGACCTAGAATTTTCCTTTGTTAAACTCCATTCTACTTCTTTGGATTATAAACATTTGAAACCTTCTTGTGAAAAACTGGCATCCTATATGTCTCTTGAGATATTTTGATAATTGTTGACATTATTAATTATCAGAATTTCTTTCTTAACTCAAGTCACGGCCTAATTACCTGATTAGGTAGCCGGGTCGTGACAAGACGTCCCATCAAGTCAGCCCACTACCTTATAATCATCCCAAACCCACGTTCTAATTAACCCCCTCCCCCATTTCGCCTACCCACCTCCCCACATTCAAACCTCACCCAAAAACTTCCCCAAACTACAGCACAAAAACCCTAACCTTCCATCCATGGTGCACACACGTCCAAAGAAAAAACTGCCGAAACCAACCTCGAAGAAGACCGTCGCACGCCGCATCAAGATAGAAAAAGCACCAGCCGAGCCTGCCACCGAGGGGAGCCTGTCGTCCGGCGATGGAGCCCTCCGCATTGAGTTCGCCGAGGGAGCAGAAGAAGCACCCATCCTCCATGACATCCACATGGAGGTGGACACTGACAAAGAGGAGCAGCCCACGTCGGAGAAGACACCCGGAAAGACGCCGAGAAGAAGAAAGAAGGGGCCTCCTCCTCCGGAAAGAAAAAGACGAAGGAGACTCCTGCCACCTCCACCTCAAAGAAGACACCGCCGACCCCCTCTCATTGGGTCCGCCGACACAGAAACCAAGATGGTGGAGGAGAAGGAGGTCTCCGAGGAAGGAAGCTCCGGTGACACGCTCGGAGAAGACAAAGATGAAGGGAAAGACCCAGCTGAAAGAGATCGAGGAAGAAGACATCCTCCTCACTGAAGAACGGCCGGCGAAGAAGGCAAAAATGGTGACACGCTCGTCGAAGCGAGGGAAGGCCTACACTGTCAGCACCAAGGAGCTCGCCAAGAACAAGGAGATGGTGGTCCCCAAGTGACTGGAGCCTGCACTCCTTGAGCAACTACATGTCAAAGAGGACGTCGAGCGGCTGTTTAAGGGAATTGGATGGGGAAGTTTGTTGAGTGGGATACCACAGTTTACGCGCCTTTGGTGAAGGAGTTTTACGGAGATCTTGACATCGACCACGACAAAGGAGTGCCAGTGGGCATACAGTTTTCCCTCCTCGGGGAGCGGAGAGAGTTCACGGTTGACGAGCTCAACCAAGCTTTTAACATGGTAACGTTGATGGAAGCCAAGGGAGCGGTCAAGGTGGTGCCCAACTTCTCTGACGGGAAATGGTCGGGGATCTGGGCAGAGTTAACCGACAAGGATGGCGCATAATTCAAGTCCTGTGACGCCAAGGGGAACCCCCTCAAGGACCCTGCCATGCAGGTGTGCCACCGGATCCTCTCCTACAACCTCTTTGGCAAGAAGGACAGTAGCGCAACCATGTCAAAGAGCGAGTTATACATCCTCTGGGCGATGCACGAGAAGATAAGGCTCAACTTCGCAGCCTTTGCCATCTCGCACATGAAGAGCATCATGGGCAGGGAACAACAGAGGTTGTCCTTGTGCCACTTGCCGACCAACTTCGCCAAGGAGAACGATCTGCTCGACCCCGACTTTGCCATGACCCTTGAGAGAGAGGACGCCTTTGACATGAAAGTGCTCAAGAAGATGCTCCGGATAGTGGAAGACAAGGACGGCAAGCTCACCATCTTACAGGAGCTTGAGAAGCTAGTTGCCAAGCCAGCACGCTCAAAGGCTAATGCAAGGGCAGGACCTTCAGCAACACCGGAGCCTGCCCAAGACGACACTCAAGCCGCCCTCGCCAGAAAACAAGAAACCTTGACTGAGATCCAGACCGCCCAGCTCGCATTTTTCGCCCACCAAGGATTCAGGTACCCACCTGCATCCCCCTAAGCTTTTCCTCCCTTTTGTTTGTGTTTTTTTTTTTTTGTTTTTTTTCTGTTTTTCGTGTTTGTTTGTTGTGCGTTTGTGTGTTTATGTTTTTCGGGGACCATAATCAGTCTAACATTTTGCCACAAGCAAAGTGTGTGAGTGGGAAGGGCCCCCTGTTTTTTTGTTGTGTGTGTTGACCAGCACGTTTGAGATGACCATGATAATTATGATTTCGACATAGGCTTTGTAATACATGTTTAGCTTGCTTCAATAAGGTTAGTATGACGGAAAAGGGGCATAGCATGCACACCTGTGAGAAATTGAGCCTATTTGCTTTATCATTGCAAGCATGATTTCTATTCTGTGTGATATTTGGATGCTTGGCTTGGTTGTGCCAGAACTTGCCTGCTGTTTTGATCAAAGCCCAACTGTTGTAGGTCTAAGTGCTCTAGACGATTTAGGCTTTCTTTTCGTAGCCATGGTCAACAATGAAAATAAACCCAGATATATGTGTCCTTTGCAAGCCCCCTTTGAGCTGTTCGTTTTCTTTTAAAATACCTTGTGTTCTTCCCTGACCTGGGGATTGAGAGAGAAAGAATAGGGGAGGGATATATATATGTTTTGGGCATCATTTTGGGCAAACACAAACATTAGATACCTTGGCCTTCGGTCGGGCATAATAAGCTTAAATTCAAAATGTGTAGAAAAGAAAAAGGGTGGGGGAACATGTGATAAAGAAAAGGAAAAGAAAAAGAAAAAGAAGTTCCCCCAAAAATATAAGTGTGCTCAGGCCCGTAAGTATCTTGCCAAGGGAAAGGGGAAAACATTATGCCCAAGACCTAAGTCAAGACAACCTTACCCAAAGCTTAAATACTTCCTACTTTGCCAAGAAGCCACTCAATACAACCCTAAAAGACCTAAGGATAGAGAACTTTGACCAAGCTATAGGGCAGAGATAATAGATGGCAGGCAAGCCTATGGCACTTCCTTTATCAAGTCATCACTGAGCGTGAAAACCCTAAACACAGAGAGTTTAAGTGCTTGAGAGGAACTCCCACAAACTTGTTCTGCCCCGATCTTGATTAACCTTGATGCATAGTTGTATTAATCGCCTATGCCGGATTATCTTTGTTATGTTTTCATCTTATCCTTGCTGGTCTTTTGCGTGTGTTGTTTATGTGTTTCTGTTTTTCTTTTGGGCAAGGAATGCTTGCACGCTTGAGGACAACCGTGGTTCAAGTGTGTGAGTGTGACGAGCTCGTTTTTCGTACTCTTTTTGGGGTGGTCCTTGCCCTAGAAAGAGTGCATTTAGTGTGTGTTCTTTGCATGTGTTTGTGTCTAGGAGGACACGCTTGGGTGTTGCAGGTTGAGACGGACCTTGGGCAAGATCAAGCCACCTCCTGTGATAGAGGTAAAAATCCCGAAGACTACCTTAGCAAGGCATTCTGACATCTTGCCAAGACACTGTACCGCATGGGAGTTGAGCCTGATCAACGAGCTGACGTGAAGCCACGAAGATAATCGAGACAAGGAAGAGAGGGAAAAAGGACGAGGAGTGACGCAGGGGACAGAGGGTAATCCATGGATGCAGCTAGGAGACGCAGACAAGGACTCTGGCAGACTTGCACGCAAATGGGAAGATTCTGTGCAAGGTCCTTCTCAACCGTCTGTTTGATTTTTACCGAAAAGGGAAAGGTCAACCTGCAGTGCTGCAGATAAGACAAGCCTGTCCAGACTGAAGCCAGAGGAGTCTCCATCGGCACCCAGAGCCCGAGCTAAGTTGCTGACCTCACCACCTGCTGCCTCGAGATACTTGCACTGACCAAGCCAAAGGGGAGTGCACTTAGGCTCCCAATATAACAACTCCACACAAGAATTATTCAAAATACATTCGAGACACACATTCGGTGGGGAGTGAGAGCATCAGTCCGAAATTCTCTCTAGACTTATCTCTTTTATTTTCTCTTTGCTTTCATGAGTGATTGGTGAGGAAGAAACAAGTCCTACGGGCAAACATTTATGCTATGTATTTATTCTCTGCTCGAGCAACTGCTTGCTAGAGACAGCTTTTCATTTACGTTTGATTTCCTACTCAAGTATGGTTTCGTTTATGTTCTTGTTTATTGCTTTCATGTTTATGTCGATTATGAGTGAATAGTCGGTTTGGTTGGGCTCAGGGTGAAGCATGTTGAGTCGAGGTCATACGAGTCGTGAGGTCTAAACGTACTTAGAACCTTGAGTGGGTGTTCTCAAAGCTCTAGGCCTTTATACCCATGTTATTTCTTTCCTTGAGCGTTAACTCGGCCGGTAGCCTTGGGGGGAGGGGTAGCTACAAGCAATAGCCGAGTAAGACATCGAGTGTCTCTTTGTTCCGAGAAGTGCGGCTGGAGTGGGTGATTGTAGCCGTCGGCCTTTGTAGTAACCCGAAAATCTTATAGTATTAATTAAAACCTAATTAAGTATAATTATGGGCTTAGAAGCTATTTAATTCATAAGAATTTATAAAGAGGCATATGATGGATTATTAATCGATAGAAATTCGATTATTTCATAATTGAAGAATATGAGATTTGAAAACTTAGAGAATACTTAGAAATGAATTTTATTATGATAAAATGTGAATTATGTGATTATTAATGTGTATTTGAATGAAAAATGCTATTAAATGGAAATTTTGCTATAGAATGCATTAATTATTTTTATGTGGAATTTCTCTTATAAAATGAAATGAATCATTGTTTAAGCTATTAATTTGCTTGAATAAATTTATTTTATTAATAATTAGTGATAAAAGAATTAATTGGTGTAATTTTCAAAAATTAAGAAGCATTAAAATAAATAGTTGAATTTTGACATATGAAAGAATTTAAATTGTGCTATATGAATTTAATTTCAATCATGGATATAAATTTTATTAGGCTTCATTAATTAGTAGAAATATAGTTCTAATAATTAAAATATACTAAGGTATAACCTTAGTAAAATTTGAGGTGCAATTATAATTTATAGAAATTAGTGCAAAATATTAATGAAATGAAAGTAAAATTCACATTAAATATACATAAACATTCTAGAAATTTTCTAATAACATAAGATCATCATCAACCTCATTTTCTTCCAAACTTTCGGCACACACGCACACTAACACACACACAAATTTTAATTTTCACTTTTTAATCAATATTTAAGTGTGAAATTAGTGGTAATTCACTCCAAGCAAGGTAATTACTTCATTTAACCTAAGTTTTTGTGATTTAAATTGATATATATGATCTTTTATAGTGCTAGGGTTTTCGAAAATTATTAGGTGTTGATTATGATTGATTTGTTTAATTTTTGTTATGTTTATTGAATTAATTATGTTTATGAAGCTTAATTAACATATGCTATGGATTTAAATTCCTTAAATTCATGAAGTTGAAAAATTAAAGAATCCTCCATAAACCCTAAATTTATTATATGAATGATATGATATGATTTAGTTGAATTGAGTTTAAATATATGTTTAGGAATGAATATAAACATCATATGATCAAAGAAATTAAAAGTTAAATCATGTTTATTAAGAACCCTAAAATTTCGAAAATTAGGAATGATAGGAACTTAATGATTTTGATTTTATTTGATCCATTTGACATGATATTTATGCTTAGGGATATAAATAATGCATGAAATGAATTTATGGGAATTTAATACATACATATGCAAAATGCCCTAAATTTTGAAATTTAAGGGGAGATTTTGAACTTGGATTTCTTGATTTTATTTGATGTATTTGATATGATATTTGAGATCTATGATAAAAATAATGCTTAAGTTGAATTTATAAGAATTTATGGACATAAGGTATGAAAACTAGAAAATTAAAGTTTAGTATAAAGTTATGATTTTATGTGATGAAATTTGGTTAAGATTTGAATGGATCATGGATTAATGATCATTGATTCTAAATGAGTATAATTATGATAAATCTAAAAATAAATGGAATTTAGAGTGTAAAACTCTTGAAATTTTCTATATATGTAGTTGAAGGGCATTAGGCGATTAAAGTGTAAATGAATGAGTTTAAGTTTGTTTTAAGTTCCTAAATGCATATTTAAGTATATGGTGATGATATTGGGGAGTTTGGGATGATATTGGATGAGTTTGGATTAATTGGGCTATTCATATTATAAACGTTACTCTGCCGAAATTTCGGTAGAAATTGTTTATTAATAAGACGTTATGAGAAATTAAATAATAGACTTATGATAAATAAGTGAAATGTGATTACTTGAAGTTGGTTAACTTCTTTGAATAGCATGTTATATAGTTATCTAAGAATTAAGTTATTAAGAAATTAGTATAAAGAAATAAAATAAACTTAACCTAATCTTAGATTAGGCAAAAACTTAGATTTAGGGATAATATATTTCAAGGAGTAATGAAGTTTGCTAAATTAAATAATAATCTTGTTTTACAAGGAACAAGCAAAGGGACTCGGGAAGTAAAAGACGAGGAAGCAAATATCTTGGTATAGACGTCGTAAGGTGGGTAATGCCTTATAAATTATTTTTGAGCAAAGACAATGATATGCTTTGAATTTGTTATTATCATGAATTATTTTCAATCACCACATTATGAATATGTTGAAAATGAATGTTTTACCATATTGTGGGTATGAAGGCGAATTACCTATCTACGGTAGGAAAATATTATGTACTGTGCACAGGTTTATGGCTGAGAGCTTGCAAATGTAGGCCGGCCATGGTATTGGGGAGGAGGCCTACTTCCCATTACCGGATGACGTAGATAGGGTATGACCGTAGTTGAGATCCTTCGGGATCAACTCGGGTATGTGATGCCGGTATGTTCAAAAATGAAATTGTGGTGATATGATAATGAAAGTTTCTTATGAAACAATTATTCAAGTTGTTTTATCAATTACTTAAATTGAAATTATAAGTTTAGAAAATTTTGTTGGCATTACCCACTGAGTACTCTTTGGTACTCACACCTGAAAAATGTTTTATTTGGTGCAGGTTGAGAGTGGAAGAGATGTGGGCTTGGAACTGAGCTTAGTGATTCCTTTTGTTGTAAATAGTTGAGCCTGAATGTTGTGTCTTCATACATAACATTCGCTACTCTTCCGCTGTCAACTTTTGAAAACTGAAAATCATACTTTTGAGAAACCTTGTAAATGTTTCTAATATACGTATATATATGTATTATGGAGGCTGTGTCCTCATTTATTGCTATTGTTGTTGTTGGTTATCTTCTGTATGCAGGTTGGCTTATCTATATTCTAGGGGTTATATAGCCCGTTTGTTTAAAATTTATTTCACTTAAACCTGTTCATTTGTCCAAAATTTTAATGTCTTAACCAGTCACGGCATGATTAGTTAGTTAATCTAATAATTAATTAGTCGGGTCGTGACAGCCTTGGGCAAAGGGCTGCGAGCCACTCCCTTTGACCGGCTGTGGCTAGTTGGGCTGTCTAGTGAGTCAAGCTGTTGGGGCGGGATAACCTATTTTGGGGACCGTCTTAGCAAGGGGGCAAGGCAGGGGGCCTCTGTGCTTCGTCCTAAAATCTACGGGCAAGCTAGGGCTGGGGGGCCTTGTGTGTGTGACAACCAAAAAGGGCGCCTACCCCTTGGTACCTTTAACCAACGACATACACTCGGGACGGAAATCCTTGAACCTACGACCGACATCTTGACCAGTATCTCAACGTGCGGAACCCTCAGCCCAACTACTTGTCATTTAATCTTTACCTTGTGTTTACGTTTTAGTTTTACTTTTTTGCTCAACATCTATCTCTCAAAGACATCTCATCGAGACCGTCACTTAATCGACATCATCACGACCGACTAATTAATTATGAGATTAACTAACTAATTAGGCCGTGACTGGTTAAGACATTAAAAGTTTTGGACAATTAACGGATTTAAGTGAAATAAATCTTCGACAAACGGGCAGAATATCCTCTAGAATATGGATAAACCAACCTGAACGCAGCAATTAACCAACAACAAGTAATAACAAAAAGTGAGGTCACAACCTCAACAATATGTATATAAAAGTTTCCAAACATTTACAAGGATTTTCAAAAGTATTGTTTCAAGTTTTCAAGTTAACAGCGGAAGAGCAGTGAATGTCATGTGTGAAGACACGACATTCAGGCACAAATATGTACAACAAAAAGGAAACAACTAAGCTCAGATCCAAGTCCACACCTCTTCCACGCTCAACCTGCATCAAATAAAACGTCTTTCGGGTATGAGTACTAAATAGTACTCAGTGAGTAAATGCCAAACATAACTTTCAAAACTTATAACTTTCTTTCAAATGAGAATCTAGAAAGCACTTGGAATAATTGTTTCAATAAAATCATTCATTATTATATCACCACATTTTCTTTCTTGAAACATACCGGCATCACATACCCGAGTTGGTCCCAAGGATCTCAACTACGGTCATACCTATCTACGCTATTCGGTAATGGGAAGTAGGCCTCCCAATACCATGGTCGGCCTACATTTGCAAGCTCACGACCATAACACCGTGCACGAATATATACGCTTTCCTACCGTAGATGTAAATCGTCATCATACCCACAACGTGGTAAAACATTCATTTTAAACATATTCATGATGTGGTGATTGAAAATACTTTCACAATATCGAAATTTCAAAGCATAACATTAACTTGTTTTAAAAAACTATTTACAAAGCATTACCCACCTTGTGACGACTATTCCAAAAGATTAGCTTCTTCGTCTTTCACTTCTCGAATCCTTTTGCTTGATCCTTATAAGATTATTATTGAATTTAGTAATCTTCCTTATTCATTAACTAATTATCAATAGTTTGCCGATTAAAATTTCAAAATGTCTTTTTAATAAACAAATTCTACCAAAATTTCGACAGAGTAACGTTTATAATAGGAATAGCCCAATTAAACCCAACTCATCCAATTTCATCCCAAACTTCCCAATAACATCACCATATGCTTAAATACACATTTAGGAACTTAAATCAAATTCAAACTAATTCATTAACATCATAATCACATAATGCCCTTCAACCACACTTATAGAAAATTTCAGAAATTCTATAATCTAAAATTCATTTAGTATCAAACAACCTACAATTATACACATTTATCATCAATGATCTTTAATCCATAACTCATTCGATTCTATAACTAAGTTTATCAGATAAAATCATAACATTTCTAAACTTTAATTTTTCAACTTTTATATTTTATGTCCATAAATTCCTATAAATTCAACTTAAGCATTATTTTTATCATAGATCTCAAATATCATATCAAATGTATCAAATAAAATCAAGAAATCATAGTTCATGGCATGCCCTTCATTTTCGAAAATTTGTACATTTTATATATAGTTGAATTAAATTCCTATAAATTCATTTCATGCATTATTTATATTCCTACGCATAATTATCATGTTAAATTGATCAAATAAAATCAAAATCATCAAGTTCATGTCACATGTAATTTTTGAAAATTTCAAGAATTAAACAAGCATGATTTAATTTTTATTTTCTTTGATCATATGATGTTTATAATTATTCCTAAGCATGTATTTAAGCTCAATTCAATTAAATTATAACATATGATTCACATACTAAAATTTAGGGTTCATGATCAAACTTTAATTTTTCAACTTCATGAATTTAATAAATTTAAACCATAGCATGTGTTAATTAAACTCCATAAAAATAAATAATTCAATAAACATAACAAAAATTAAACAAATCCATCATAATCACAACCTCAAAATTTTCGAAAACCCTAACCATGTAAAACATCATATTCATCAATTCAAATCATAAAAACTTAAGTTAAATCAAGTATTTACCTTGTTTGGAGTAATATTTCACTAATTTCCCACTTAGTTATGGATTAAAATTGAAAATAAAATTTTTGTGTGTGTGAGTGTGTGTGTGACCGAAAATTTGAGGAAGAATGAGGTAGGGGATGATCTTATGCTATTTTGAAATTTCTAGAATGTTTATTTGCATTTAAATTAAATTTTGTATTCATTTTATCATAATTAAACACAAATTCCAATAAATTTATAATTACACTCCTAAATTTACTAAGGTTATACTTTAGTACATTTTAATAGATTAAATAAAATTTTCTCATTATTATGAGGATCCAAAACAATTATCTCCAAAATATTGGAATTAAATTCATTTAGATATAAGTATAAATTAATTATTTTCATATGTTAAAATTCAAATAATTATACTTAATTCCTAAATTTTGAAAATTATGCCCAAATAATTCTTTTATCACTAAATATTAATAAAATAACTTTATTCAAGACATTTAATAACTTAAATAATATTTCATCTCATTTCATAAGAAAATTTCCATTCAAACATAATTAATGCATTTCCTAGCAAACTTTTTTAATTAAATAACATTTTTCATTCAAACATACATAAATATTCACATAATTCACATTTTATCATAGCAAAACTCATTTCCAATTAATCTCTACGTTTTCTAATTTCGATTCCCTCGATTAAGATTTAATCGAATTTCTATCGATTAATTCTCATTTATGCACTATTTTATAAATTTTTAAGAAATAAATACTTTCTAAACCCCTAATTATCCTTAATTAATCTCTACTTAATACTAGAGATTTTTCGGGTTGATACATTCCCCCCCCCCTAAAACAAATTTCGTCCTCGAAATTTAGTACCTTATAAAAATAGGTCGGGATACTTCTCTTTCATTTGTTCTTCTAATTCTCAAGTCACTTCTTCTGGACCGTGATGCTTCCACAAAACTTTTACTAAATGAATGATTTTATTCCTTAACTTTTGCTCCTTCCGGTCCAGAATGCATTCAGGTTTCTCCTCATAGCTCAAATCAACATCAGGAACTATTACATCATAATGAAGTATGTGTTTTGGATCATACACATACTTTCTAAGCTGAGATACGTGAAAGACATCGTGTACGTTAGCGAAATTAGGTGGTAACGCTAACCTATAAGCCACTGGCCCAATTCTTTCCAACACTTCATAAGGTCCAATGAATCGTGGCTTGAGTTTCCCTTTTATGCCAAAGCGATGAACTCCTTTAGTTGGGGAAACCTTGAGAAAAACTTTATCTCCTACCTCGAATTTCAATTCCTTACGACGATTATCAGCGTAAGATTTCTGCCTATCTTGGGCTGCTTTCATTCTTTTCTTTATATGTCGTACTATCTGGACCATTTCTTCTATTACTTCAGGGCCAAGGATCTTCTGTTCTCCAACTTCGTCCCAATAGAGGGGTGATCTGTACTTCTTGCCATATAGCGCTTCGTAGGGAGCCATGTTGATCATAGCTTGGTAACTGTTATTATAAGCGAATTCGATCAATGGCAGAACCTGTTCCCATTGATCTCCCCTGTCTAGCACCACCGTTCTGATCATGTCTTCTAGTGTTTGAATCGTTCTCTCGGTTTGACCATCCGTCTGAGGATGAAAAGCGGTGTTAAAATTTAATCGAGTACCCAATTCTTTTTTAAAAGTCGTCCAAAACCGCGAGGTGAATTTTGTATCACGATCAGATGTAATTGATATTGGCACCCCATGCAATCGAACGATTTCTCGAACATAGATTTGTGCTAAGTTGTCTGCTCCGTATGTTATTGGAATTAGGATGAAATGAGCACTCTTGGTTAACCTATCAATGATTACCCAGATAGCAGTGTTCTCTCGTCTTGACTTGAGTAATCCAATTACAAAATCCATTGTAATGTGATCCCATTTCCATTCCGGAACTTCAAGTGGCTGTAACTTTCCATACGGCCTTTGATGTAAAGCTTTTACTTGCTGGCACACTAAACATCGTTCAACGTAGGACGCAATGTCTTGTTTCATTCTTGTCCACACGAACTTCTGTTTGGGATCTTGATACATCTTTGTGCTTCCAGGATGCGCGGCATACGGAACATTATGAGCTTCGCTCATAATTTCATTCTTCAAGCTTTCGTCACTAGGTACGTATATACGATTGCCAAACATAATCGCATTATCTCCGGCTTCGTGATATTCTAGGAGATTTCATGTTCTAATTTTTGCTCGTACGGCTTCCAGTTGTTCGTCTCGTCTTTGCGCTTCAACTATTCGAGCTCTCAAGTCCGGAAGTACCATTAATCCCGCTACTATGTCTTGGGTAGTTTGAGGAGGTAGCACCACTTCAAGCTTCATTCTTTCGAATTCCTTCAATCATTCTTCATGTGCTGTCAAAAGAGTTCCTGATTTTTCCTGCTCAAAGCGTCAGCGACGACATTAGCTTTTCCCAGATGATACTTGATCTCACAATCATAATCTTTGACTAGCTCGAGCCATCTTGACTGCCACATATTTAAATCTTTTTGCTCGAAGAAATACTTCAGAATTTTATGATCTGTGAAAATTTTGCATCTTGATCCGTATAAATAATGTCTCCAGATTTTCAATGCATGGACGACAGCTGCGAGTTCCAGGTCATGAGTAGGATAATTGTGTTCAAGGATCTTCAGTTGTCGCGAAGCATATGCGACGACTTTCCCTTCTTACATTAGAACGCATCCTATCCCATTTCTAGACGCATCCGTGTATATGGTATATTCCTTCTCCGGATCGGGTATCGTTAAGATAGGAGCATTGGTCAGTCTTTCCTTAAGTTCTTGAAAACTGTCTTCACAATCTTGGGTCCACTGAAATTTTACCCCTTTCTTCAACAATTGTGTCATTGGCTTAGCAATTTTTGAAAATCCTTCAATAAATCTCTTGTAATACCCAGCTAAGCCTAGAAAACTCTGAATCTCATTTGGAGTTGTAGGTGATTTCCATTCCTGTACCGCATAGACCTTTGTAGGGTCAACCTTTATTCCTTCTGCTGAAACTATATGCCCCAGGAAATTTACTTCTTTCAGCCAAAAGTCACACTTGCTAAACTTAGCGTATAGTCTTTGTGTTCTCAACTTTTCCAACACAATTCGCAAGTGCACTTCATGTTCTTGTTCACTCTTAAAATATATCAGAATATCATCGATAAATACTAGCACAAATTTATCGAGATATTCATGGAAAACACGGTTCATAAGGTCCATAAACATAGCTGGAGCATTGGTTAGCCCAAACGGCATCACTACAAATTCGTAGTGCCCGTATCGGGTCCTAAAAGCGGTTTTAGGTATATCTTCGGGTTTAATCTTCACTTGATGGTAACCCGATCTTAGATCAATCTTCGAGAATACCTTTGCTCCTTTCAATTAATCAAATAAATCATCAATTCGTGGTAATGGGTATTTGTGTCACGACCCCACTCTGGATAACCCGGACTGGAGGGTGACTAATACTAGGAATAGTATTTTGGGTTTACAAAGGCTAAAATAAAGACGCATTTCAAAAGTAAACTAGCATGCTTGAACACAACATAAGATGCTAATATATCAAACCAGGTGAGTTAGACCATCAGACCCAAAGACTAACAATGATCCGACGGACCTCAATAGTCTATGTCACATTATCCTCCAACAGATCCAAAAGACATTAATGATCTGAAGGACTTCAACAATTCATAACAGTAATGTAATATTCCAAAGAAACGAATATACGATTACGGTATTCTGAGCCCGTAATTAGGGTTTTTCTGTGTATTAACTTTTTACGACATCGAATCTTGTGACTTCGATACGATATCGTTATAACGAATTCCTTTTTATAATTCACTAAGGATTGTGAATTAAAGGATTGAAATATTACGAAATGATTCGTCAATATTTTTAAACGTCAAACGCGTATCGAACGTCAGCTTTTCATGAAAATTTATTAGCAGTGAAGCTTGGAATTAATTTCCATCTTAATTCCTTTATTAAATGGAATATAGTTATTTAGTAAGTACGAACTTACTGCGACCATTTTGAGGTGAGTCGATTTCGAACGTTTTGAGACGTTTTGAACGTTAACGTCTAGAGACGTTTTGAAAGATGAGTTTAATGCTCGGGAAATTATAATAATTAATTTCCTATTATTATTTTGTATAATTACAGTATTAATTATTTTTAAAACCAATAATTGAGTATTAAAACTCGATATTTCTTATTTACAATTTCGAAAACCCTAATCTTATAAATAAGGGTTTTATCACATGAAATGATACCATTATATTATCCTATGGTATCTAAACTTTATAATATGATATATATGAATAATATTAAGCATTAAATCAGATTTTCAGCCATAAAAATCGAAGGATTCAGTTTTTATAAAATTGAAACCCAAACTTTCGAAATTAGGGTTTTTATTCATGAAATGTGTAATAATTTTATCCTATGCTATTATTTAATATCTAAATCATATATTATGATATATATGTGTATATTTGGGACGAAAATTACATGAGTATCAATAATAGGTGTAATTTATATTTTTAATCCTATTTTTCAATAATTGTTATCGGTAATTTCGAAAATTGCATATATTATGTTTTAATTATTTTATTGGCATGTATTATATATCTATGAACTATACTATGATTAATACATATATTATGTGTAATTAGAAATTAAAATCAGCCTGAATCCCCCAAGCGCGATCCTCTCTCCCCAACAAGCATGCACTCCACCTATTTTCACCCAATGCACGGCTTAGCTTTTACTTAGCCTAATCATCACTATAATCTTCATCATTTGCATCAGATTTTTGCCCAATTCTTGGCTGAAAATCGAGAGTGAGGGAGAGGTATAGGGAGAGAGGCTCTTCACCTTATTCATTATTCTTCTCACAAGTTACAAACACACAAAAAACTCACAAATCCTCTCCAAAATCTGCTCCCAAAACCGAGAGCCACCCTCTCCATTTTCAGAATTTTTGTTCTTCTTTTCTCCTCCATTTCTCCTCCCAAACTTGATACCATTTAGTGTTCTTGTCATCCTAGACATTCTCAAGGTAATACATGGTCTATAGCTTCGATTTTTATCCTCCTATATGCTGAAAATTTCGAAACTGTTTTATATATATTTATAGGTTTCGAAAGTTATATATATATGTGCACACATGTGTTTAAATGTTCTTAAGCATGAGCTATTGTTTATATACATGTTCTTGAGGATTTTATTTACAAAAATACATGTGAATATGCTTAGATGAACATAGGTTATGGTATATGAAATGCATGAATGTATCTTGCATATATATGATTTTCGAACCATGGTATATATTGATATAAATTTTTGAAAATGCTATGAAATGTTAAATGAAGGCCGAATACTTCTTGATATATTCTAAGCATGTATTATTGATCTATGATATGATTTAAGACTATAGTATTGATTTAGGAATTTTTGAAAAACCATAGCTTAAATTTTGAAAATGCCGTGAGATATATATATGTATATCTTGATGTATAATTTTTATTTCAAGCATGCAATGACATATTAATGCTTTAGAACCTTGATTATATGTTCTATGATTTAATTAGAATTTTTGAAAATCATATACTTTATTTTGCAAAATTACCGTGAGCAATTTAATTTCATAGGTTGGTGTATGATTTTATTTTTGAACATGCAATGGTGTATTAATGCTTTAATATATTGTTTATACATTGTGTAAAATTTTTAGAATTTTTGGAAATCAAATACTAAATTAAATCAAATAAACCGTGAGTGATATGCTCTTGAAGGTGATGATTTAATTAGTTTTGATAAATATTATGATGTTACATTACTATACTATAGTGTATAAACATAGTATATAATTGTTGGAATTTATTTAGAATTTTTAGAAATTGTTTGCTATTTATTTGGTAATTATCTCATAATTACCGTGAAATATTGTTATATATATAGAAATAAATAGTTATGATGAACTATGGGTTATGTAAATATTATATACTGATGTTGAGATATTATAATAGGTATATACCAATTTTGGGAATTTTGGATGATTATTCCTATTTATTGAATTACTGTGAATATTTATATATGTATATATATATAAATAAATAGCAACAGTACTATATGAATTTGATAAATTCATATTCTGGACCATAGTGTATAATAATACACTATATTAATTTAGAAATTTTTTCAAGGGTCGTTTGCTATTTTTAGGACAATTATCGAAAATTTCGATAATTAATAAGGATATTAAATCCTTTTTAAACCTGTTTAAATATAAATTTTGGTAAATTAATATTCTGGACAGTTTTCAAATATTACAAAATTTTATAAACATAGATTGCTATGTTTGAGACGAACGTTCATTTTGTAACGTTTTAAAAACCAAAATACGCTTTTAATTATAAAAAGAATTATTAAAAATGCGAAAATAATTATAAGTCCTTGATTTACAAGATAAATCGAGGAATAGGACTTTACGTTTTCAAATCGATTAAATTCGATTTATAAAACAAAATAGTAAGAAATTACTATTTAAAAGTCAAAATCATCGACTTTGTTGACCGTTGTCGACTTCGTTGACTTTTCAAAGTCAAACGTGCGATTATAATGTTATAAATACGTCAAGACGCAGTAAGATATACTAAGTGAGTATGATACCTCATTAGTAAGAAAGGATTTCATAAATGAAACCCATATATCGAAAACGTGCTTATACATTGAACGATCTCGGCGAACGAGAAAAGTCAATCGTATAATGATTAGAGACGTATCAATTCACTAAGGAATTGAGTCTCACATCGATATGAAATATCAAAGTTATCTTAAGTTTTCGAAAGTCTCGATAGACTTGAGCGACGTACTAAAGCCTCGCTTTTTCGTAAAGTGTGGGACGCGAACGCAATGACGGGACTTTGACTAACAATCAAACTGGGACTTTACAACGAACCGTAGTCCGGTGGGCTTTCCTTTCTTATCTCAAAATGGACTTTATCTTCAAAAATATGACTTTCTTGTCATACCAAATGAATTTATTTACAAAGACTTATACTACAACCGCTTATCAAATGTTTTACCGCATTACACCGCCAAAATGTTTCGTTTGTGTACGGATCCTATCTGTTATGCCCGGTAGAAATGTGGAGATGGTTGGAACTATTATATCAATTGTTGTGGTAGCACCCAACCTTTTAATGTCGGGTCCCGTGTCGGATGATAAATGCACAGCTAGGATTGGCGTGAAGGTTGGAACTATACTGTTGTGTTAACATATGCTTGCAGAGTGACCGTGTCTTTATGCGGGATTACGGCGGTCACGGCGTCGTAGATGGAGGCCTCCTCTCGGCGCTTATTTAATTATTTATTATTATGTATTGTGACTATGAGATACGGACCATACACACCAAGAAAATGCCCGGCGTGCTATGTTTACTGAACCGAATGATTTGGTAAGCACAAGGCATTTTAACTAAAACCCTCGTGACTTACTCGATATTGGCGTAATTCAAATATCATCAAATGTTTTCGGCATAAGTCCACCGAGTGCAATTTCTTGTACTTAGCCTGCATGTTTGTTTTAAATGTGCAGGTTGAGCTCGATAGTGATGATGGGGATGTGTTGAGGAGTCTAGTGTCCTCGGCCGATTTACTTGAATGTTCGGTTATACCTTGAATGCATATCGTCATATATGTATTCACACACTTTCATTGCTATACTCAACTCCTTTATTTATGTTTTATGTTATGAACTATCAAGGCCCATCGGATCGTGCCAAGTTTTGGGGTCCGATGGCTAGACCTTTTCAAAAACATTATAACATCACCTTATATTCTCGCCAAGCATGTTAGTTTATTCTTATGCATTTTTATTTTACCCGTAATCCCTAAAATACTACTCCTAGTATTAGTCGCCTCCGGTTCGGGTTGGTCCGAATGGGTCGTGATGTAGTGGTATCGAGGCGCTTTGCTCTTTGAAAACCCAAGACCTTTTATTCTAAGTCTAGATCGAGTCACTGGACTTCTAGAAACCTACTGACTCCTCTCAACACTCCATCACACCGAGCTCAACCGGGAAAAAGGTAACTGCATTTCTTTCTCAAACTCATGAAATGGAAAACTTCTGCATGATGAGCAAGTTAGAGGAACTTTTGAGAAATTTTATTATTTTGAAAATTTTTGAAGTCGAGAAAGAAATTTTTCCAAAATTTTTGAAGTGAGCCAATACAATTGCTCAGGTATTGAGATGGAAGTGTATGGTAGTATCAAGTTGAATGATCAACATGAAACGAACGAATTCATTTTAATATGTATATGAGTTGGTCATGACTGTCTTTTGAAATCATGCTTCCAAATTTGCAAATAAAACTTTACTTTCCGACTTTCAAAATCTTATTTATGATGAATGATATGTTATCATGAGACGAACTTAGACTTTAAGGAGCATGCCCACGTATCGTGAAAGAACGTGAAATCGAACTTCTTTTCCTTATGCGAACAAAAGAACGATAGGAAGAATGATAGTAATGATACCCTTGAGCACGGATGATGAAAGACGAGCGAGAAGGACGAACGAGGACGACCCCAACCTTTAAGTCGAATGACGCCGGCACTCCATCACTCGACACAAGTGACCAGCAACACGAATCACGACATGGACGTCACTTACGGCTTCAGGATGTGCAGCCTCGACTTAAGAACCGAAGATGATAGACGTACACGTCGACATACACCTTGATTGATATTTTTACACAATCGCGCAAATTTCCTGCACTGCGCAGTAGATTTGTTTTAGCTAGATCTCCTCGTTAGGACTCCGATTTCGCATGGTTTGCACCTACGTACTCTAACGCACTGATCTTCATTTGTTATGAAGAAAAGGATCCCTAATTCTGTCTCCAGAATACGATAGAGTCTGTTAAACTCTAGCTTAAGTGTGTGATATAAGACAAGGGTCTCGTAGTGTATGTTAAGATATCATTGGCTATATGTATATGTTTGGATAAGACTAAGAAAGTAAGTTGTGATATATATTGTACCTTATGATGATGCCTACCTTATAGAATTGTTAGTTCTAGCCTAGTTGCTCCTCGTTATGCTATCCTTTCTGTTTTAAGATGACGATAGTTGGCTTACGTTAGTTTTCTTTTCCTTTTACCGTGGCAGATGGAGGAGATGCGCTATATCGCTAGGAGGAGGGTGGGACCTCATGCCCCACCCGAGGAGTTGATGCTTGCACCTATAGGAAAGTTGGATGTCTTGGGGGAAGACCTAGGAGAGTTCTGGCGTACTACCTTCGATTGTGGAGGAGCGCTTGGCCCCTATGGCGCAACCGACTCACGATGGCATCAAGAGACTCCTAGCTATACCCCTTGTACATGGGATGGTTATGCCCGAGAGGTATCGGGAGACTACATCTATCGCATTCCCCGAGGTTATGATTTGATTGGGGATCTGCCTAGGTTCGTGAGTCACCTGACTTACGTGTACAGTATCTATGGAGCCGCACCAATGGGACCCTATCTCCCTCCACGGGAGTACACTTGGCGTGATGAGTCGCCAGAGTGGTCGTACCTTGAGGTTCCGAGACAAAGTTGATCCAAAGATACCCCATGCATCGAGTGGACGGGTAGGATGTCGAGGTGGATAGGCAGCACGCCCAGAGCCTGGGAGAGCCCGTGTTGCCACCGCGCTTTTGGACACCCAAGACGTCCGCCACTACCGCCCCTACCACCGCATCCGATCCACCACCACCAAGACGAAGAGCCCTTCCACCGACAACGGATGAGAGTATTAGATACCTTCCCGGATATGACCCGACCGGTATGCTACGCATCCGATCCGCCACAACTACGACTTATACGGCGCGGATAACTTTGGACCCCTGCGCGACATACCGATGATGGAAGCCAGCGGTGCAGGACCATCCAGGGTACGACCTCGGGAAGACGATTCGGATGAGGAAGACGACTCCGAAGAGGAGGAAGACCCTGAGGAAGACGCGGAGTAGGAAGGAAACTCGTGGAGACCTTAGACGATGTTTTAATTAGAATCTGTTTTGTTATGACTAGCATGTGTGCTAGCTTTTTCCTTTATTTCAATACCATGGTTCTAGGACTCGGTTTTTTTTTTCTTGGCCGTATGGGCCCGAAACCTTGTTATTTCAATTTTCCATGATTCTCGATGTTAGACATCTTGTTTTTGACAAACCTTGGTTATCTATCCACATATATTTTGACCCAAGTGGGGCCTGTTTGTTGACAGTTGTCTATGCTATGGATGAATTGTTTTACTTTTATATCGCTTTAGGAAGAAGCTATGAAAACCTTATTTTGTTAAGTTGTAAGCGTTTAATAATTAACGATGGTATGTTTTATATAGCGTAATGCCTCAGAAGAAACCCGTAAAGAGAACCCGAGGTCGAGGAAGACTGAGGAGGGTAGAATCCCGAACAAGAACCGAAGATAATCCCCAACCACGCCTCCACCTCAACCCGATCGCAGGATCGAAGAACTATTCTTGAGGCAAACCCTCCCTGCTTTTAACGGAAAAGGGAGCCGGAAGAAGCCGAACAATGGGTTAGGGCCATTGAACGGATTTTCACCTTCCTAAGGTGCACGGCACGAGAAAGGATGTCGTGTGTTACTTTCACCATCGGACCACCGACTTACGGTGGGAGGCCGGAAGAAGACCTTCAAATGAACAACTAGAAGAGTTCTCGTGGGAGGATTTCAAGAGAGTCAGACGAAAAGTATATCCCAAAAGTTATAGGGAAAAAGAGGCGAATTTTTCCCGCTAAAACAAGAAAAATTATCCAGAATCGACTACGATCGCACTTTCTGCGAGACGCCAAGATATGCGCCGGATCTAGTAGACACCGACTTGAAGATGTCGGAAAAGTTCGTAGCGAGGCTAAGAATGGAGATACGCATGTCTCTTGCCACCATGGAGACCTATCTTACACAAGCTCTAGACGAGCTTTGATATTGAGGCGACTATGAGCGAGAATAAGATGATGTCGCCTCGCACACGGAAATTGGATAAGGAAAAGGAATCAGAGCCCAACCGCGAAATAACAACCGCGAAACTACGGAGAAGCAAGTCACAAGCGCCTGTGGCGAAACCCGCGCAAGCAGGACAAAGCCGGAAGAGAGCAGCTCATGCTCCACCGCAGGGACCATCGACCATCGAGGCACCTCAATGCCCTAGATGCCATAGAGCACACAGGGTGTGTGCACGGCAAATGTGGTAAGCTGTTACAAATGCGGGGTGAACAGGCATTACGCCAACAATTGCCCGATGTCACGTTCGGATGGAAGGCCGAACCAACCGGCAATGCTCACCATTGAGGGCTATACACCAGCCCCAACCACCGCAGCGGCCCAAATTTCAACCCCAAAGAACTCCAAAGGGCAAACACCCCACCTCAACAACAACAACTCCAAGCATAAGCGGTGGCGGCCGCCACAACAACAAATCCCGCAGCATAGCGGTGGCGGCGGCCCACCGCCAACAACAATGAGAGGCGATAACCATCACGCCACGCCAAGCGAATGCAGAAACAAAGGCCGAGCAACAACCGCCAAATCAGCCCAGACCAGCGCCCGTCGGCCTCGGTAAGCTCAAAGCTGAGCCTCGCCCAGACAGAGGCGAGAACTAATGTAACCAAGGAAACTTGGCGGTATGGGAGTTCTTCTCAACCCACCGTTATAAGATTGTTCGATCACGGTGCTTCGCATTCTTTATTGCAAAATCATGCGTGAAATGCCGAGCCTTAGGTCTGAAAAATCAAGCCGTGATATGAGAATCTCATCGCCTATAGGAGGGATTATGACCATTACCCACTTTTGCTCGAACCTAGAATCGACATTAGGATCACTTAAGGTTACGCTAACGATCTAAACATAATACCCATGGACGATGTAGACATAATCCTTGGAATGGACTGGTTAGCTAAGAATCATTCTACAATCCTCTGTAAGGAAAGGAAAATTTCGCTTTCACTTTCCGGACAAGAAGCTACGCATTTCCATGGGATCGGATGGGAAGAAGAGTGCCAATAGTGTCGACACTACAAGCTGGGAGGATGATGAACCGAAGGGATGCCATGCATTCCTTGTTTATTTAAATGATGAAGATAAACCCGAAGCACGGGTAGAAGACATTGAAGTTGTCGAGAGAGTTTCTGACGTATTTCCAAAATCGCCAGACTACCTCCTAATAGACAATCGGGTTTACCATCGACTTGGAGCCGGATCAGCCCGGTGTCGGCGGCGCCTATAGGATGGCCCCAAAGGAGCTAGAAGAGCTGAAAATCCAAATCCAAGAGCTTACGGATCTAGGATTTATTAGGCGAGTGTTTCACCTTGGGAGCGCTGTTTTGTTTGTTAAGAAAAGGATGGTTCTTTGAGGATGTGCATCGATTATAGAGAACTAAATAAGATGACACTAAAGAACAAATACCCTTTACCGAATTGATGACTGTTTGATCAATTGCGAGGCGGGTGTATTCTCGAAGATTGATCTTAAGTCGATACCACCAACCGAAAATACGGCCCAAGATGTACCAAGATCGCATTCGAACCGATATGGCCACTATGAATTCATAGTTATGCCATTCGGATTAACCAATGCACCACCGTGTTCATGGACCTCATGAATGTAGTATTTCATCCATTTTGGATAAGTTTGTTTTGGTCTTCATAGATGACATCCTTATTTATTCAAAGAATGAAGAGGATCATGAGGAACATCTACGAACGGTTTTGCAAACCTTGAGAATGAAAGACTCTTTGCTAAGTTTAGCAAATGCGAGTTTTGGTGAAGGAAGTTATGTTCCTTGGACACATTGTGTCTCATGAAGGTATAAAAGTAGATCCACCAAAGTAGAGGCCGTGCAAGAATGGAAATCACCTAAAACACAAAGACGAAATTAGAAGCTTCCTAGGATTAGTCGGCTACTATAGGAGATTCATCAAGGATTCTCCAAGATTGCAAGGCCAATAACCCGGCTACTCGGAAGGAATCAAGTTCAATTGGACGACGAGTGCGAGATGAGTTTCCAAATACTCAAAGAGAAATTGACCAAAGGCACCGCTCTAGCAGTCCCGTAGGCATAAGGGGTATGTGGTCTATACCGACGCATCTAAGACCGGACTGGGTTGTGTCTTGATGCAAGAAGGAAAAGTGATAGCTACGATCTCGACAACTCGGACCCACGAGCTGAACTACCCAACCCACGATTTGGAATTAGCAGCTGTAGTTCATGCCCTAAAAATTTGGAGACACCATCTCTATGGTGTGAGATGTGAGATCTTCACGGATCATAAAAGTTTGAAGTATTTCTTCGAACAAAGAGATCTGAATATGAGACAAAGAAGATGGCTTGAACTGGTAAAAGATTACGACTGTGGTATTAACTATCACCCGGGCAAGGCAAATGTAGTAGCTGACGCCTTGAGTCGTAAGAGCCATACCAAGTTAGGATGTCTCTTTGTACAAGAGGAAAAACTCGTTGAAGAGTTTGGCAGGATGAAGATTGAACTAGTTGAACCACCCAGAACAATCGTGAGTTGTATCGCTACACTCACACTGACATCTGATCTCAGAAAAAGAATTGTCGAGAGACAAAGGATTGAGGAAAAGTTGGAAAAGATCCGAGGAAGACTAAGGTCTGAAGGATTCAAGAGTTTTCAAGAGGCACCGGATAACGCCTTATTGTTTGAAGGTAGGATATGCGTTCCTGACGACGCAGAGCTCCAGAACGAAATCATGAGTGAGGCTCACGATACACCCTACACCGCCCACCCAGGTAGTACTAAGATGTACCAGGACCTGAAGGAAAATTTTTGGTGGGAAGGCATGAAACGAGACATAGCTTCCTTCAGAACACTGTCTTGTTTGCCAACAAGTGAAGGCTTTACACCAACGACCCTATGGGAAGTTACAACCGTTGAAATCCCGAATGGAAGTGGGACGATATAACGATGGATTTCGTTACAAGCTTACCCAAATCAAGAAGAGGAAACACAGCCATATGGGTAATTGTGGATAGGCTTACCAAAAGTGCTCACTTTTTACCTATTCAAAGCACTTATGGATCCGATAAGTCGCCCACCATGTTAAGGAAATTATGCGACTACATGGAGTGCCAAAATCTATTACCTCGATCGAGACTCCAAGTTCACATCCAGTTTTGGATTAGCTTGCAAAGAGAACTGGTACAAGATTAAACTTGAAGACAAAGATTCCACCCACAAACCGATGGACAATCGGAGAGAACGATCCAAACGCTAGAAGATATGCTTAGAATCGTAATTTTGGATCGAGGTGCAAGATGGGAAGATATTTTACCTCGATTGAATTTGCTTACAACAACAGCTATCAGCGACGATCGGCATGGCCCCATACGAAGCCTTGTATGGCTCGGGATGATGTAGAGCAATCTTCTGACGCTGTAGATCTGAAACTGGCTTGAGGATGGAGACAAAGTATTTCTTAAAGTCTCTCCATCAAAAGGATTGTCGGGTTTGGCACGAAAGGAAAGCTTAGACCCGTTACATAGGACCTTATGAGATCCTAGAAAGGATAGGTCCAAGAGGCTTATAGGTTGGCTCTTCCGCCAAACCTAGAACTGCCCATAATGTTTTCACGCCTCACAATTACGAAAATACGCTCACGACCCAAAGCACGTGATTCACCAAGACGACGTGATCCTCGAGCGGACATGAGCTATAAGGAAGAACCCGCAGCCATACTTGACCACAGGTTCAAAGAACTACGGAGCAAGTCGATTCCGTTAGTTAAAGTGCTGTGGAGACACCACGGACAAGAAGAAGCCACGTGGGAGCTTGAAGAAGCAATGAGGGAAAAATACCCCGACTTATTTTTCTAAGGTATACAAATTTCGGGACGAAATTTTTCGTAAGGGGGGTGGAATGTAATATTCCAAAGAAACGAATATACGATTACGGTATTCTGAGCCCGTAATTAGGGTTTTGCTGTGTATTAACTTTTTACGACATCGAATCTTGTGACTTCGATACGATATCGTTATAACGAATTCCTTTTTATAATTCACTAAGGATTGTGAATTAAAGGATTGAAATATTACGAAATGATTCGTCAATATTTTTAAACGTCAAACGCGTATCGAACGTCAGCTTTTCATGAAAATTTATTAGCAGTGAAGCTTGGAATTAATTTCCATCTTAATTCCTTTATTAAATGGAATATAGTTATTTAGTAAGTACGAACTTACTGCGACCATTTTGAGGTGAGTCGATTTCGAACGTTTTGAGACGTTTTGAACGTTAACGTCTAGAGACGTTTTGAAAGATGAGTTTAATGCTCGGGAAATTATAATAATTAATTTCCTATTATTATTTTGTATAATTACAGTATTAATTATTTTTAAAACCAATAATTGAGTATTAAAACTCGATATTTCTTATTTACAATTTCGAAAACCCTAATCTTATAAATAAGGGTTTTATCACATGAAATGATACCATTATATTATCCTATGGTATCTAAACTTTATAATATGATATATATGAATAATATTAAGCATTAAATCAGATTTTCAGCCATAAAAATCGAAGGATTCAGTTTTTATAAAATTGAAACCCAAACTTTCGAAATTAGGGTTTTTATTCATGAAATGTGTAATAATTTTATCCTATGCTATTATTTAATATCTAAATCATATATTATGATATATATGTGTATATTTGGGACGAAAATTACATGAGTATCAATAATAGGTGTAATTTATATTTTTAATCCTATTTTTCAATAATTGTTATCGGTAATTTCGAAAATTGCATATATTATGTTTTAATTATTTTATTGGCATGTATTATATATCTATGAACTATACTATGATTAATACATATATTATGTGTAATTAGAAATTAAAATCAGCCTTGAATCCCCCAAGCGCCGATCCCTCTCTCCCCAACAAGCATGCACTCCACCTATTTTCTACCCAATGCATGGCTTAGCTTTTTACTTAGCCTAATCATCACTATAATCTTCATCATTTGCATCAGATTTTTGCCCAATTCTTGGCTGAAAATCGAGAGTGAGGGAGAGGTATAGGGAGAGAGGCTCTTCACCTTATTCATTATTCTTCTCACAAGTTACAAACACACAAAAAACTCACAAATCCTCTCCAAAATCTGCTCCCAAAACCGAGAGCCACCCTCTCCATTTTCAGAATTTTTGTTCTTCTTTTCTCCTCCATTTCTCCTCCCAAACTTGATACCATTTAGTGTTCTTGTCATCCTAGACATTCTCAAGGTAATACATGGTCTATAGCTTCGATTTTTATCCTCCTATATGCTGAAAATTTCGAAACTGTTTTATATATATTTATAGGTTTCAAAGTTATATATATATGTGCACACATGTGTTTAAATGTTCTTAAGCATGAGCTATTGTTTATATACATGTTCTTGAGGATTTTATTTACAAAATACATGTGAATATGCTTAGATGAACATAGGTTATGGTATATGAAATGCATGAATGTATCTTGCATATATATGATTTTCGAACCATGGTATATATTGATATAAATTTTTGAAAATGCTATGAAATGTTAAATGAAGGCCGAATACTTCTTGATATATTCTAAGCATGTATTATTGATCTATGATATGATTTAAGACTATAGTATTGATTTAGGAATTTTTGAAAAACCATAGCTTAAATTTTGAAAAATGCCGTGAGATATATATATGTATATCTTGATGTATAATTTTTATTTCAAGCATGCAATGACATATTAATGCTTTAGAACCTTGATTATATGTTCTATGATTTAATTAGAATTTTTGAAAATCATATACTTTATTTTGCAAAATTACCGTGAGCAATTTAATTTCATAGGTTGGTGTATGATTTTATTTTGAACATTCAATGGTGTATTAATGCTTTAATATATTGTTTATACATTGTGTAAAATTTTAGAATTTTGGAAATCAAATACTAAATTAAATCAAATAAACCGTGAGTGATATGCTCTTGAAGGTGATGATTTAATTAGTTTTGATAAATATTATGATGTTACATTACTATACTATAGTGTATAAACATAGTATATAATTGTTGGAATTTATTTAGAATTTTTAGAAATTGTTTGCTATTTATTTGGTAATTATCTCATAATTACCGTGAAATATTGTTATATATATAGAAATAAATAGTTATGATGAACTATGGGTTATGTAAATATTATATACTGATGTTGAGATATTATAATAGGTATATACCAATTTTGGGAATTTTTGGATGATTATTCCTATTTATTGAATTACCGTGAATATTTATATATGTATATATATATAAATAAATAGCAACAGTACTATATGAATTTGATAAATTCATATTCTGGACCATAGTGTATAATAATACACTATATTAATTTAGAAATTTTTTCAAGGGTCGTTTGCTATTTTTAGGACAATTAAAAATTTCGATAATTAATAAGGATATTAAATCCTTTTAAAGCTGTTTAAATATAAATTTTGGTAAATTAATATTCTGGACAGTTTTCAAATATTACAAAATTTTATAAACATAGATTGCTATGTTTGAGACGAACGTTCATTTTGTAACGTTTTAAAAACCAAAATACGCTTTTTAATTATAAAAGGGATTATTGAAAATGCGAAAATAATTATAAGTCCTTGATTTACAAGATAAATCGAGGAATAGGACTTTACGTTTTCAAATCGATTAAATTCGATTTATAAAACAAAATAGTAAGAAATTACTATTTAAAAGTCAAAATCATTGACTTTGTTGACCAGTGTTGACTTCGTTGACTTTTCAAAGTCAAACGTACGATTATACGTTATAAATACGTCAGTACGCGTAAGATATACTAAGTGAGTATGATACCTCATTAGTAAGAAAGGATTTCATAAATGAAACCCATATATCGAAAAACGTACTTATACATTGAACGTATCTCGAGGAACGAGAAAAGTCAATCGTATCGACAGAGGCGTATCAATTCACTAAGGAATTCAGTCTCACATCGATATGAAATATCAAAGTTATCTTAAGTTTTCGAAAGTCTCGATAGACTTGAGCGACGTACTAAAGCCTCGCTTTTTCGTAAAGGTGTGGACGCGAACGCAGCGACGGGACTTTGGACGAACAATCAAACCTAGGACTTTTACAACGAACCGTAGTCCAGGTGGGCTTTCCCTTTCTTATCTCAAAAATGGACTTCTTATCTTCAAAAATATGACTTTACTGTCATACCAAATGAATTTATTTACAGCACTTATACTACAACTGTTTATCAAATGTTTCTTGCATTACACCGCCAAAATGTTTCGCTTGTGTATGGATCCTATCTGTTATGCGGGGTGTAATTGTGGAGATAGTTGGAACTATTATATCAATTGTTGTGGTAGCACCCAACCTTTTAATGTCGGGTCCCGTGCGGATGATAAATGCACAGCTAGGATTGGCGTGAAGGTTGGAACTATACTGTTGTGTTAACATATGCTTGCAGAGAGTGACTGTGTGCTGTACGGGATTACGGCCGGTCACGGCGTCGTAGATGGGAGGCCTCCCTCTCGACGTTTATTTAATTATTTATTATTATGTATTGTGACTATGAGATACGGACCATACACACCAAGAAAATGCCCGCGGGGCTATGTTTATGAACCGAAAATGATTTGGTAAGCCTGAGGCATTTTAACTAAAACCACTCGTGACTTACTCGATATTGGCGCCGAATTGAAATATCATCAAATGTTTTCGCATAAGTCCACCGAGTGCAATTTCTTGTACTTAGCCTGCATGTTTGTTTTAAATGTGCGGTTGAGCTCGATGGTGATGATGGGGGATGTGTTGAGGAGTCTAGTGTCCTCGCCGATTTACTTGAATGTTTGGGTTATACCTTGAATGCATATCGTCGTATATGTATTCACACACTTCCGCCGCTATACTCGAACTCCTTTATTTATGTTTTATGTTATGAACTATCAAGGCCCATCGGATCGTGCCAAGTTTTGGGGTCCGATGGCCTGAGACCTTTTCAAAAACATTATAACATCACCTTATATTCTCGCTCAAGCATGTTAGTTTATTCTTATGCATTTTATTTTACCCGTAATCCCTAAAATACTACTCCTAGTATTAGTCGCCTCCAGGTTCGGGTTGGTCCGGAATGGGGTCGTGACAAGTAAGCATAACATACATAAGTTCAAAGTTGCAGCGAAAAGTGTGTGAATACATATATGACGATATGCATTCAAGGTAAAACCAATTCTTAACAAAACAATCAAGGACACTGACTCCTCAACACTCCTCCATCACCATCATCAGAGCTCAACCGCACATTTAAAACAAACATGCGGTGAGTACAAGTAATGCACTCGGTGGACTCATGCCGAAACATTTTATCATAAGTAAATTACATCGCCAATATCATGGTAAGACACAGGGTTTTAGTTGAAATGCGCAGGCTTACTAAAACATTTTCGATTCGTAAAGTTGCTTGCGAGCATTTTTCTTGATGTGTATGATCCGTATCCCATATCCTCGTTTCATCGTAACATCAAAGTTCAAACGTCGAGAGGGAGGCCTCCCTCAACGACGCCGTGACCGGCCGTGAATTGTCCTTACAAAGACACAATCACGTTCGGTGTACACGTTAATCCTAGCTGTGCATCGCCTTCCCATAGGATCCGATATCGATTTCATAACTGGGTTGGGCGCGACCCAACAAAATTCATAACATTTCATATCATCATATCATTTCACAACATTCATTCCGGATAGGATCCATACACAAAATAGAAATATTTTTGGCAGGTAATCTTGTAAACATTTTATCAACAGTTGTAAATAAGCATCGTAAATAAATTCATTTGGAAATAATTTAAATGAGAAAGCTCGTATTTTGGTTTAGGAAAAGAAGCCCCACCTGGACTATGGTTCGTCTTAAAAAGAGTCCTAGGTTTGATTGCCCGTCAACGTCCAGCCGTCTCGTTCGCGTCCACACCTTTACGTAAAAAGCGATATTTTAGTACGTCGTTCACGTTTCTCGATACTCTTAAGGTCTAAGATAAACTTCGATATCCCATATCGATATAAACTGAATTCCTTAACGAATTCAATATGTTTTTCAATTACGTATTCCAATTGAATGGCTCTCGTTCTTCGAGATACACTCAACTATTTCGTTTTAACCTTCCGGTTTAAAACGTTCAACGTATTCATACGTTTCTCGATATAAGGATTTCATTTATGAAATCTTTTCTTACTAAAGAGGTATCTTACCTAATTAGTACGTCTTACGCGTATTAGCGTATTTATCGAACGTATTTTCGTACGTTTGACTTTAAAAGTCAACAATTTTGACTTTTCAATAGTAATTTCTTACTAATTCATTTATAAATCGATTTTCAATCAATTTTATCTCGTAAAGTCTTAATTCTCGATTTGTCACGTAAATCGATAGACTTTATTAATATTTTTCTCAAATATTAATCTTTTAAATCACTAAACCTTATTTTTCGATTATAACGTTATTACATATAACGATTCGTCTCAAACATAGTAATCTATGTTTATAAAATCTTATAAAAACCAAATATGTCTAAAATAATATTTAGACATACAATTTATTATTAAACTTGATTAAAAAGGATTTAAAAATCCTTATAATTTTTATAAAAACTTACGGTAATTTCAATAAATTACCAAATGGTTTTCAAATTTTTTTCTAATTTCATATAGTGTATTATTATACACTATGGTCATTATTATGTATTAATATCATCCAAATGATATTCGATTATCACTATTTTATTTACATAAGTCACGGTAATTCCAATAATTATGGAATAATTGTCCAATAATTCCCAAAATTTTATACACTTAGAACAATGTCCCAAAATTAATATATGTCATAATTATAACCTATAGTCCATCATAAACAATTATTCACCATGGAATTAATCCTATAGTGCTCACGGTAATTACCAAATAATTACCAAACAATTTCACAAAAATTCCAACAAATCATATCATGCTCAAACATTATAGTATAGCAATATAACATCATAACATTAACCAACACATTTGAATCATCACCATATGGAGCTTATAAGCTCTCGGTTTTTTTGATTCAATGTAGTATTTGGTTTTCAAAAATTCTAACAATTATACACTATGTTTATACACTTTAATATAACAATATAACATTATAAAATTCATCAAAAACCAATTAAATCATCACCATACTTAAGCATAAGCTCTTCGGTTTTTTGATTTAATTTGGTATTTGATTTCCAAAAATTCTAACAAAATCAAGTAGCACATAATCAATATACTAGATCATCAATATACCATTGCATGTTTAAAATAAAAATCATACACCAAGATATAATTTTATATAGCTCACGGCATTTTCTAAAAATTCATGCATTTGATTTTCAAAAATTCTAATAAATTCATATAACATATAATCAAGGTCCTAGAGCATTAATATGTCATTGCATGTTTAAAATAAAAATTATACACCAAGGTACAAAAATAAAAATGCTCACGGTATTTAATAAAAATAGGTCTAGGGTTTTCCAAAAATTCTAAATAAATTACTATGGACTCTAAACATATCATAGAACAATAATCCATCCTCAAAATAAATTAAAAATCAATCGGTCATCATATAAATATTTTATAACATTTTTGAAAATTATTTTAAATAGGATCCAAGGTTCAAACATCATATATATAAGCTAAATCCTTTCAAATATTCCATATGCAATAAATTAAATAAATCCTATCATGCATATCCTATTTTTATATAAATAAAACATCAAGAACATGTACATAAATCATATCTCATTCACAAGAACATTCAAAAATATACATACATACATATGAACATGCTCGACTTTTCTTGAACAAAGGAGGATAAAAATCGAAGCTAGGTCCATTTCTTACCTTCGAAAATAGTATAGGTTCACAAGAACAATGTAGTGTATCAAGGTTTGGGTGAATGAATGAAGAAGAGATGAAGAAAAATTTTGAGAGAAATGGAGAGGGGTGCTCTCGGTTTTGCTGAAGAAGATGGAGAGGGAGAGAGTGTTTTGGTGTTCCAAAATGTTTGAAATGGAGAGGGAGGGGGTATAATGAAAATGGGGAGAAGGGGAAGGGTCCCTCCCCCCTATATCTCTCTCTCAAACACGACACACACACACCAAATAAATAAATTGCAGCCATATGTGGTAGTGGGAGGGTGATGATGAGTGTGTGCAAAAAGGCTCTTCATGCATTGGCCAATGGAAAAAAGTAAAAATCATGCTTTGTTCAAGAGGGTGTAGCCGTCGGTCATTAGGGGGTTCAAGGGTGGATTTTATTTTTATTTGATCCTTAATACAATGTATTAATCCATATATAAATCATAGATATATAATACATATCAATTAAATAATTAAAACACCACATAGTAATATAATGCAAAATGGCGTGAAAAATAGAATAAAAATATAATTCATGCCACTTACTATTATCAAGCCATTTTCGTGCCAAATATGCCCATATATATCATAACATATAGTTTAGATAATAAATAATAGCATAGGATAATTTAATGGTATCATAACCCTAATTTTCGAAATTAGGGTTTCGAAAATTACAAAATGTAATTATCGAGTTCTCTATGCCTTATTATTGATTTTAATGCTTAATAATACTGCAATTATATAAAATAATAATAGGAAATTAATTATAATAATTTCCGGATCATTAAACCCATTTTTCAAAACGTCTCTAGACGTTGACGTTCAAAACGTCTCAAAATGTTCAAAATCGACTCATCTCAAAATGGTCGTAGTAAGCTCGTACTTACTTTATAAATAATATTCCATATATATAGGAAATTAATTCCAAGCTTCGCTGCTTAGAAAATTTCATAAAATACTGACGTTCGATACGCAATCGATGTTAAAATAATACTGTCGAACCACTGCGTATTATTCTATTCCTTAATTTACAATTCTTAGTGAATATAAAAAGGAATTCGTTATTACGATACTGGATCGAAATCAATATTCGATGTTATACAAAAATAATATACGGCAAAACCCTAATTTACGGGTTTAAAATACCGTAATTAGACGTTCGTTTCTTCGGAATATTACAATTTGTTCTTTAATGTCACCTTATTCAACTCTCGATAATCAATACATATCCTCAAGGTGCCATCCTTCTTTTTGACAAATAACACCGGTGCTCCCCAAGGCGACGCACTTGGTCGTATGAATCCTAAGTCCAAAAGTTCTTGTAATTGGACCTTCAACTCTTGCAGTTCCTTTGGTGCCATTCGATATGGCGCTTTTGAAATCGGTGCTGACCCTGGTTCCAGATCGATAACAAAATCCAATTATCGATCCGGCGGTACACCTGGTAACTTCTCTGGGAATAAATCTGCATATTCTCGAACAATTGGTACGTCTTCAATCTTTCTATCTTTCTTGTTTTCCTTACTCAAACATACTAGGTAAGCATGGTTTTCATTACATCTTAACAATTTATCTGCCTGCAGAGCTGATATCACAGGCACCCGTCTTTTCCTTTCATCAATCCCGTAAAAACGTGTGGTTTCTTTTCCTGGTGGTTGAAATGAAATCCCGTTGTTCACAACGAATCGTTGCAAAATTCTTTGTCAACCAATCCATGCCTAGAATAATGTCTACATCCCACATGCATAGGAGGCGTAATGATTCAGCTTTTAAATGAAGGGATCCTAGCTCAAACTCTAAGTTAGGACATATCTGATCAATCACGATCGCCCACCTATCTGAGTAACCACTTTAAAACCTACTTGACTCGCTCTATAGGAAGCTTAAGATTATCCACACACGCAGCTTGAAATGAAAGAGTCTGAAGCTCCGTGATCAAACAAAACTATAACAGGTACACCGTTTAATTGGACCATACCTGTCAAATTACCCGAGCTCTTCTCTGGTTGTTTTTGCTTAAGCGCATACGTTTTTTGATGTTGGGACTGCAGTTGAAGAGGTTGAGGCTGCGTCTGTGGAGCAGAAGTATTTTTGCTTGAGTTTGCTTGTGGAGGGGGAAGTTGATATCGTGGTAGCTGTGGATAACCGGTCATAGCCTTCACAGATTGGGTTGGCCGGAAAGACTTCGATTTGTCACCTCTTCCAAAGACATTCGGTCAATATGGACAAGCAGATGCGAAGTGACCAAACTTTCTGCACGTGTAACATGTGTTGCTTCCGCTTCTGCATATGCCACAATGTGGACGGTTGCATTGAGGACACATGGGCGGCCTTACCTGGTTCGGAGGAAGGAATGTTGGTCCATGTACTAATGGTCGGAAGGATCTTGATGCCGTAGGTCCTTGCCTCTGAAAAGGCTTGTTGCTTGAAAATCCTTTGGTTTCCCACTTCCTTTTTCCTTTATACCTTTGTTCCATTTGAGAAGGTTTCGATGAAACTAGACTTTGGGGTATACCTGCATTCGATTCGGTCGCATTCTTCTCTGACTGAATTTCCATTTCCATGTCTAACGATCGATTAAGGGTTTCAGCGTAAGACATAGGTGGTTGAGCGGCCAGAATAATCCGAATTTCAGGTCGTAGTCCGGAGCGGAACATCTCTGCCATCTTCTCGTCGGTTTCCACTTTATATGGTGCATATCGGGATAACGTGCAGAATTCCCGATCATATTCCGCCACATTCTTGCTTCCTTGTTTTAGGTTCATGAACTCGATTTCTTTCTGTTTTCGATAACTTCGCGGAATAAATTTAGCATACAGTTCTTCCTTGAACTGATCCCATGTGAAATTCGCCATTTGTTCTGGTGTGAGAGTTTTCTGTCTGGCCTCCCACCAGAAATCCGCAGGTCCTTTCATCAGAAAATTTATACACAGCAAACATTCCTGATCATTACATTCCAAGAACTTGAATATTCGTTCTACTGTGCGTACCCATTCTTCGGCTTCGGCAGGACTACCAGCCCCGGTAAAGTTCGGTGGGTTTTGGCGAAGGAAAAGTTCTGCTATTTTCCGATTCGGGGAAGAAGGTTCACGATCAGGAAAATTTTGAGGAGTGGCTTCACTATCTCTTTCTTCTAAACTTGGGTTTCTTCTTCTTGGAGGCATACTGATACAAAAGAAGAATATTATTTCCACACAGTTGATAAGATATCAAACAAAGGAAAGAGATCTCAATTATAACAAAATGCAATCATCACAAGAGTTTAAAGACAAAATTATTTAATCACAACAAGGATAATAAACATTTCATATCATAATTTACAAGAAAATTGCCTCATTGAGGACTTTTTACAAAAGGTTTAGTTTCATTATTACTTGGCTAGTAGTTCTGCCTCGCCATACTAACTATCCTAGCTAGATTTAACTCATTTCTCTTAACCATCTATGTCTTCTTCAAGGTCCTCTTCTGGATCTTCTTCCTCTTCTTCAGGAGCATGAGAGTGGTCAGCGGATGAGCAAGCGGGCTCTCCCGGTAAAAGAAGGGATGGATCAGACAAAGACGGCATCTCATCAATAGATAAAGGTCGTAAACTAGAAGTACCATTGGATGGTTGCTGTTCAAATTCATAAATTACATTAGCAGAAGTCAAGGCTAATGTAATTTCTGGAAGAGGAGATAAAGGAGGCGAAGGGGTCTTCAAAGCAAAAGGCTGGTCATATAAATCCAAGTCAGATAAAGTCCACTGAGGCCCAAGAGGAAATAGGTGATCATCATTATCACAAAACTCATAAGTAGGACTAGAAGCAACAATCTCTTGGGATTCAGGTTTAATTTCTTAGCTTTTTGGGTCTAAGATATCAGACAAAATTTGATGAACTGCTGGGATAAACTGATCAAAAGGACGATAGGGTAATACTAGAGGATCTCCTATCTTCCTATACTGATTTTTGATAAGATTTACAAATTGTTCGAGGTTACCGGTAATTTTGCATTCCATATCCGAGTGTACATAATCCAGAGCAATTTCAGATGTCCATCCCTGCCAGGAAAGAGGTAGAGCTTGTACTAGTTGGAGCAGCCCGTCTAACTCAGTCACTCCACACCACATTACTGACTTCCACATCATCATGTACTGACTAAGAAAGAACGGCATGTGTTGCTCTTCTCTCATTTTAAAGGAGAAAAACTTATCAACGCTGCCTAATCCCGACGGCCTATTATCGACATTCTTTTGAGCGGTAACCTTCTTCCTTGCCATCCTATAATTAAATATAACTTACATGCAGATCAAAACAATCATATATCACTTATATTGCTACATCACAATAATTCACCATACTCAAGAACTATTTTCAACATATGCATACATATTCATTTCTTCACATAATTCATAATTTACTTTACCTGGTTGAGCTAAAGAGATGGACTGGAACACTGAGCTCTTATCAATAACTCAGGGTTTATAAGAAAAGGTTGGCTCAAGAAAGAAAATTCACAGGACCAAAGCGAACAACTGCTCTGATACCACTCTGTCACGACCCGACTAATTAATTATGAGATTAACTAACTAATTAGGCCGTGACTGGTTAAGACATTAAAAGTTTTGGACAATTAACTGATTTAAGTGAAATAAATCTTGACAAGCGGGCGTAATATCCTCTAGAATATGGATAAACCAACTCGAACGCAAAGAATTAACCAACAACAAGTAATAACAAAAAGTGAGGTCACAACCTCAACAATATGTATATAAAAGTTTCCAAACATTTACAAGGATTTTCAAAAGTATTGTTTCAAGTTTTCAAGTTAACAATGGAAGAGCAGCGTTGAATGTCATGTGAAGACACGACATTCGTGCACAAATATGTACAACAAAAGGAAACAACTAAGCTCAGATCCAAGTCCACACCTCTTCCACGCTCAACCTGCATCAAATAAAACGTCTTTCGGGTATGAGTACTAAATAGTACTCAGTGAGTAAATGCCAAACATAACTTTCAAAACTTATAACTTTCTTTCAAATGAGAATCTAGAAAGCACTTGGAATAATTGTTTCAATAAAATCATTCATTATTATATCACCACATTTTCTTTCTTGAAACATACCGGCATCACATACCCGAGTTGGTCCCGAAGGATCTCAACTACGGTCATACCCTATCTACGTCATTCGGTAATGGGAAGTAGGCCTTCTCCCCAATACCATGGTCGGCCTACATTTGCAAGCTCACGACCATAACCTGTGCACAGTATATAACAGTTTCCTACCGTAGACAGGTAAATCGTCGTCATACCCACAACGTGGTAAAACATTCATTTTAAACATATTCATGATGTGGTGATTGAAAATACTTTCACAATATCAGAAATTTCAAAGCATAACATTAACTTGTTTTTAAAAAAAACTATTTACAAAGCATTACCCACCTTGTGACGACTATTCCAAAAGATTAGCTTCTTCGTCTTTCACTTCTCGAATCCTTTTGCTTGATCCTTATAAGATTATTATTGAATTTAGTAATCTTCCTTATTCAATTAACTAATTATCAATAGTTTGCCGATTAAAATTTCAAAACGTCTTTTTAATAAACAAATTCTACCAAAATTTCGACAGAGTAACGTTTATAATAGGAATAGCCCAATTAAACCCAACTCATCCAATTTCATCCCAAAATTCCCAATAACATCACCATATGCTTAAATACACATTTAGGAACTTAAATCAAATTCAAACTAATTCATTAACATCATAATCACATAATGCCCTTCAACCACACTTATAGAAAATTTCAGAAATTCTATAATCTAAAATTCATTTAGTATCAAACAACCTACAATTATACACATTTATCATCAATGATCTTTAATCCATAACTCATTCGATTCTATAACTAAGTTTATCAGATAAAATCATAACATTTCTAAACTTTAATTTTTCAACTTTTATATTTTATGTCCATAAATTCCTATAAATTCAACTTAAGCATTATTTTTATCATAGATCTCAAATATCATATCAAATGTATCAAATAAAATCAAGAAATCATAGTTCATGGCATGCCCTTCATTTTCGAAAATTTGTACATTTTATATATAGTTGAATTAAATTCCTATAAATTCATTTCATGCATTATTTATATTCCTAAGCATAATTATCATGTTAAATTGATCAAATAAAATCAAAATCATCAAGTTCATGTCACATGTAATTTTTGAAAATTTCAAGAATTAAACAAGCATGATTTAATTTTTATTTTCTTTGATCATATGATGTTTATAATTATTCCTAAGCATGTATTTAAGCTCAATTCAATTAAATTATAACATATGATTCACATACTAAAATTTAGGGTTCATGATCAAACTTTAATGTTTCAACTTCATGAATTTAATAAATTTAAACCATAGCATGTGTTAATTAAACTCCATAAAAATAAATAATTCAATAAACATAACAAAAATTAAACAAATCCATCATAATCACAACCTCAAAATTTTCGAAAACCCTAACCATGTAAAACATCATATTCATCAATTCAAATCATAAAAACTTAAGTTAAATCAAGTATTTACCTTGTTTGGAGTAATATTCCACTAATTTCCCACTTAGTTATGGATTAAAATTGAAAATAAAATTTTTGTGTGTGTGTGTGTGTGTGACCGAAAATTTGAGGAAGAATGAGGTAGGGATGATCTTATGCTATTTTGAAATTTCTAGAATGTTTATTTGCATTTAAATTAAATTTTGTATTCATTTTATCATAATTAAACACAAATTCCAATAAATTTATAATTACACTCCTAAATTTACTAAGGTTATACTTTAGTACATTTTAATAGATTAAATAAAATTTTCTCATTATTATGAGGATCCAAAACAATTATCTCCAAAATATTGGAATTAAATTCATTTAGATATAAGTATAAATTAATTATTTTCATATGTTAAAATTCAAATAATTATACTTAATTCCTAAATTTCGAAAATTATGCCCAAATAATTCTTTTATCACTAAATATTAATAAAATAACTTTATTCAAGACATTTAATAACTTAAATAATATTTCATCTCATTTCATAAGAAAATTTCCATTCAAACATAATTAATGCATTTCCTAGCAAACTTTTTCAATTAAATAACATTTTTCATTCAAACATACATAAATATTCACATAATTCACATTTTATCATAGCAAAACTCATTTCCAATTAATCTCTACTTTTTCTAATTTCAATTCCCTCGATTAAGATTTAATCGAATTTCTATCGATTAATACTCCTTTATGCACTATTTTATAAATTTTTAAGAAATAAATACTTTCTAAACCCTAATTATCCTTAATTAATCTCTAATTAATACTAGAGATTTTTCGGGTTGCTACAGACACCTTGCCCTCTGGCATCCTGCTACTCAAACTGTGACAACTCGAGTAACAACACAACCAGCTCTCTTGTGTTCGACCCCTTAACTTGCCATATACGGAACTATGTGTTCAAGTTTGAGGAGATTATAAATGTATCTTGACGCGTCTTGGGACCTCTAACGACGGGTTCCCGAAGGGTCGTCAATCACCAAGGGTTTAATCTTACTGGTGGTTGATCTTTCTATTTATTTATGGGTCATTCGTGTTTAAATACATAAATTTTGGGCTTATTTCATTTTTTCCAATAAAATAATTTAAAATTATTGTATTTTTCCACAAATTGAATGACGATTAAAATTAAAGTTTAAATGATAGTCAACGTGATGTCACCTCATCAAAAGACTTCATTTTACATATACAATATATATTAATTGAAGCATAAATACATGAACTTTGGACTTATTTTCGTTTTTCACTCAAACTTTAAAATTATCAATAAATAAACAAACGTAACATTATTATAGTTTTAAAGATAAACTTACAAAATAATAATAGTTTTAATAGTAGCATAATAATTTTTGAATTATATGATAACGTTAAACAAATAAAATTAAAAACATGATCAACTTATAATAAATGAAGCTCTCCACAACCTGAGATATTTTCTTATATATATGAGAGACAGTGAATTTTTTTCGACAAACAATGTATAGTTCAAACCTTCAAGCTATCAACTATGCAAGAACCATGAATATTATACAACAAACTCTTACAAACATCTTAATAACTTTCATATAAATAGAGATAATTGTCTATACTATTCTTTTACCTTATATATCTTAATGTATTGCAAAAATAGATTAATAAGATTTACTATTAAATAATTAAACAATCAAGCAATGATAGCTAAGGAATGTAAATTATAAGTGTCAATATTATAAATGATTTTATCTTACAAATCTTGATTTTTTTATACTTATCAAAATTTACAATGAATTCTAAATTTAAATTCGATAGTAGATAAAAGAGATATATATAAACTAAAAAAGACCGCAAAAACATAATATATTTAGTATTTAAATTTTTAAAATTCTAACCATTATAATAAAAGAATACCAAAAAGAAAAAAAAAGTGAAATTTTAAAATTGAGAGTTATCTTTTCAAATATAATAAATAATATTTATTTATTTTTTAAGTTTATAACTGTTAAATATAGTATTAGTATACAATAGTAGAAAATTTGAAAAAATGGGCCCCAGGCCCACATATCCCTCCATCTCTGAAAGTACACCTGCAGAAAATTTAGGAATGGTGAAGAAGAAGAAATGCAGTAACATGACACAATACATAAGATCACAATTTTATTTTTTCTCTTTACGAAAACTATAGTAAATATCTGGTTTATGATATCTTAAGATCCGTACAAAGTTGTAGACAGTTAAAAATTGTTAGCAAATTATATTGCGCCACGTGTAAATCATGAATTAAATAATTAATTATATTTCTATTTTATTAATTGAATTTATTCCAAAATTAAATAGATATGTGATTAATATTTATTTCATCGGCGAATATGAGAATGACATATGGCAACGACACATCGGAGATGAATAACCACTCAAACTGCGTCAAATAAGCCCAAAAGGCCCATAAGTCTAAACCCAGCCCATGGTTTTGTGGCCTAAAAAACCCATAAGCCCAAGCCCAAGATCAAGCCCATGGTTTGGTGGCCCATAAGCCCAAGTCTAAACTTAAATTCATGGTTTGGTGGCCCAAATGTCCATAAGCCCAAAAGGCTAATAAGCTCACTAGCCTAAATCTATAAATAGGAGTGTTGGGGCTTCATAAATGAGAGGAGAAGAAGTGAAGTGAAGATTTGAAGAGCTCAAGATACTCGAAGAATCCTCGACGAAGTCTTCTCCAACATTCGAAGTCTTCTTCAAGCATTCAAGGCGTTCGTCGTGCAAATCACCACGTTCTTCGCCAAGATATCCTCAAAATCATTTCAAAGAATGCGTTCAATTCGGAAATATGGTGAAAACCCTCCACGTTGACGCTCAAACTTGAAGTTCTTCAAACGTTCTTCAACAAATCAAACTAAATCCGACAGTTGATCTGAAAACAAGACCGAGGTCCTACAAATCAACATCATCAAATCCAAACTTCAAGTTCAAGGAGATCAAAGAACTACATCCCCTCCAACAACTCGAAGAATATTCAAGATCGTTCAAGAAATCAAATCGAAGAAGTAGAATCAGAGGATAGATAGAGATCGAAATCATCTCAAATATATCAAATTCAAATTCAATTGATTTTGTATATAATTTTATATTTATAGAATTTAAATACAAAAATTTGTGTTACAAATTTCTGTTCAAAATTGCATGACTTTGTATCTGCGACTGCAATTTTGTGAAGTCAACATTTTCATTATTAACAAAAAATATGCAGTGATAACTGGTAAACGGTAATAGGCTAATATTATCATCTCATTATATATATATATATATATATATATATATATATATATATTGAGGTTCAAATAAGAATCATTTTTAAAGTGAGAATTAAGAACTACGAAAATTCGTTATATACTAAATGAATTTGTTATGAAAATTTATACATCCGCTGAGAAAGTTATTGAATCCAAAAATTCAAAAATTTTATACAATGTTCAAATCCCATTAAAAACGAAAATTACTTTTTCCGAATTTAATAACTCTCCCAATAAATTCAGAACAATGGATTTATTGAATCCAAAAATTTAAAAAACTTATTATTTTTTTATTCTCATATTAAAATGGTCCTCGCGTAAATCTCCTTATATAGATATATATGTGTGTGAGGTAAAATTCATGTTATATTCCATACTACCAGATAACCCATTATTAGTAGGGGGCGAAACTTAAATACCACTATTTATAAATTTATATACTACCCGTATCCATTTTGAAAATTTACTACAACCTATACCCAATTCATTATAATATATTATTCTGTAAAAAGCCTGCAAAGTTTTAACAAAGACTGCAAATTTGCCTGCAATGTTTTAACAAATTAAAGACTGTGCAATTAATGAGAGTTGACTGACCGTTGGTAAAGTTATACAACTTTACCAACAATTCATTCTCCCTCACTTTCACCCTCTCAATTTCAAAATTTTCGAAGGAAAAGAGAAGAGAGATTGAGCTGAATTTCATTCCCATTCCTGGAATTAATTATCGAGCTTCACCATCGGAGGTAATTTTTTCAATTGTTGATGTTTCCTACGACTAAGCTTACCGAGAGTTTTATTCAATTTTCTAATAATTATGTATTAACTCAATTTTCTAATAATTAGGGTTTTGCTTATTCGAATCAAGAAAGGAGTGAGAATATTTGGTTGCTTATTCAATCGAGTGAGAATATTTGGTATTTTATGTTTTCGGTATATTATTTGGAATAAATATAGTTATGCGATTTTTGATATGCGATTTTGTTTTGATATGTTAAGATGATTTTGAATAGTTGCATATTTTTGTAAGATTATAATAATGTTTCAATTTGAAATTGAAGTTGATAGGAAATATAGGAAATATTTTGTTGGTTATTGTTGGTTTTACAAGTTTCGATAGGAAATATTTTAGATTTATATGTGGAATGTTTAAATTTGAAATGATAAATGTTGGTTTTACGCAAAATTGAATTAATTTGTTGTACCAATTGAACTTTCCGATCGGTGAAGGCTTCTCTCCCATTAAATGGAGAGAAGGATTAGTCGATCGGAAAGTAGGTGAATTCGATCGGAAACAACGAATTGTTTCAATATATTTGTTGTCTCCGATCGGAAAGTAGGTGAATTAAAATTGAATTAATTTGTTGTACCATTGAACTTTCCGATCGGTGAAGGCTTCTCCCGGACCGGAGAGAGCCTTCACCGATCGGAAAGTTCAATTGTCGATCGAGACAACAAATTAATTAGTTATTAATATTTAGTTATTAATTGAATTATTTAATTTTCTAATTATTAGTTATTAATTGAAATTATTAATTGAATTTTGTATAATTAGTTGTTAATTATTAGTTATTAATTGAAATAATTATTAGTTATTAATTGAAATTATTAATTGAATTTTGTAATGATGCGTATTATTTTCAAGGCAATATGTCGCATTTATCGGTATGTTTTCGTGTGAACCCTTAGTTATGTTTACCTTAAATATATTTTGTAATTGAGATCGATAAATGTTGGTAGATGTGATTGAATAATATGATTGTATATGATTGAATATGAGTAGTCGAATTATGTTATTGAGATTGGATAAATGTTGGTAAATGTTATCAATAATATGATTGTATATAATTGAATATGAATACGTTGAATTATGTTATTGAGTATGTTAATATTGTTTATGGCTTGTATGTTTTCGAGATATCTGCTTTGGAATATGATTGAATAAATAGCGTTTATGGTATATGATTGAATAATATTTCATTTATGGTTTAGAATGGTTAAATTGTATTACTTAATTATGGCCGCTTTTGATAGGTGATTTGTAGAGATTGAGTTCTAATTATTTTTATATTTGTATGATAGGATGTTTATTGATGCGAATTATATACAAATGAAATAATTATTTTAGTAGTTTGTTGGTTTGTTATGCGTTGTGTAATATGTGACATTGATATAATTGTAGGTCGATCCTGTTTTCTTGAGCCTACCACGATAAATGTGGTGGCGGATGTAAAGACTTATTATAGGACTGATTATTTTAAATATATTAAGAATGTCTTGCTAGATAAGTGGCTACGAAGAGTTGGTAGATATGTTTAGGGGGTTGCTTTGGTCATCCGATTGATTGGACTCCGGCCTAAGTCTAGTTTTTCTTTGCACCATTTAGTCTCCGTCGATAGAGCCTACGATCCGGAGATGTATTTTTCATCAATGGAAGATATATATGTTTTTCCATTAAAGATTATGCTCTAGTCACCGCCCGCAATTTGGGTCATCATCATTTGATCCCACACTAGACTACGACTTGAGCGACGCCGAGGTCTATAGCCTTTTATGGGCACAGATTACATTACGTAATCTAGTAGATAGATTTTGTAGTAGTGATTTTAGTGATGATGTAGATCTTCGTCACTATTTACGTGTGGCCCACGTTATTACCCTCTATGGGTTCGTATTTGGAGTACGATACGGGAAGATAATAGCTGATTGGGTTTGGGCATTGGTTGACGATCCGAGGCGTTTTGCCGATTTTAGTGGAGGCCTACGCTACGAGATATTGAGATATTATACGACGCAGTTGTCAACCTAATGCTCAATACCACTTTTACGGACCGATCTGGGCACTATATGCTTGGTCACCGAGATCATACCAGCTTGGGAAGTATAGGTGGACGACATCAATCCCACAACAGATCCGAGAGTGTTGAGGTGGAAGTTCAAGAGTAGCTCTCACCGCGCCTTCTACAATCACTTTTGAGCAAGAGGTATTGAATTTTATTATAATTTTAAATCATGTGTGAGGTATTGTATTTATTAGAATATTAAATAACATCTTTCAATTTATTGTAGGTCGATTATCATCTCACATCCATCGAGCCGGACTCATTCGAGGTTAGCACCATTTATCGGGTGTCTGCCCCACACCCTCTCCACCGGTGTGAATTTTGTTATACCGTCAAATCCTTTGAGGAGGGACCAGTTCCCTTCTCGTCGTGGTGTGTCTCATCCACCTCCGGTGGATGAGCCTCGACGAGACGCCGAGTTCCGAGGAGGGCTCCACAGCTTGTTGAGGATCCCGATCTTCGTGGTCTCCATCGAGCAGTTCGAGCCTTCACCTTCGATACCCACCCGGTGGACATCGCCGGTTCGGTTCGCTGAGGTTCCGGTTGTTGATGAGCAGCGACCATATGTGGATAGCCGTCCATCCGCTGAGAGACGGATACGGGAAGACATACCAGGAGGCGAGCCTTCATCGAGCGCAGGTGGTGAGCACCCAGGCGCCTTAGTTCCGCCGATCGTCGTTGGATTCAGAATCTATCGTGAATCGTCCGGAGGGAGGAGGACAGAGCAAAGGCGACGATCGAGAGGTCTATCAAGACAAATTTATTCCAAAGATAAAGAAGTGGTTTGAAAACCTCTTAGAGAAGACTCGATGTGGTTGCATACATAGGGATGATACGGCTACACATGCACCTCATGTCCCACGCCATCCGACGACGGCGACGAGAGGTGAAGATCGAGACCACATCACCGCCCGGTCGTATGTCCCTCGAGGGACGGTGGAGCATACCGAGGCAAAGACCGACCTTTGCATCGCCCAGGATACCCTCCCCGCTACTCTCACTGGATCCATGGTACCGCCCGGAACTACATCTCATCATTCCATGACGGACCGGACCTATTTAGTGATCTCGACGCCTCGGACGCCGTGAGGCGGACTTTCGAGCCCGCAAAGCAGCAGCTTGGAGGAATGTAACTATTAAGTCTCATATTTGGCGCTTTATAATATTTCATTATATTTGTTATGTTTTTCATTTTCTAAATTAAATGTTTGTAGTTCGGGATCCGGAGAGTGAACGGGCACGGAGACCTTCTACAGAATGAGGTCACCATACGTGAATAGCCCGATGCCACGTCCATTATCCGATGATATATTGATAAATTACCGCTTCTTGAACACAAATAAGGCAATGGTGGTTGTTCGGTAATCGATCGACAAGTCCAGTTGCATTTTTCGTGAATATCGAAATGCCAGAGAGGTGTTTTGATGTTCGGCTACGTTTTTATACAATATGCTTCATTTTTTTAAGTACATCTACTTATATTGATATGTATCCCTAAAATAATTTTGCAGTCGCCGATCTATTCATGGTGTATTTGAGGATGAGACTCGATGCCGGATCGACGTATTGGATGGGGTGGATTATCAAACACAATCATCCTCGATACTAGTTTTTCGTAAGTCTTTAATACAATCAATATATAGTATATATGTGTAGTATCTCTAATTACTTAATTTTCAATGTTGAATAGATGTTTATGCAAAATTCATGGTCCGAGGTACACGCAATGCTTTCGTCCCACATTCAAGACCCGCGTGAGGCACCATTGATCATGACCCCGAGAGCATTGTTTACATGGCAGCCACCGCATTGGATAGCGATTGTCCTCGGCATGGCGGGTTATACATCATGGTTACGTGCACGCAGTAACCTTATTTAATACAATAAATATTAATTTATCTAAATGGTTACGTGTCCTTGTTTATTTTATCTAAATATTAATTTTATAGATCATTATCCCTCGCGCCATCGAGCGGCGCCGTGATAGTACGCGTGGATATGCACTCGTCATTGCGTCTTCGCTTGACTCGCGATTTGGAGGATGGACCAGATCAAGTGGATGCGAGGATGATGGACTTCGTGTGCCCGACTAGATTATTGCGCCGCTTTCTTCTCTTCACTAGATGGTTCGAGGCTAACTCCCACCGATACCACCATGGAATAATGATGCGATTATTACACGAGTGCTTCTTCGAGGTATTTGACCGTGAAGACGATTTCGTTGATGGTCCATTTGCGTGCATGATCGTGGAACGCCTTATTTCGGGTTCACCGAGCATCGAATGGGGCGCCTAATTGTAGCATATAGACATAAAGTAGGTGGAAATATATATGAGATATGTGATCCATATAAGCAGTTTAGAGGAAGAGGAAGAGAAGAGGTAGAAATTAGCATGTATCGGTATATTGTTATGTATTTGTATATTGGTATGTATTGGTATATTGATGCAAATGGATGTTCATATTATTTATCGAATATTTGATTATACGATAGTTATTAATCCTCGTGACAACAACTTAGTATTTAACTCAAGCTAAGATCGTTGAATGAATTTGTGTGTTTTTTTTGAAGAATCATAGCTCAATGAAATAAGTATTACATAACTTTGTAAAAATGAAATGACGTTATTCGAGTTAAATTTATTTTTACTAGAATAAACTACAATGAGATTTGGCATATTGATCGTCCATCGACTTGAGTAATCTCCTTCAATGGAAATGTTCTTCTTCTTCGCCTCTCCCATTTACATCTCATCGATCAAGAACAAGATATCGAAACGAAATCTCAAACTAAACATAAATCTTAGGACTCAGCTTAAGTCAATGTTAGTGAATACGTTAAACATACACTTTAACCTATAAAGCAACGAGCTAACTGATAAGATAGTCTATCGTAGAAATGAACAAACCGGTCTCCAAAACAAGTGCGAAGGAAACAGAATCAAGACTAACATGCATCCGTCGATGTAGATAAAATAAGCAACGGAAACCACATACTAGCACTCCATTAGTACTAAAAACTCTATGAAGATCAAAGTTTTCACCGCTATTCAAACAAACAAACGTACTCAAAAAGAAATGGAACCGAAAAAAAATAGGGGCGTAGAAGGAACCTTTACCTCGATTTCAGGTGATGGAAACGATCGAAATTGTATAAGTTAATAATAATAATGTTAATAATATCTTTACATGAATGTTTTCTTTCATTACAATGTCACTGCCTCGGATAAGTAGGACACTTCCGACGCCAGATGAGATTCATTACCACACAAGCTACATGTCCGTAGTGCACGACTTCTACTACTCGATCCCACTTTTGATGACGATATCGACCCACTTTGGCGCCCACCTGACGGACTCTATTAGGAGGCATAACCGTAATTCCAAAGAACATCCGGAGGAACAGTCCAACTAGACCGTGGTGAACAGATTGATCCGATACTGGTATGCTTGCTAGCTTTGCGAATGGTAGTACTCCCACATAGTTAGATATATGGTGACCTTTATGACTAAAAATTTATATAATCAATTATATGTAAGTGAAATCAATTTGATCAAAAAATTAACATAATTAAACTTAAATTGCACCATATAGTTGCAACAAAGATGAGAACACGGTATCATATCCATGTCCCACTCCAAACACGCACGCGATTGCGTATTGAGATTGACTCAATGTTTTGCTTCCGTGCTCGACTTTGAAAGTGGAGTCCATGAGGGCACTACATCGATCTCGCGTGATAGTTCCATCGATACCATCATCTTACGCTGCTTGAGGGTCAATTCACCGCGCACTCTTTGCCGCTTCATGTCTCTCATCGAACCATTTTTCTCGTAATGTGACGGATTGCCTCAATCATTGAGCAAATTGGCAATCGCTCAGCCCACAATATTCGAGAATTGAATGATTCGGCAATGTTCGATGTCATAAACCGTAGCGCCTAACGGGCATCGTGATTCAGCCCACTGCACTCCAACCTCCACCAACTTGGTATATGCGCCACTACCATCGGCCTTCACGAGACTTTAACATAGCCATCGCTTTTCAAAGTGTGTATCTTGCACGCATAAGCGGCTTTCAAATAACTTTATGGATGGTTGCCCAAACGGGTGATTTTTTCAGCAGATGGTAGTAGCATAATCCGTGTGTTGCATCGTAGTACACACTCGACCGCTGCTCATTATACTCGACATGGGCATCCAAACAATCAACATCTCTCGATTTGATCCATAAGCGCCTTGTAGTCGAGACGTAAACCAAGTCCATGAGACATCATTCTCGATCGGACCAATTCCATAAGCTAATGGAAAACTTGCTCGCTGTCGTCCTTTGTCACGGAAACGAATAATATGCCTTTATTGCGGCCCTTCAAGTGCGTCTCGTCGACTACAATCACGGCCGGAGGCACAATGTGTATGCCAATCTGCATGAACCGAGGGCGACAAAGAGGTGACGGAACCGACCATCCGATCCAATAGCTAAGTCACCATCGAACCGAATTGCTCATCCGTAACATATGCGATAACTCGGTAGTAGCTGAAATGATTCTTCATGTCCACCGTATATCATCTCGATCGCCTCTATTACGGGCTCGCATTGCTACATCATCGTATGTAACGTGTACACCGTACTCGCCGCAAATCAGCCATAATGGACCTCGCTTTAGCACTTCACCGCCTTACGTATTTTTCGTGATATGTATGCTGCAATTACACGGGCATTAACCTTCCTTACTCCGATATTCACTAGTTCGTGCAAGTATGTATAGCATCAAACTTATGGACAAACCAAAATCCACCTTCTGCGATGCACGTAGTAGAAAAGGACACCGATTATGATATCGAAATTTGAATGTAATCCTCGAATTATCGGATCGAGGAATAACAAATTCTACTCGACGCTCCAAATGCCATACCCACGGATATCTTCATTCACCCTTGTCGTCGAAGATGGAACCTTCGCTCACTCATCGGGGTCCGGAACCGAGTCCGAGGACGAGCAAAGAGATTAATCAAGCATCATGAGGAATAACGAGGACTAGCCAGCTGCTCATCTCTCAACTTCTTCGGCTCTAGCCTCCTACGTGCTCTTGCGTGTTACTCGCATAATCGTAGATGAAGCTTCCCGAATCCACCCTCTCGACGGATCCATGCGCCAAACTCTACAAATGAGCCATAGCTCACCAAAGCGCACTCGCGATCTTCTTCCTCTTCATCCGACTGCTTCATCTTCTTCTTCTTCAACGTAGTCGCCGCCATCGCCGCCCTCAACAAGTGTATCACCGTTGTTGTTGCAAGATATGTTGGGAAACAATTCTGGATGGATCCATGTGTTGCGGCATATATTGAGATGTATCGAGATCAAACCAATCGATGATGTAAATTTTTGTGTCAACGACGATCGAACGATATGTTTTGGGAAGTGTAGTCATATGTTGACGAGGATGGTATCTCAAACGAAGGTCTATATAGTTCTTGCTCGATTGGGATGTGTCGGCATCGTGAGTCACATAGACCTCTCTTGGGCATCATGAGCCAATCGAAAAGTTGATCATCAAGACTCAAAAGTAATTTGATAATTCTACCACTCCGAGATCTCGATAGATAATGCAATTGGTAGGTTGTACTCAACGAATTTCCCAACATAATTTGATTAATCATCTCTATGAACTCCCAGATAATTACATTGTCCATTCGAACAAAGGCATTTGACCGATACCGCCAATGTAACATAAAGAAGGATCCCATCGCCTCCATATCGAACAATAATGTTCTTCCATCCCGACATCTATAACAAATACAAGATTACATTAATGTAAATATACTGATCTTAATATGATTTTCTAATGTACAAAACAAATATACATTCTAATCAAATATACAAATAAGAAAAAAATAGCAATCTAATTAAATAATTAAAGTCTCTTACAATAAATTCATTAAAAGGGGACTTATCTAATAAACGAATTATGTCGGCACTTATCTAAACGAATTATCCAATAATTATATCCAATTATCTAAACGAATTATGCAATAATTATAAATAGCGTAAACAATCGAATTATCTAAACAAATAAGCAAAACAAATGTAAACAAAATTAACAATAATTAATGTAAACAAAATTAACAATAATAAATCTAAATAAAACTAACAATAAGAAATCTAATATCATAAACAACAATAATTCGAAGATTATCCTAATTGATTTCATTTAAAATTAATTTCAGGGATTATCTTAATTGATTTCATTTAAAATTAAAACAACAACAATATATAATTCGAAGATTATCCTAATTGATTTCATTTAAAATTAATTTCAGGGATTATCCTAATTGATTTCATTTAAAATTAAAATTAAGGAATTGGTCGACACGAGAGAGGATTTTAACTTAATTTAATTAAAGTATGAATTAATTAGTTATTTACATTATAATTAATTACTATATTCATCCTAATTGAAAACTTAAGATAAGTACACTAAAATTATCCTAATTGAAAAGAATTATATGATAAGTTCATTTAATATTAATTTCTAAAACTAAAATCTATCTCCGGTCGAACACATTGATGTCTCCTACCGATATTTCCTTGTTTTCAATCGACCGAAACATCAATTAATAACTAATTAATAATTAGTATTAAATTCAATCGACAATCAAGATTCCGGTCGACATTGAAGATTCCTACGACCAATCATGATTAATATCGACCGGAGACATCAATTAATAACTAATTAATAATTAGTATTAAATTCAATCGACACTGAAGATTCCTACGACCAATCATGATTAATATCGACCGAGACATCAACACTGAAGATTCCTACGACCAATCATGATTAATATCGACCGGAGACATCAATTAATAACTAATTAATAATTAGTATTAAATTCAATTGACACCAAGATTCCTACGATCGAAATCATGATTAAATAAGTTGTTTTATTATAATTCTTCTTTCCCGATCGAATCAATCAAAAAATAATTTAAACGTAAAATCCATCTCTCGGTCGATGATTCCATGATTCCTCGACCGAATCATGGTATCATCGACCGGAGAGATGGATTTTACGCTTAAATTATTTTTAAAAAAACCATGATTAAATGATTTAACTATTATATATACTAATTATGCAATTAATTTAATTATGCTATTATAAAACATCTAATTTCACCTAAACGAATTATATCCAATTATATATACTAATTATGCAATAATTATCTAAACGAATTATATCCAATTATGTATACGAATTATGCAATAAATTCAAAACACTAAACGAACTATCCAATTAATTTAATTATCCAATTAATTTAATTATGTAGATGAATTATATAAATTATGCAATAAATTCAAAACACTAAACGAATTATCCAATTAATTTAGTTATCTAAACGCAATAATTTATCCATACCAATAAACAATAATAAATCTAAACTAAATTAACAATAATAAATCTAAACACAAATTAATATCATAAACAACAATAAATTCAAAACATGTGTCAAAATAAATAAAAATTCAATAACTTACTTGTTGAGACATAGTCACGGTTCTGGATTGAAGAAATAAATTTGAAAATTTTGAATATAAAATCGAAATGAACAAACGAAAATTAGAGGAGCAAGAGAAGAGCAATTGGTTGGATTTGTATTTGTTACGATCGATTGTATAAATAGGAGAGAATTGGTTCAATTATTGGTGGTCAAATCTTTGTTCAAAGAATTTTTCCGCAATTTTTCAAAGATTTATTTGTCTTCTTCAATTTTTCTCGCAATTTTAGCCGTAAGCTTTTACTTTCAGTAGTATTATTTTGTACAAGATTAATTAATATCAGAATATTAAGGATAATTTCAATATTAAATATTTCAAAATTAATAAGTTGTGAGTTGTGTAAGTGGATGAAAAGAAATTAATATTTTATTAAAAGATTGGGTTAAATTAGATTGAATATAAATATTAATTTAAATATCATACATTCAATTTAAATTAATTAGTATTAAATTAATTTGATATATCTTGTTTCCTATTTAAAATGGTCGATTCCTATTTACCCTTTTATGTTTCCTATTAAATCGGATACATGAATAAATAATTTGTATTAATTTCATCGCAAAATTGAAGTTTTGTCGATAATTCCTCTCTCCCACGACCATTTTATGTTTCCTCGACGGAGATAGGAATTAATTAAAATTGTTATTTTCATTTTAAAATTCAAATTCGGTCGATGAAATCCAAAATTTTGTCGATGATTCCTTGATTCCTACGAATCGAAACAAGGAATTGTCGAATCGAATTTTGGATTTTTTGTTAATTAATTTTTGATTCATTTATGTTTTTTATTTAAAAAACATGATTCAATGATTTAATTATTTTTTCTCACACTTTTAACATGATTAAGTGATATATAAAAACATGATTCGTAATATATAAAGTAATTTAACATAATAATATCGAATACATCGAAAATAATTTCGCAATCATTTATCGATTCACGTGTTTGTATGCTTGGTCAGTGTTATGTCAATTTCACATCGGAGACCGCATGCAGACTCAATAGATATATATTAAAATAAGATTTTGGACATACACTGTGATCAAATTTGAAATATGGATATAGATTGCATACACTTTTATAAAAGTGTGTACTTGCATATATTTCGCCTTATTAGTACATCTCTTTCGCAACCACTAGTGCTGTTCATGTGCGTGAGAGAGAGAGGGGAGCCAAATTACGAAAGGTGAAATAGTAAGTGGGTGTTTACAGAGGGATACTGGTAAAAGCAAGAGAGATGAAAAAAGTAAATGTATTCGCATTGCAGAAGGAGAAAAAGCAGTGAAAAAACCGTACAGTCTTCTCATGATCCATCCACTGAGAAATTCACCAGAAACCAACTCTCTCATAGTAATAAAGATCAAACTAATAATTCATAAACTAATGTAGAAAGAGTAAAGAGCGTTATGTTTCTATTTAATTTAAATTTACATTTCCCTTTAGTTTATGGGTTTCCGTGTTGTTGTCAGAGGCAGGAGCTGCCATAAAGGCAGCAGCAGTGTCAGCAGATGCCCACAGAGCTGCTGCTGCAGTAGTCATAATATATGCACAGTACATGCTCAGAGATAGAGAGAGAGAGTGTTGCAGCAGTGTGATCAGAACCATTAGTTTTTATCCATGTACAGAAGATTCTGCAACTCAAATGGTCCCTGAAATAAATATACCTACTCTGCTATACATTTACCCAAGGGCTCTAACTCTCTCAACACTCTTTAACATTTAACAAACCCTCTCTCTCCTCTCTCTGCCCTTCTCTCTCTCAAGAAAAAAGAAGAAGAAGAAGAAATTGTGTTGTGTTGTGTAGATGATGAGTGGTAGTGGGAGAAGTAGTAGGTTCCCTTTCACTGCATCACAATGGCAAGAACTTGAGCAGCAAGCCCTAGTTTTCAAGTACATGGTCTCTGGCATGCCCATCCCACCAGATCTCCTCTTCACTGTCCGAACAAGCTTCGATTCCTCCAAGTTCCTCATCCACCAACCCCAACACAGTACTCTCCATACGACTTTTTAATTTCTCTCTATTTATACTTGTGTTTTTGATTGAGAATGGTGATGCTTGGTGCAGTTGGATGGAACACCTTCCACATGGGATTCGGACGGAAGATCGACCCGGAGCCCGGCCGCTGCAGGAGAACCGACGGCAAGAAATGGAGATGCTCAAAAGAGGCCTATCCAGATTCCAAATACTGCGAGAGACACATGCACAGAGGCAGAAACCGTTCAAGAAAGCCTGTGGAAATTCTGTCACCCACCGCCGCGGCAACAACACCGTCGCCGCCCATTCACAACCGAAGCGCACAGCTGTCTTCTTCTTCCTCCACCCCTATTTCTTACCTCACATCCGCCGCTCCATCCGAATCACACTTTCTCTATCCTCATTTCCCTTCTTCTCGACCCGCCGCCGCCTTCCCCTCTCAAGAGAACACCAACTTTTTCCTCGAACCAAATCTCCATTCACGCCCACCGCCCAAGGATTGCAGGTATGCAAATTATTAATTAACTTTACTTACTTCTCAAATATATGTATAATTCGCCATCAAATTTTGTAGGCATGGGATTAAAGGGGAAAGCGACTTTTTCTCGTCGGATTCCTCATCCAAACTGAAGATGGACTTGAAACACAGCGCGTATCACTCCGATCTGCAAAAGATCGGAAGCTACGAGGATCAGAGCTACCGGCAATACCAGCAGGAGCTGTACTACTCGGCGGCGGAGGAGCAGCCGAAGAAAGTGATGCACCATTTTCTGGAGGAGTGGGCGCCCAAAGACGCAGAGCCGTGGAGCAACGCCGAGGAGAAAATGCCGACGCACAGGACTCAGCTCTCCATTTCAGTTCCAAACTCGCTGCATGACTTCTTCGTCACCCAAAAATGGTAAGATTTTTGATGGGGATATTAACGAATGCAAATCGACACAGACAAACGTATTCATTTTATATTTTCTTTTTTTGGTTCAGAATGAATGCAGGAAATGGAGTGGAGAGAGTGGGGACAGTTCCTTTTTTTCCGTGGAGTGGAAAGTGTTGTGTTTATGGAGGGAGTGGGAATCTGTTGGATTTTGGTATTCTACATTGTATTTCTTTTCGTGCTACTAGTCGTAGTATTTTGTTGTTTGAAAGGCACCTTCCAATTTTGCTACATGCTTTATTGCTTTTACTTTTTCCATCACAAGATATTGACTGTCATCTCTCTCATCATTTTAAAGAACTAACCTAATAACCTCAATTCATACCCCACAGTTACTGTTTGTAAAAGAGAAAGAAATCAATAAACCTAATGCGAGCTGAAAACAAAGAAGAGCAGCACTGAAAATTGAGGAACCAAATAATGGAGTGAGGTTAAAAGGAAGTGTGTGTTAGAAAAGATGCTCCCCATTTCATTTTATGTTTTTGGTTCAAGTGTGGTTTTTGTACCACATCCTTATATCTGTAGCTCTCAACTTCCATACTAAGGAATAGAGCCGGCAAAGTAGTGGGCTGGGCGATCTCGAGTTTGTCGGGCTTTTATATTTTTCAAGTCGGGTCGTGTCCGTCGGAAAAAAATTCCGGACCTAAAAATATGTATCCCAAACCTGCCAGGACGGGTTTTCAGGCGGACGGTTTTTTTTATATCATTTTTCTAATTTCTTAATGTATAAATTTAATATTTTTAATTATAAAAAATAAATAATTATATAAAATATAATTAATATTATTAAATAATTATATATATATATATATTAAATAATATTATCATATGTATATTGAATAGAATATCGGGAGGACGTTTTTAGCTTGAAATCTCGGGATTTTTGGCCCGAAACCCAATAGGCCCGAAGTTTTTGCAAACGGGCTTTTTAGGTTCAATTTTTTTCAGACCTCTAATTTTAAGCTCAAACCCCGGGTATCCCGAACGGGTTTTTCGGGCCGGGCTTATTTTGCCGGCTCTATTCAGGAACCTCTAATCATATATCTATAAAACATAATTTTTTTTTTCAAAACCCATTAACTTCTTTTTATCTTTTTATCTAATAATATACCAACAAAATCAACTTTTATTATATGGGTCTTATTATAATATATGATAATTATATCTGTATATAGGCATATATAAACATAAGAAAATATACTTATAAATATAAAAATAAGAAAAAAATAAGAAAAAAAATAAAGAAGCCAACTTCTTTGTTAAGAAGTTGGTTTCTTGTTGTTGTCTCTGCACCCCTACTTCCTTTATCATTGAGCGATCATTTAGGAGTCTTAGATGGTGATCTGGACTGTTTTTCTCCCGATGATGAAGCTTATCCCCATTCTCAATTTTTATCAACTTTCTTGAATGATGTAGAAGTTTGATTTCAACATTTTTAAACTCAAAAAAATTAAAATAAATTACAATTGGAGGTAACCTCACTCCACTCTTTCCACCACTTTTTTCTTTTTTGATCAACATTTTTCTAACTTTATGTAATCATAGTAATTATTTGATGGCCTACATGGGATGGGCAATGCGCTCTTCTAAACTTTTATATTTGATAACAAAAAATTTCATCAGTATCAAAAATTTTCATAAATTGGTTCACACCTTTCCACAAGCAAAGATGCCAATACTTTATGTTTACGCAACAAAGAAAATGGAAACAGGTATTAATATTAGTTAAACATTGAAGAGTAGTAAAAAATATCAACAAATAGCATCTCCAACAGTCACTCTACAATAGAGTTTTACTCTATTTTAGAATATTTTGTTCTTCAACAATGCACTTAACTCTACTCTACATTAGAAGAAATGAATAGTATCACTATACATATAAAGTGATACTATTAATCTCTCTAATTCTTTTTACTCAATAATGTAAGGTATAAAATTAGAATATTCTTTTTTAGAGTTAAATGTAAAGTTAATTATTGGAGATGGATTTATAATTACTTTATATTTTGCTTTATAACAGAGTTTCTTTATTGTAAAGTGAATTATTGGAGATGCTATAAATGATAAAGTGGTGAAAAGTAAAAAAAGAAAAAGAACATGTGGTATTCACGATTATTTGAAAAAAAAGAAATGATATGCAACCAATTCAGATAACAAGAAGATATTCAAGTAAACATTGAAGCGGTAAACAACTTTTGTATTAACATAATCCATCATTCCCCCAATTACTCTTAAGGAAAAAAAACATTAACCACAGTTCTGACTAGGATTAATTGATTTGTCTCTGAAAAATTAGATAACATGCGAAATGGAATGCTTTTATTTCAGAGCTGTAACGAAGCAAAAGCTGTTAAATTTAAACGTTAACCCCATGCAATGAAGTAAATGCAATATTTTCGTGTCTTATACCATATCTTTCGTTACGTTATTTAATTATTTAAGTTGATTTGATATGTAGTATAATTAACTATTGACCATTATCTTTAAGGACGATGCACCCAAAGGTATTTGTTCAGCTCTCTGAGTTGGTGACTACTCATAATGACGGCACAAGAGAGCATTTACCCAATGCTAAATGTACAAAATAATTGTTCAAAGTTAAACGAGAAAGTCAAAAACACTTCTTCTTCTTTCTTTATCGATCGATTATATAGCTATATATATAGTGGTCGGTTATAAAGAAAATTATCTCTTAAATAAGAACTAATAAAGACTATTAGATTGAATAAGATCAGACGACTTATAATTATTTAATGAAAAATAGTTAAATTTCTAAATTTTCATTATTTGAATATTTCATATTCAATTTTTCATTGTTCGTGTAATCCATATTATTGTTCATGTAATCGTAGTTCTTGTGCATGTTATCACATTCCAATTAATTGTTATGTTCATTTAATTCATGTTATTGTACATGTAATCATAGTGATTAGGCATATGAGAACAGTTACGTAAATGAATATAAAACCCTTAATTATAGGGTTAAATAATTACCATTAAAATATGATAATATATAATAAATGATTTATAATTAATCAAGATCGTTTGATTATAAAAATGGATGGATTACATTAATTCTTAGTTCTAAAAAAAATTGGAATACTCATTTGATTCACTCCCTATACATATAATAGAGAGAGAGAGAGAGAATTGATCAAATAGAACCCAAACATGAGATAATATGTAATACTCAATTTCATCCACTCATCTCATAGATCTTATAGTTGAGATTTTTTTGAAATTTTAAGCGTAATTTCGTTGATTTAACTACAGTAAGAGTAGATTATTAATTTGATTTGTTATCATTCTGCTGGCCAGCCTTCTGAAGCTCTTTTAGAACTATCATCTGACATAGATTATTAATTTGATTTGTTATGTGATTGCGAAAAACAAACCATGTATTTAGTTGAATTGACTTATGCATTCAAATGAACATAAAAATGCATGTAGTTGAACACAATAATGCATGTGATTGAAGCTCACACCAAAGATGCGCCGTGTTGCAAGGCGTCGTCCCAGCCGCTTGCTACCGCTGGTCAATAATGTATTTTTACGTTTTGTTAAATGCATCAACATGTTTTGTTAAATGAATGAACATGTTTTATTAAATGCATGAACGTACTTCCTTAAATGCATATTTGTGTTTCGTGCCAACATGCAGTTTTATGTTTTGTTCAATGCAGTTTTATGTTTTGTTGAATGCAGTTTTATGGTTTTCGATAGCAAATCTCTCATCCATTTTTTTCCGTCAATTCCGCCGTCGCTTTCCCCAATTACCGGCGAATTCACCGTGAACCACCGCCATAGCCACCATCTCTCTCGATTTTTCAATCATCTATAAAATTCATCTTCTATTTTTTTTATCAAAATCTATCAATTTTGTTCTTAATTTTTTTTCTTCTTTTTCTTTCTTTCAAAATTTGTTGTTTGTTGTTGTTCGTGTATGTTGCTGCTGTTGTTCGTCGGTGTTGCCAACGTCGTCCGCTGTTGTTGTCATCGTCGTCGCCACCGGCATCGTCCGCTGTTGTCGTCGTCGTCGTCATTGTCGTCCGCTGCCGCCATGGAGAATAAGATGAATGCTGATTTTATTTCTTCCAATTTTGCCCATTGCGAAAAAAAAAAAGAAAGAAAGAGAAAAATGAGCTAACACATATCAGCTTGTGATGCGGCCATATGTTTAAAATATGTGATCTAGATTGGGTACTATATACTATATGAGAATTGAATATTACGGGAACCCAACCCTATATATATATATATATGGAAGAGTTCAAATGAAAACTTAATCCTATGTATTAACTAGGAACCGATCTTAGTCATTCATTTATTTCAATTGATGGATAGTATTAATTGCTGATATATAATTTGTATAAATTTGATTACTATGCGTAAAGGTAGAAAAGTAATTCTTTAAAATCCAATTAACCGTATACACCCTTAATTGCCGGGATTCTTTCAATCCTATTGATATATTAATTAAGATACTAATTATATAATATATGATTTCTCTCTCTCATATGATACACTGTAACCATCTATACACCATTAAAGAATTATGTTAAAGCATCCATCTTTAAATCAATAAGCAATTACCGATCTATATAAAAGCAATTTAAATGCAAAGAAAAGAACATGTAGATAAAAATTTAAGCAAAGTGCTTTTATTAAATAAGCATTAATGCACCGTAACTGAGTAAGAAATTGAGTTTGAGAATGAGGTTTGCTTAGTTGATCAGTACATCTTTTTGGAGGCAGACTGCTCAATTCTTTCATAGGTCCTAAACGCCAGCGTAAACTAGAGGACATCGACGATGGTTAGCGTATTGCCATTTTTGACAGTCAGAAGATAAACAGTTTCGTCCATTTTGGTCTTTTTTATTTTCTTTATTGTGGATTTTTGCTAATTAATGAAATATTAATTGCTTAATAGGTAAATTATTTTGGTTGATACCAATTTGGTTCTTATATTTTTTGTTAACAAGTTTTAATATTTTATTGATTAATTTGTACACCTTCTGTTTGCTGCTATGTCACCTATGTCCTAATATGTTTACTAATAAAATTTGTAGTTAGCAAATGCTTAAATTTATATCTACATGTGCTTTTCTTTGCATTTAAATCATTTTTTTTGTATATAGATCGGTAATAGCTAATAGATAAATTATTTTGGCTGATACAAATTTGGTTTTTATTATTTTTGTTAACAAGTTTTAATATTTTATTTTATTGGAGATTTGATTGGAGCAATAACGACATTACCCCATCATTCACTATGGAAAGATAATTAGCATTTTAATATTATTAATCCAATATATAAGCATGTAATATTCCAAAAGAAAGAACGTCTAATTACGGTATTTTAAACCCATGAATTAGGGTTTCTGCCGTATTTTATTTCTGTATGACATCGAATATTGATTCTGATTCAGTGTCATAATAACGAATTCCTTTTTATATTCACTAAGGATTGTGAATTAAGGAATAGAATATTATGAAATGGTTCGACAGTATTATCTTAACATCGAACACGTATCGAACGTCAGCATTTTATGGAATTTTCTGAGCAGAGAAGCTTAGAATCAATTTCCATATTAAATCCTATATTAATAGGAATATTATTTATAAAGTAAGTATGAACTGACTACGACCATTTTGAGATGAGTCGATTTTGAATGTTTTGAGACGTTTTGAACGTCAACGTCTAGAGACGTTTTGAAAAATGAGTTTAATGCTCAGGAAATTATAATAATTAATTTCCTATTTTTTTTTTATAATTACTGTATTATTAAGCATTAAAATCAATTTTTGAACCATGAGAACTCGATAGTGAATATTTATAATTATTCGAAAACCCTAATTTCCTAAACTAGGGTTTTTCACATAAAATGATACTATTATTTTATCCTATGCTATTATTTATTATCTAAATCATATATTATGATATATATGAGTATATTTAGATCGATTTTGACATGAGTATCAATAATAGGTGTAAATTATATTTTTATACCTATTTTTCTCGATAATTTTGAATATTTGCTAAGTGATGATTTAATTATTTTTATGACATGTATTATATACCTATGACTTGTAATATGATTAATACTTTGTATTAGGGATCAAAAGAAATTAATCCCACCCATTTTGGAGCCCCTAGCCGTCGACCATCATCATCCAACAAGCATGACTTTCCACCTTTAGATTGACCAATGCATGAAGCTCCTTTTTGCCTAGCTCATGATCACCTCCTACTAAACAAATTGGCTGCAGATTTTTATTCATTTTTGAGGCAAAAATCGAGAGAGAGAGAGAGAGAGAGAGAGGATAATAGGTGAGACCCTTCCCCTTCACCCCACTCTCATTATACACTATCATCCAACATTTTGGAACACACAAATTCTCTCTCCGTCCCCCATTTTCTGCAACCAGCCGAGCTCCTCCTCCACCATTTCTAAAATATTTTCCTTCTCTTTTTCTTCATTTCTTCACCAAAACTTGGACACCATACCTTGTCCATTGAAACCTATACCATTCCTAAGGTAATAACCGAGCATAGCTCTAAATTTTATCCCTCATTTGGTTCGAAATAATCGAACATGTATATATATATATATATGTATGTTTTTAGTATTCTTATGGATGATCTATTGATGTATGTTTTGCATGTTTTTGTTTTGTTTTTATTTTTTTGTTGTCTACGTTTTGATTCCTTTCTGGTTATATTTGAACATCTTTTATTGAACTGCCTTGGTTTTGTGCAGGGATTGTTCATGTTGAAAGCATTTTGAGCTCTTAAGCGCACCCAGGCGCCGGACTCGGCGTAGCCGACGCTGGTCTGCGTGCATCGCGAGAGCGCTTTCGACAAGGCCGCGTCCGCGGTTCCCTCGTCCGCGCCGACGCCTTATTCCGCCAGCCCGCGTCCGGCGCTTCCATGTCCGCCTCGGCGCTCAACCCGCGAAGCCAAGCGTCCGGAGTTTCCGCGTCCGCGCTGACACCCTATGTACGACTCGCCTAGAGAGTCATCGAGTCCGCGCCATATCCGTCCGGCTGCGCGGGTGTCGAACTCATCCGTAGAGTCGACGAGTCCGGCGCCTTGTGTCCGGGCCGGCTTAGTTTATCCGCGGTTACAAGCTCCCGCGCCGCCCGAGTCCGCGCTGATGCTATTGTTTGCGAGCGCACGAGTCCGCATCGATCGAGTCCGCGCCAGCGTTAATTTTGGCCGCTATATATACGCCAAACGCCGAAACCCTGTATACACTATTTCACATTTTATTTTCCGCCTTCCTTTTTGTTCGAGAGTTCATGCGATTGTTTCTCTAGTTCTACATTCGACTTTGTTCGACTCGACTTTTGATTATCAATTCCATCGCTCGATTTGTTCGTAAGTTTCTTCTATTGCTTATTCCGTTAATCGCTTCGTATTTAATTATTATCGATTTCTTCGTTGGATTATGATTAATTTTGATAATTATCGAGTAATCTTGTCTTCGCTCAATTATTTTAGATTCATGCCTAGGGTTTATAATTTCAATTCCATGTTCTTTGATTTAGGTTTAATGCTTGCCAGATAATTTATCCGCTTTATCAATTTCCGCCTAGTTAATTCGCCTTTCTTTTCTTTAATAATTTCTTGCTAGGTAATCTATCAACCCTTTTGAGATTAGAGTGTTTAGATTTTAATTGTTTTGTGTGGCAACTTAGTAACGCCTGCTAAGTTTTCCTCGAGAGACGACTAGGTTAGCTTTCCTATTACAACACCTCATTCGATTGTGAGTCAATTAAGAGTATACTTTAGTTGAAACAAATTTTGGCGCCGCTGTCGGGAATACTTTAGCGCTTATTAATGTTGCATGTTTTTCGCTTTTATTCTTCTCCTTGCCTTTCTTATTTTGCACCGTAGTTGCGCTTTGATCTCGCTTTGTCGAGTGTCGTATGCGAGGACGCCAAGCCTAAATCCTAGATTGGCATCGCGTTGAAGTATACTTGCAAGTTGAGCAAACCGCGACTGCCTAGTGTGGCAAACTTTGATCACTCAGATTGTGATAGTTTCTGTGAGGACAATTCTCTCACAGTTGAAGGGGGGTTTACTACCGTCGACAATTTTTTGTTTGAAGAGTTCCCTCCAGGGGTCATGGGTGATCGAATGAACAACAATCATGACGGGAACGCTGTCCCTCGCCTGATGGGGGATTACTTTCGCCCTAAGATAGGGGAAACTACAAATCCGATCGTGTTATGCCCCGCGGCACGTGGGTATGAGTTGAAGCCAAATCACTTCAACCTCATTCCCACTTTTCACGGCATGGCAAATGAAGATGCCCCGAGTTTTATCAGAGAATATAATCAAGTGGTGCGCTATTCCTCCGATGGGCCTGAACGAAGAACAGTTGAAGATGCGTTGTTTCTCTTATTCTTTGAAGGATAAAGCCAAGTCTTGGCTTATGAGTTTTCCCGCCGACTCTCTGACAAATTGGAATTCTGTGGTGGAACAGTTCATGTTGAGGTTCTATCCGCAATAGAAGACGAAGGATCTTCGATCAAAAATTATGACATTCAAGCAAGATCTAGATGAGCCGTTCCATGAAGCGAGAGAAAGATTCAAGGAGCTTCAAAGGCAATGCCCACATCACTTCTTCCCGTTGGTTCTGTTATGCCAATTCTTCTACGATGGGATCCTCGAACCGATCGAAAAGGCCGACGACGCAGCAGGGCAACATAGCTCATATCACACCGAGGCTCTCGACGAAATCTTTGACGTCATGGCGAGCAATTCCCTCCAGAAGGCATCGAGTACGCGTCGATCTTCTGTCAACTCATTGGAGCCTGGATCAGATTTGACGAGGCAAATGGCACAGCTCATGAGAGAGATGAACGAGATGAAGTTGAAGCAGCCGAGCCCCTTCACCACCCCAGAGTTCGCCGCTCCTTCTCGTGAGTTCGCACACCTCCACAAGAATTTCTATGCATCCTTGTGGAATTTGCATGGAAATGGGACATATCATGGATATTTGCCCTAATATGGGAGCGCCTGCCTATGAAGGCGGAGTAGAGACTTATGCTATGTAGGTTTTCACCGACAACATTATAAGCCGAGGCCGACCCATGAGCAAAACCAACAAAGAATACAACTCAAGGTGGAAGAACCGAGCCAAGGTCGTGGTTCAGATCAAACTCACAACCGACGCCTCCCCGCACAAGTACCCACCGCAGAAGACACACATTTCAGAAGATCCGCCAAGCAAGAAGCTTATGGTCGCAGACGTGATCCGCAGCAGCCATATCGACACCGCCTTACCCACAAGATCCTCCTTACCAGAAGCCCTCCGCCGCAGCAGAGACTTTACCACCTCCGCAACAAAAGTTTCTACGCTGTCCCCCAATCTCAACAGATTCCTCACGAGGATCCTCCTGCCTACATCGCTAAGAACAATCGAGAGGAATGAAAGTACAGAGGCGACGATGAGGCGCCTTGAGAAAACCATGGGTCGATCGACACTTCTCTTAATGAGACGAGGCAGCAGAGTGAAAAGAACAAGTTGCCCGCAAGCTCATCAAGCTCATGCCGTGACGGTGCTCTGAAGTGGAAAGGTTATCGACAACATGGTGACTATGCCGACTCCTGTACCTTCTCCGGCATCCACTGTCGTTGTTGAGGAACCTCATGTTGAAGAAGAGGTTCTTGAGAAGAAAGACGAGTGAGTTGCACAAAGCCGCCGATCCGTATGTTCCGCCGGGACAAACTTCAAAGACTTTGTTCAAGCCCCGGGTCCCTTATCCCCATCGGTTGACGAATGCCAAGCAGGACCAACAGTTCAGCGATTTCTACAAGTTGTTGTCTCAAGTACACGTCAACCGCCTTTGCCGGACGCCATCCGGCCGTCCCGCCTATGTGAAATTCTTTAAGGAGCTCACCTCAAAGAAGAGGAACTGGGAGACATTGCCAATGTGGTCGCCTCCGAGACGGCTAATTCACCATGCAACTTCCTTCCACCCAAGCTTCGCGATCCGTAGCTTTATCATTAAGATTGCTATGGGAATGGGAAAGAGGCCTTAGGTATGCTTGATTTGGGGCGGAATTAATTTAATGCCTTATTCTATCTTTCAAGAATTAGGTCTTAAGGAATTGAAACCCACGTGCATGACCTTCAATTAGCCGATAGATCTATGAGATACCCCAAGGGGTAGTGGAAAATGTTATGGTTAATGGGGGGATCCGATAATTTTGATGGATTTTGTGGTCTTGGAAGTTGGGGATGTACGGGAGGATGGTAGGTCTCACATCGCTCTCCTCGGTAGACCGCTTATGGCCACCACTAATACCATGATAGATGTTAAGAGTGGTCTTATTAAGATGACTGTTTTAGGGACCACGATTACATTTTCTGTGAGAAATAGTCTTAATGCCCCTACTGCTCATTATATTGATGATTGTGCTTTTGTCAATGCTATTGAGCCCTTGGTCGAGAATGTATTTTTGCAGGCACACACAATTGAAGAGGTCTTCATGGGATCGGCCGACGAGCAAGAAGTAGCACGTGAGCTGGCAAGCTTCCCCGAGCCATCTGTTGAACTCAAGGAGCTTCCAACGCATTTGAAGTATGTGTTCTTAGAGGAAGGGAGAGCCAAGCCAGTGATCATCTCCTCGACTTTGGCCCAGTATGAGGAAGATGCCTTGATTGGAGTTTTGAAGAGAAACAAGCTTGCCTTCGGGTGGAGTTTGGCTGATATCCGTGGCATTAACCCCGCCACATGTATGCATTGCATCACCTTGGAAGAAGGAGCTCGCCCAACGAGAGACGGACAAAGGAGGTTGAACCTCGTGATATCCAAGTAGTGAAGAAGGAGATCTACAAACTCCTTGGCGAAGGCCTCATCTTTCCGTCACGATAGTGAATGGGCGAGCCCGTGCATGTAGTGCCAAAGAAGGGGCATTATCATATCGAAAATAGCGGGGAGTTGGTGCCACCGAGCCACCACGGATGGCGATGTGCATCGACTACCGGAAATTGAATGCCGCCACCAAAAAGGATCACTTCCCTCTACCCTTCATTGATCAAATGCTTGATAGGTTAGCCGGACACGATTTTTATTATTTTCTTGACGGCTTGTCTGGATATTATCAGGTTGCCATAGCTCCGGAAGATCAATCCAAGACGGCGCTCACGAGCCCGCATGGGACATTTGCTTACCGCCGATGCCGTTTGGTCTTTGCAATGCACCGAACCTTCCAACGGTGCATGATGTCCATCTTCTCGAAATGATCGGCGATCTACATGGAGGTATTTATGGATGACTTTTCGTGTTTGGCTCGTCATTTGATGATCGCTTAGCTAAGATTGATCATGTGCTTAATAGATGTGTCGAGAGTCATTTGACTTTAAGTTGGGAGAAGAGTCATTTCATGGTTAAAAGTGGTATAGTACTCGGGCACTTGGTTTCACATGATGGGATTGAGGTGGATAGGGCTAAAATCGATGTTATAGGAAATTGCCCCACCGTTGACGTTAAGGGATTAGGAGTTTCTTAGGGCATGCCGGCTTCACCGTAGGTTTATTAAGGATTTTTCGAAAATCTCTCAACCCTTATGTCGTTTGCTTGCCCAAGACGTGCCATTTGTGTTTAATAATGATTGTATGCATGCTTTCTCTGTGTTGAAAGAGAAGTTGACTAGTGCCCCCGTGGTTGTAGCCCCGAACTGGAATGAACACTTTGAGATTATGTGTGATGCTAGCAATCATGCTGTAGGGGCTGTTTTAGGGCAACGTGTTGATAAGATGCTCCGTGTAATTTACTATGCTAGTTCTACCTTGAATCATGCGCAGGTGAATTACACGACAACTGAAAAAGAAATGTTAGTGTGGTTTTGCTTTAGAAAAATTTCGCTCATATTGTTGGATTTGTATATCGAAAGCAGCTTGGTTGAGCTTGTATACAATGTTTCCTTTACCACTATTACAATCTCCTATCCGAAATGAATACTTGATTGCATATATCCGTGTCCCTTATCTCATATATAAGTTAGATCATACAAAGGTGTAGAAGATCACGTAAGTCCGTATGATTGGTCAAGCTTAATGAGATATAAAAGTTTCACACCGAGACGACTTAAGGACGAGTTGTCGGTTTAGGGCTGCAGATAGATAAGAAGTGACTTGACTTAGTTGCTTGTCTATGCCGGTACGCCTCCGACGTATCAAGGATCACAGTGAGATGAGTTCTTCTTTCTCGACCGTCGTGAAGAACCAAGATCTCGGTGACTTACGATGATCTAAACCTCGATAAGGTATTAGGTGAGTATGAGTTGTCGACCATCACTTTGACTTGTTATGAGTGAGGGTTATATGTTCTAACCCAAGATTCTCCGCATCTTGGGTGGTGGCGATTTCAGATGTCACGCTAGTTATCTCAGACGAGTCACCGTATCCGCTTAGGATGATGACGCCCCTTAAGGAGCTCAAAGGTTTATTGTACTAAACCCCGCAGTTGAGTTAGCTCAAGTACAATAATAAGGTCGAGTGGTACTACTTAAGAAATGAAGTTATTAATCGCTTTAAGCAATGATTGCTATAAATGATTAATGGACGCTCGATATCTTAAATACGGGATTCAGAATGTCTAAGTGCAAGCCCGACTCAACTTCGTAATAAAGGGTAAGTCAACATTCTTTCTCTAGTGGCATGATCGAATGTTTATAAATTAATTTATGTTCGGGTCGAACATAAGATAATTAATTTATTTGAGGCCCATCTTTATTCCTCAGATTTGATCCTGGCCGGCCCATCCAGCCCATAGCTACAAGAAAATCGGTCCCATATGTGCTCTCAAAGGAAAGATTTTATTCTCTTTATCCCACAAGGATATAATTATATTTATGGTATATGCATAGATCCTTTCCATATAAGATTATGGTAATAATCTCGAGAGTATGGAAATAATCCTAAGAGTATGGAAATAATCCTAAGAGTATGGAAATAATCCTAAGATTATGGTAATATTCCATATAGATTATGGTAATATTCCATATAGATTATGGTAACATTCCATATAGGATTAAGGTAGTGCATTATAAATATAAGGTATGAGATAAAGTCTAATATGCTCACATATTAATCCCACACACAATTTCGAAATTCTATAGTTCTCGGGAGAGATTTTCAGAGCCATCTTAGAGCATTGGGTGATTTTCCAAGCATTCTCCATAGATCGCCCTCACCGACGCTGGAGATTGGGCAACCGGATACACCCGTAAGGTCAAAGCACGAGTCTCGACCGCTCAACTGCTCATCCCGCTCGATCCACCTCGACTGATCCAAAGGTAAACACGAGAAAACCCCAACGTGTTGCAATTAATTATATAGACGCATGCTAGGTTTATAATCAATGTATGGTGAATTAAACACCCAAGATGGATCCTCGGGCGAGGTTAACATACGCTTTCCCTACACTGGTATCGAGCCCGGGATCGAATTCGCCTCGCTGGATTAATTCACGCTTGATTATTACGTGCTATTATAATTGTGGATTTGTCGCTCATCGTGGCTCGCTTGTTTTGTTGGTTTTGTTTTACACCACGAGAAAATCCGTGGTTAGATTAGATTTTATTATGTAAATCTTATCCGTAAAAGAAGAACGAAGACGAACGAACGAAGAACGAAACGACGGAAGAACGTGTTTCTACCGCCTCGGTGGTTTCATGAAGCGAGTCTCGCGGTCGCTAGGGCGATCGCGAGGGCTGCGGGCGACGGGCGCTGCTCGCGCGGGATCCTGGCGCTTAGCGAGCGAACTCGCGGTCGCGAGGCGCCGCGGCCGCGCGAAAGCTAAGCGAGCGACGGGCTGCACGCTGCCGAAACCCGGCGCATGAGCGCACTCGCGGTCGCGAGGTATGGCCGCCGGGCGACGATGTCTCTCGGCAGACGCTCGGCGCTGGGCGTGGTCACAAGACGCTGCAGCCGACGGGTCGCGGTCGCGTTAGCGACCGCGAGGCAGCTCGCGAGGAGCGCCGCTGGCAAGCGGCGGCGAGGTCGGCGCGCTGGTCGGGCTTTGCCCTAGCGCGCTGCCCAAGACATTTTGGGCCGACCCGCCCGCACCCGCCAGAGATTCCGCCCGCGCCGTGCACGCGAGGCCCAATTGTTGAATCCGTCCGTGCCGCGCACGCGAGGTCTGTCAAGTTTAAATATCAGACTTTGTAAATCTATGTAATAGATTAGATTTAATTGTGCGTGTTTCACGATTGGGCGCGATGAACGCTTTATTTTATTTTTATCGCTCATATGCATGTCGTGGATGTTTAAATTATGCAAGAGTATGTTATGTATGTTTAAATTACGCTGACAAACCTTTAAGTGTTTTACGAATTGATGCGCATAGTAAGCATGCTAGGTTTATCGCGCTTATCGCTTTTTAGAATTCTGCGAGCATGTTTTACATGTCGAGTTCTATAGAAAAGCATGCTAGATTACGTGATCTCGCATGGACAAACCTTTGAATAAAAAGACTAAGCAAGCAACCCGACAAATTAATTTTTCAAATTAAAATGTCAAGACCTCCACTTTTTGATCTCTAAACAAAGTGAGACGACCGTGAGTAAACGCCCACACGCGGGCTTGCTTGCACTGCTTATCATAAGTTTGTTAGATGAGATTTCTAAATAAAACATTTTAAATCTATCGAGAAGTGGGAGTTTCATGTGTAAACGTCCACACGCGTGGCTTGCATGTGCGATTTTCATAAGTTCTCTAGAGATAGATATAAAATGAGATAACAAAAGAATTTGAATTGGAAGCGGTATGGTCCGAGTGAGTATACCAATTCTAAGAATTCATCTTCTGATGTTAAAATTGTGGTCATTGCTTAGACATCACCTCAAGTACAACTTCCCGCGAAGTCCCTTCTTGTGATAGTGATGTGGTCTAGTAAGGTCCAATCATTAATTTCATTTGTCATAAGGATAAGTTGACATGGATTGAAATTAAACGACTAAAAGGTATATTTTAGTCTGGTCGAGGGGTTCATGTAAACGCCCACACGCGTGGCTTGTATGTGGAATTCCTCGGGCGATTGGAGGTTTCAATTAATATTGTTTTATCAAAAGGTTACAATATTATTGTTACGAATTATTTGCGATCGTATGCTTATGTGTTTTACATTATCGCTTCGATATGTCTCTTACGCCGATTATCAATATGCTCGCACAAAACCGCTATCCGTCCAAATTTTATCGAGTGGAAACGAAACATGGAATATGTTCTTATCAAGAAGAACACATGTTTGTTCTCACTACTCCTAAACCCGATGCCCTTATCGACGATCGACTAATGAGCAACGAGAGTCAAGGACTTTGGAATAAGTCAAACAATATGGCTAAATGCTATATGATGACTACGATGTCCAAAGGCTTGCACCGCAAAGATCGACCGATGGCGACGCGATCGATATTTGGTCAAGTCTCGAGAGTAAGTTTGGGCAATGGATCGACATCCGCTTCCACACAATGAGAGAAATCTTGGCGTGTAAGATGGAAGAAGGAAGTTCGATCCATGAACATGTCTCCCACACGACTCATCTCATGGATAGTCTTGATCGCTGGGAGGAGGTATTGACGGCGGCCAAGGTCGATATCATCCTCAATACACGCCCAAGTCTTTTGAGAACTACAGGAATGCGATCATGAGCAAGACCGAGTTTACACTTAGTCGCTTGCTCAATGATCTCGTTGTCATGCGGAAGGAGTTATGGGAAAAGGAGCACATGCTCTTGCTAGCACATCTAAGGGCCCAAAATTTTCGCTGCAAAATGGAAATAGAAAAGGGTGCCAAAGGTGGTAAAGGCAAGGAAATAGTGGGAGTAATGGGAGCAAGAACATGGTTGCCACCGAGGCTTGAAGAAGCCAAAGGAGAAGGGCAAGTGCTTCAAGTGGCAAGACGGGCATTGGAAGGCCAAGTGCCCTATGCTCGAGCTCAAGGTATGCCATTTGCTTTAGTAACGAAACATGTTTAGCGACTTGTTCTACCCATTCTTGGGTAGTAGATACGGTAAATCGATCATGTTTGTTACACCTGCGGGGTTCCCGCGACAAGGAGTCGCTTGATGGCGAGATAACGATCTCCATGGGCAACGCGCGAAAGTCGGTCGCTGCAGCTGGAGATGTTTTTTATGTTTTGGGACAACAGCTTTAGTTTTGAAAGACGCTTTATATGTGCCGGATTTTCATGAACCTTGTTTCGCTTCAAATTATTTACTCATGGATATTCTCGTTATTTTTGATAGTGGTGTTTCTATCATAAGAAATGACGGTTATCTCGTGTTGGCACTTTATATAATTCGCTTTATACTATTTCGCGCAAAACATAATACCTATAACTATGTCAGATCTTCATCAAACCCTAAAAGAGAAAGTTTTCTTCAAGAAGATGACTCTACTTTTCTCTCGGCATCTTAGATTAGGTCACATCAATCTAAATAGGATCCAAAGACCGGCTAAGAATGGAGCGTTGGGTGATCTCACTTACTCGCTCCCATCGCGAATCCTGTATATAAGGTAAGATGTCGACTGCACCCTTCAAAGCGAAGGTTATAGAGCCAAAGAAATGTTGGAGTTAGTCCATTCGACTGTGTGGACCTATGTCCACACAAGCTCGTGGAGGGTACGAGTATTTTGTCACTTTCATCGACGACACTCAAGGTACGGATACATATACCGCTTCACCGCAAGTCCGAATGCTTTGAGAAATTCAAAGAGTTTAAGGCGGAAGTGGAGACGCCAGGTAAGAGTATCAAGTCATCATGGTCCGATCGCGGTGGCGAATACCTCAAGAACGAGTTTATGGACTATCTAGTGAAATGTGGGATTACATCCCAACAAGATTTCACCGGGCACACCACAAAGAAATGGTGTGTCGAGCGAAGAAATAGGACTCTTTTGGAAATGGTTAGATCTATGATGAGTTATGCTATATTGCTTATTTCGCTCGGGATATGCCTTAGAGACGGCGGCATACTTGCTAAATCTAGTACCGCCCAAGTCACGAAAAGACCCTTCGAGTTGTGGTTTGGGCGAAGCCCGCTTTAAGCCACATATGATATGGGCAGATCAAACACACGTCTTTGAACAAGAAAGTCGACAAGTTGGAGGCTAGATCCGACGCAAGGCTGTTTATCGGCTATCCTAGAGGAACGAAGGTGGTTTATTCTATAGTCCTAAGGATCGAAGGTCATTATTAGACTAATGCCCGATTCTTAGAAGAGGATTCTATGAAAATCATAAGTCCAAAGTTGAAATCATTCTTCAAGAATTAGAAGATGATCGTATTCCACCACCGATTAGGCCAAAGGTACGAGATGTCGAGTCTAGTGGGAGGATCGACACCGATACTTCAAGAAATTGAAGTGGGTCGAGTTCACCGGAGATACCGACCGCATAAGTGGTACCTACACACGAAGTTGTGCAAGATAGAGAACCACAAGTTATCGCACCCACCGTTGTCATTATGTCTATAGCACCGTCAGTAGTGGGAGGGTTGTTCGTCAACCCGAGCGATTTATGTTCGTGGGTGAATCGCCGGATTTAGTCCCGTAAAACGAATGTGCAATAATCGACCCATGGACGCACAATGAGGCGATACAAGACAATGATGCAAGATCATGAAACTTACGTTGACGAGGTGGTAAAGTCCTATGGATTTACCCACCGCTTGCCTAGCGAGAGTTGTGTGTATCGGTTAGATGTCAACGGTAATGTGGTATTTCTTGCACTTTACGAGATGACATTCTTCTATTTGGCAACAATGTGAAGTTGTTATCGACGAAAGAGTTGTTTATCCGATCGCCAAATGAAAGACTTAGGAGATGAAGCGTACATTCTTGGGATCAAGGTTTACCGAGATCGCAAGAGGAAAATGTCGAGCTTATCTCAGCGCCTTACATTGATACCGTGATTACTGTTTTAGTATGCGACCGCCAAGAAAGGATTGCTACCTTCGCACATGGCGCCTTTATCTAAAGGGCGCCACCCATGACCGCAAAGTAGATAGAGGAATGAGACAAGTTCCTACGCTTCGCCTGCAGGAAGTCTCATGTATGCAATGCTACGCACGAGGCCCGATATCTGCGGCAAGAAGCATAGTAGCTAGATATCGCCTAACCACGACAAGCACATTGATCGCAAGAAGCATATACTCAAGCACCGAAAAGGACTCGAGATTATAGGCTAGTTTACCATGCGATAGTCTAATGCCTTTGGGTTATCTGCACTGGATTTCCAAGTCGACCGTGATAAGAATAAGTCTACCTCGCACTATGTGTTTACCTTGGGAGGTGGAACCGTATCCCGGTGAGTGCAAAGCAATATGCATTGCGGACTCTACCATGGAAGCCGAATATGTAGCCACTTTGAGGTCTAAGAGGTTGTATGGTTCAAGAACTACCTCATGGATCTAGATGTGATACCGGTTTGCCCATGAGTATCATGGTTTATCGTGATAACTCGGTGCAATGGCAAACTCGAAGGAATCACGGATCCACAAGGCAAGCAAACACATAGAGAGAAAGTACCATGTCATACGAGAAATCGTTAGACGAGGGACGTCCGATAGCAAAGATTGATACGACGGATAACCCAGCCGATCCATTCACTAAAGCTCGCCGAATAAGTCTACGCCGTGACGTTAGAGGACTTGAATTGCGCTAGATGGCACCCGCTAAATCCTGCCGAATAAGTCTACGCCGTGACGTTAGAGGACTTGAATTGCGCTAGATGGCACCCACTTAGAAAGGAAACTTTTGTATAAGTGGGAGAAGCAAAGTGATGGTTTTGTTTGTAATAGCTAGTAGAGACACATTGTATACTAAAAGTTTGCTTTAGTATAAGTGGGAGATTGTTGATTTGTATACCGAAAGCGCTTTGGTTGAGCTTGTATACAATGTTTCTCGTTACCACTATTACAATCTCCTATCCGAAATGAATACTTGATTGCATATATCTCTGTCCCTTATCTCATATATGTTAGATCATACAAGGTGTAGAAGATCACGTAGTCCGTATGATTGGTCAAGCTTAATGAGATATAAAAGTTTCACACCGAGACGACTTAAGGACGAGTTGTCGGTTTAGCCGCAGATAGATAAGAAGTGACTGACTTAGTTGCTTGTCTATGCCGGCACGCCTCGACGTATCAAGGATCACAGTGAGACGAGTTCTTCTTTCCGACCGTCGTGAAGAACCAAGATCTCGGTGACTTACGATGATCTAAACCTCGATAAGGTATTAGGTGAGTATGAGTTGTCGACCATCACTTTGACTTGTTATGAGTGAGGTTATATGTTCTAACCCAAGATTCTCCGCATCTTGGGTGGTGGCGGTCTTGTATGTCACGCTAGTTATCTCAGACGAGTCACCGTATCCGCTAGGATGATGACGCCCCTTAAGGAGCTCAAAGGTTTATTGTACTAAACCCCGCAGTTGAGTTAGCTCAAGTACAATAATAAGGTTGAGTGGTACTACTTAAGGAAATGAAGTTATTAATCGCTTTAAGCAATGATTGCTATAAATGATTAATGGACGCTCGATATCTTAAATACGGGATTCAGAATGTCTAAGTGCAAGCCCGACTCAACTTCGTAATAAAGGGTAAGTCAACATTCTTTCTCTAGTGGCATGATCGAATGTTTATAAATTAATTTATGTTCGGTCGAACATAAGATAATTAATTTATTTGAGGCCCATCTTTATTCCTTGCATTTGATCCTCGGGTGGCCCATCCAGCCCATAGCTACAAGAAAATCGGTCCCATATGTGCTCTCAAAGGAAAGATTTTATTCTCTTTATCCCACAAGGATATAATTATATTTATGGTATATGCATAGATCCTTTCCATATAAGATTATGGTAATAATCTTGAGAGTATGGAAATAATCCTAAGAGTATGGAAATAATCCTAAGAGTATGGAAATAATCCTAAGATTATGGTAATATTCCATATAGGATTATGGTAATATTCCATATAGGATTATGGTAACATTCCATATAGGATTAAGGTAGTGCATTATAAATATAAGGTATGAGATAAAGTCTAATATGCTCACATATTAATCCCACACACAATTTCGAAATTCCCATAGTTCTTGGGAGAGATTTTCGAGAGCCATCTTAGAGCATTGGGTGATTTTCCGAAGCATTCTCCATAGATCGCCCTCACCGACGCTGGAGATTGGGCAACCGGATACGATCCCGAAGGTCAAAGCACGAGTCTCGACCGCTCAATCCGCTCATCCTGCTCGATCCACCTCGATGCATCCAAAGGTAAACACGAGAAAACCCCAACGCTTTGCAATTAATTATATAGACGCATGCTAGGTTTATAATCAATGTATGGTGAATTAAACACCCAAGATGGATCCTCGGGCAGGGTTAACATACGCTTTCCCTACACATATATCATAGGTTCTAAAGTGATTGTTCATAGTGACCATGCCGCTTAAGGTACTTGTTAACCAAACCTCAAGCCAAGCCTAGGTTGATCCGTTGGGTTCTTCTCCTTCAAGAATTCGATTTGGAGATTAAGGATAGGAAAGGAGTGAGAATTGTGTGGTCGATCATTTGTCTCGCCTTAAATCCCGAGTGTTAAACTTTTGCATGAGATTGCTAATGATTTTCCTTATGAAAAAGCTTTTCGGTCTCATCTTCCCGTGGTTCACCGACATTGTGAATTATCTTGCTTGTGGGAGATGAGACTGGTCTAACCTTTCGTGAAAGGAAGCGTTTTCTAACCTTGTGCGTGCAATATTTCGGGACGAGCCATATCTGCTCAAATTGGGAAGGATGATGTGATCCGTCGATGTGTGCCTAGGAAGAGCAATTTCAAGTGATGGAAAGATGCCACAATGGTAATTATGGAGGCATTTCGGACAAAAGATCATGCTCAAGGTCCTCCAATCGGGATCTACCGCCATCATTGTTCAAAGACGCCTGCGTTCTACCGTGCTTGTGATCGATGCCAACGCACGGGATCTATAGGTGCCCGGAATGAGATGCCCCTCAATAATATTCTTGTGGTAGAAATTTTCGATGTGTGGGGAATCGATTTCATGGGACCCTTCCCTAAATCTTTAGGTTTTGAATATATTCTTCTTGCCGTTGACTACGTGTCCAAGTGGGTCGAGGCTATCCCCACTAGGACATGCGATTCTTACATCGTTTTGAAGTTTGTGCAGGAGAATATACTGTGCAGATTTGGTTTTCCCAAAACAATCATTAGTGATGGAGAAAGCATTTTGCAACAAGTTGTTCGAGAAGTTGATGAAGAAGAGGGATTAACCACAAGGTGGCGACGCCTACCACCCACGTACATCGGGATAAGCCGAGACTAGCAATCGACAAATCAAGGGATCTTAGAGAAATGGTACAACCTTCTCGGAAGGATTGGTCCACCAAACTACCCGATGCACTATGGGCGCATCGCACCGCATACAAAAGCATTCTTGAATGAGTCCTTATCGATGGTGTTTGGGAAGGCGTGTCATCTTCCGTGGAGATCGAGCACAAGGCCTTATGGGAAATTAAACCATTTCTTTGGAGATGCAAGATGCTTCCAAACGCCGGATGTTACAACTCTGAGCTTGAAGAATTACGTAATGAGGCATATGACAATGCCCGAATTTACAAAGAAAAGTGAAGGCCATCCACGACAAACATATAGTGCACAAGGATTTGAAGCCCGGTATGAAGGTTTTATTGTTTAATTCCGAAGCTTTTTCCGGAAATTGAAGTCTCGTTGGAGTGGCCTGCTCATTGTCAAGGAACCGCCGTACGGTTCGGTCGTGTTTCGATAAAGAAGGATCGATTTAATCATTCGAGGTCAATGGTCAACGGTAAAGCCCTATGTTGAAGGGGTCCGACCTCCTTACGGTGGAATTTATTTCCGTCGCTGATCCTTGATCGTCGAGTTTATTCTTGTCAATCTAATGACAGTAAACGAGCGCTTCATGGGAGGCAACCCACGTTTCTTTTTGTTTTTATTCGTGTTTCCTTTCGTTTTGTCCTTGTTTGTGTTTTGATATCTTTTTGTGTTTTGTGTGGTGCAGGATGAGGAGTTATTTTATCTGGAATTGAACATGCATCGTAAAAGTAGAAGCGAAAAATTCCGTCAGGAGGTACCCCAGCGCCGGATGCGATTTAAACCGCTACCGGGCACGATTATCAAGAAGCGGCGAGTGGCACCTCGCACGGACGCGACTCGCGCCGGACGCGGTGAATCCAATTTCGGACAATGAGTGATATCCAATACGGACGCGACGAAGCACGGACGCAGGTGAATCCAATTTGGGACAGCGAGTGACACCCAGCGCGACGCGACGAAGCGTCGGACGCTGGTGTTTATCTTTAATGGCGATGGGCGACCAAATACGGACGCAGTGAAACCGGCTACTGGTCCATTTTTTATTTTTTTAAAAAATTAAATTAAATTAATAAAATTTTATATATATATACATGAATTAGGGTTTCTCCCTTTTTGCGCCGCTTACTCTTTTCACTCTCGTGCAGATCCTCTTTCACTCCGTCCGACGACGCTCACCTCCACCTCTCCCGTCCGGCGTTTCCTCTCACAGCGCCTAGCGCCTCGCTCATACACATTTCGTCCGGCGTTTCATCTCACAGCGCCGCCACGCCTACGCTCGGTTCGGCATTTCACCCGCGCTTTTACTAAGCGTCGCATTCCGTCCGGCGCCTTACCTCCACCACGACACCTTCCACCCGTCCGCGCTTTATTCTACTCACCGCAAGACATTCTGTCCGGCGTTTCTCGAGCGCCGCGCCATAGCAGCTTCATTCACCGTCCGGCGACGCACGTCACGCGCCCAAGCGCATCGCCTCGCTCCGTCCGGCGCTGCCCTCAACCCGCGCGCCTTTTTCACTTTCATCCCCACTCGCCTCCGTCCGGAGACGCTTGTCCGTCCGACGACTCGGTTATTCCTAGCACACTCATATCTGAGGTTTCGTACAGTGCCCTCTTGCACACAATTCAGTATGGTTCGCACTAAAAATGCACCTGGATCCACCTCTCGCCATCCTCAAGCCGACGATGTTCCGATGGAGGAACAACAGGAGGATATTAGCGTTATGTACTCTGCCACCTTCCCAATTTATAATTCGTGGAAGGTACACACTATCGCCGCTTTGCATTTCAAGAAATCACACCTCGCGCCAATTCAACCGCAATTGATGCAATGTCTAGGTCTTGAGGATAGGGTAAAAAGTATTTGAAAATTTGGGTTTGCTACAATATGCTTTGATGGACTTACCGGTTATAACCCATTATTGCTTGAATTCTATTGCACGATGTGTATTGATGATGAATCGATTCTTTGTCTTGTCGTCATTGGGGCAAGAGTATGTTATAATGCCTCGATAATGAAGGGGTTTTGGTTTTCCGACTTCTGGTGCACGTGGTGTGCCTAATTCTTTCAATGTTAGAGAGGCCTGGAAAGAGCTTTCAGGATTTAATAACTGGTCATCTGTCGGAATGCCGAGTGGGTTTATCAAGGATGAAGCTTTGGCAATGGTCCACAAGTTCATAGCTTTCAATGTTTTTGGAAATGAACAGGCAAATAAGGTGAATACTGCTGAGGTCTTCCTGTTAACATGTGCTGTAAAGAAGACGAAGATTTCGCCAATATACTTTATTTGGGACCACTTGCAACTGATCCAGCGGCGCAAGAAATGTAGGCCAACCCTGTGCCAAATCCCTACTGGTCTGGCAGTGAGCTTAAGGATCATAAATAACGATGGACGACCGGTTCCAGTTCCAAGCCAAGATCATATACGACCTAAGATGATTGATCTTAGTGAGCTACGAGGCGCTCCCTTTGCCTACAACGAGACTACTCGTAACTCAAAGATCGAGGAATCGTGAAAAGATATATGCTAGCACAAGACGCAGCAGCCCAAGAAGTCGAGATGCCCAAGCAAGCGGCAGACCATCACATGCACCTACGGGTGATATGATCATCTATGATACCACCGCACCATCGATGATGACCGTGACCAGCAGGTGATGCGTGAGGATACAGAGCCCTTGTGAGCTTACATCGATCCTAATCACCGCAGCTCCCTTCCCAAAGAATACGCACGGGCGGGTATAGTTTTTTCGTGAGGAGTTTGGTCGGTTTAGTAGTGAATTAGCCGCCATCGACGTAGTTCCGCCAAGACATAACTTCTCGGTTTGATCAAGAAAATCAACGCCTCGACAGCGTAATCAATTATGGCACGAGCGTAACCAGCCACTGAACACATATAACCAAAGCAGATGATTGAGCGAGAATCGGTAGCGATGGCCGCCTCGAAGCCCAAAGTGGAACGCATGGACTACCTTTCATGGCGCCTCCTCCACCACCGCCGCCGACCAATAGTGATTCTTCACTATTGGGCGTTAGTTTTTCCTTTTGTCCGTGTTTCGCCTGCTTTCCTTGTTTCGTTGTTTTGCTTCTCTCTGCTTTCTCGCTTTTGTAGGTCTTGTCTTTTGTTGCTTTCCGCTGCTCCGCTCATTCGCCGCCTTGAAGTCTCCTCCGCCTTTCTATTATTTTATCCGCAATGAGGTCATTGCTGCTTTTAAGTGTGGGGGGGTTTCATCTGCTTGGTTTGTTTTGTTTGTTTTCACCGCTTACATCTTTGTTGTGTTTTGTCGTTTCTTAACTTTTTGTTTGGATTAGAGATTATTTTATCTTCTTGAAATCAATGGTGTATGAAGAATTATGCCTTAAGTTGAATTAATTGTGTTTTGATCTCAATTTCTATGCATCTTGGTATATGGTTTTAGTTTAATGAAACTTAGGTGTCAATTTGAACGTGGGACATAATTAGAAAGTCGTGTTTAGAAAAGGTGTGTGATCGGATGTCATATGCTTCAGTAAATGGAACCCGCCTCTTGTATGATCTTTCAAGAAAAGTGGACACTAAAAAAAAAAAAAAAAAAAAAAAAAGAAAGAAAAGGAAATATGTCGTTATTGTGAAATAAGTGGGCTTAAAATTGAATAAGGGCTCTACCCTCTTGCTTGTGTTGTCTCTCGAATGGAGACTCTTTGCTATGGGTATAGATATCTACATTAGGATACTCGAGTGTACAACTCAAGGTTCCACCTAACGATTCTTGTCCTATAATCGGTTTTAAGTTCCACAAGTTCTTATTTGTTGTTGTCATTTGAGATATCTTACATGAAAGGGAACCATATAAGTTGTATATTGATGTCCGAAATCATGTTAGTCGAAGCACTGACTATTCTATGATAAGTCACATGTTTGGATTGATAAATGAGGATCATTGTATTGAGAACTATATTATTGAGATGCATTGAAGGGATGTGAATATGTGAGTGATTCTAGTTGAAGTATTGATTCTATGTGTACCATTCCTTTCAAGAAACTAAGATTTGCTCGGGGACAAGCAAAGAGTTAAGTGTGGGGGTGTTGTTTTGCATGTTTTTGTTTTGTTTTTCTTTTTTTGTTATCGACGTTTTGATTCCTTTCTGGTTATATTTGAACATCTTTTTATTGGAATCCGTCTTGGTTTTGTGCAGGGATTGTTCATGTTGAAAGCATTTTGAGCTTTAAAGCGCACCCAGCGCGGACTCGGCCTAGCGGGTCTTGGAGTCTTGGCGTTGCATCGCGAGAGCTGCCGACAAGGCAGCGTCCGCAGCTTCCCTCGTCCGCGCCAGACGCCTTATTCCGCCACGCCATACCGTCCGCGCTTCCCATGTCCAGCCATGGCGCCTCAACCCGCGAGCGCCTGCCGAGTTTCCACGCGTCCGTGCCGACACCCTATGTACGACTCGCCCGTAGATCGAGTTCGACGCCTCATATCCGCCCGCGCTGCGCTGAAGTGTCGAACTCGCCCGTAGAGTCGACGAGTCCGGCGCCTTGTGTCCGGGCTAGCTCATCCGTGGTTTGCGGCGTCCGGCGCGGCTCCGAGTCCGTATTGATGCTATTGTTCTGAAGCGACGAGTCCGGGCGCTGATCGAGTCCGCGCCAGCGTTAATTTTGGCCGCTATATATCGCCAAACGCGAAAACCCTAGACACTATTTCACATTTTATTTTCCGCCTTCCTTTTGTTCGAGAGTTCATGCGATTGTTTCTCTAGTTCTACATTCGTAATTTGTTCGCATCGACTTTTGATTATCAATTCCATCGCTCGATTTGTTCGTAAGTTTCTTCTATTGCTTTATTCCGTTAATCGCTTCGTATTTAATTATTATTGATTTCTTCGCTGGATTATGATTAATTTTGATAATTGTCGAGTAATCTTGTCTTCGCTCAATTATTTTAGATTCATGCCTAGGTTTATAATTTCAATTCCATGTTCTTCGATTTAGGGTTTAATGTTTGCCTAGATAATTTATCCGCTTTATCAATTTCGCCTAGTTAATTCGCCTTTCTTTCTTTAATAATTTCTTCCTAGGTAATCTATCAACCCTTTGAGATTAGAGTGTTTAGATTTTAATTGTTTTTGTGTGGCAACTTAGTAACGCCTAAGTTTTCCTCGAGAGACGACTAGGTTAGCTTTCCTATTACAACACCTCATTCGATTGTGAGTCAATTAAGAGTATACTTTTAGTTGAAACAATGTATATGCAATGCTTGATGATTTTTATTTCTAAAAATAGGAGATGTATGCTTAGATGATCTTATGACATCAGTATGTGGAATTTTGAATGGATCTAGCATGTATGAGTGATTTTCAACCCTAGCCTTGCTAAAGAAATGATTTTTGAAAATGTTAAAATAATATGGTGATGACCGATTGCCTTTCAATTATTTTTGGTGATGGATTATTGATCTATGATATGTTTTAAGTCTATGGTATATTATTTAAAATTTTCAAGAACCCTAGCTATTTTTCTTGTGAAGGCCGAGAGCTTTGTGACTAGGTACCTTGGTGTATGATTTTATTTTTAAACATGCAATGGTATATTAATACTTTAGTATATTAATTATGTGTCGATGATTTTGTTGAATTTTGAAATCAAACACTATATTAAATCAAAAAACCAAGGCATTGTGCCAAATATGGTGATGATTTAATTAGTTTTGATGAATATTATTATGTTATATTATTATATTATGGTGTATAAACATAGTGTTTAATTGTTATAATTTTAGAAATCAAATGCCAATTTATATCAAAAACCGTGAGCATCAAGCTCGAGGTGATGATTCAATTTGTTTTGATGGATGAATGATGTTATATTGTTATACTATAGTATATAAGCATAGTATATAATTGTTGGGATTTTTGAAAACCAATTACCTATTGAAAATCAAAGAAGCCGAGAGCTAAGGCTCCATAAGGTGATGATTTCATATGGTTTTGGTTGATATTATGATGTTACAATGTTATAATATAATGTTTGATCATGTTATAATTTAATTAGAATTTTTAAGAATTGTTTGATAATTGTTTAGGAATTGTTCTGTGATTACCGATTGCATTTGGAAATCATTCCTTGATGTATAAGTGTTTATGATGGACTTGTAATAACCCGCAGTTTTTAAAAGCCTAATTGCGGTCTTTAAAACCCGTAAAATAAAAATTTGCCGTGAAATCAAATCACATATGAAATCAAGTATGATTTCAATTTTTTTTTTTTTTTTTACAAGGAATAATTTCCTATTACACACTCACTCAACTTAGTGAATGAAAGAATCGAAAGTTTTAACTTTTATCTAAAGACATTTTAACGTCGAATGATATCGACTATTGAAATGTCACGATATTTCTTAAGCAATCAAGTTGGAATTACATTCCATTATTAATGGAATATTTTTATAATGAGATTACAGTATTTACGACCATTTTAAAATGAGTCGACACGTAACATTTTGAGACGCCAAACGCCAACGCTAGAGATAAGACGAACGATGGTTTTAATGATCAAGAAACTTTAGGAAATTAATTTTTATGGTATTTTTATGATATTACAGTACCAATAAGCATTTAATTAATGTTTGAACATTAGAATGAATAAAAAGCTCAACCTTAGTTTCGAAAACCCTAATATTATGAAATTAGGGTTTTCCTTTAAAAATTTATGCTCTTTTAATTATCCTATGCTATAATTATTATCTAGATCATATACCATGGTGTATATACCTATTAATGACATGAAATAAAATTTTTAACCTATGTTTTAATGCAAGGGCCGAAAGCCCTATATATTTGCATATGTTAGTACCGAAAATTTTAAGTGTGCTATCCTTCCAATTTCTTTTTATATATCTCTCATGTATTATATTTTTATATATGAACTCAGCCATTAGTGGGATATTTTAGCTATTTTCAAGGTATATTTTGTGTGTAAGACACTCATGATTAGTATCCACTATCTACATAAAATATTATGGAAATATGAGGAGTCTCTCTTGTGTAAGAGAGAAAGAGAGCTGGGACGTGAGGTATAGAGAGGGAGAAGGTCAGATTTTTGTTCATTCCATTCACTTACACACTCAACACTTAATCACATCCTCCTTCTCTCTCAACTCTCCACAATTCTCTCTCAAAACTCTCTCCTTCCTCCCCAATTTCTAGCCATAGCCGAGAGCTTCCACTCCATAGCCAAGCTTGAAAAATTTCTTCCTATCTTCCATACAACACTTAGATACCTTGAGTTGTTCCACTAATCCATACATCCAAGGTAGGATTTGAAACAAAGCATCCTTGGTTCTCGATTTTTCTTAGAATTTTCGAAAAGATGTAAAGTTCTTGCATGTGTTCTTGATGAACTTTGTTGGTGATACTTTGCTATTGCATGTATATAGATGATAAGAAGTATGTTGAATATGTGTTCTTATTTTCAAAAGTATTGCATGTAAGATTTTTGTTCAAAGAATTTTCGAAGCAATGAGTATGTGATGTTCTAAGATTATATAGCATTATGTTGTGAAGCTTGGATCATATTTTAAAATTTATTCAAATATGTATGAAATTTGTTTGAAAGGGCCGAGAGCTTTGAGGTAGTATTGAAGCATGAAATTGTGATCTATGAGTTAATATATGACTATAGAATTTATTTGAAATTTTTTGGAAAGATCTATGCTATTGTTCTTTTGAAACCGAGAGCTATATTTGAAATAAGTGGGTGTATGATTTTATTTTTGTACATGCAATGTGATATTAATGATTATTGATGTATTGGAAATGAATATAAGTTAATTGAGAATTTTTAAAAAAAAAACATTCTTGCTATTTTTTTTCATAAGAACCGAGATATATATATATGTATATATATATGTGTATGATTTTATTTTGTACATGCAAGGTGTTAATCTTGTGTTATGATAAACTAAGAGTGTATAGACATTTATTGGAAATTTTTAGAAAATCAATTCTATATTTTTCAAAATAACCGAACCTATATATATAATTATATGTTAATGAATGATTTTTATTTGGGACATGCAATGGCGTATTGTTGATTTAAGATGATATATAAGTCCTTTGTGATTTATTGGGAATTTTTAGAAAATCTTATCAATTGTTTTGAAAAATACCAAGCTATATATATATATATAAATTGATTTGTGATTTTTATCGAGTACATGCAATGCTAAATTATTAGATTAGAATATGTTTTATGCATTTTAGGTTGTTATTGAAATTTTGAAAATCAATTACCTATTTTATTCAAATAAACCGAGAGCTAAGCTCATTAAGGTGATGAATAAATTGGTTTTGATAATTGTTATGTTGTAATGTTACTACAATATAGTTTATGTGCATATTGTAATTTTGGGAAATTTTACAAACTTGTTTGTTGAATATTATGAAAATGCCGAAAGCTATGGAACAAATTATATGACATAACATTGTTATATAGTGAATTATGTGACATAGATATATTATGGACTAATGTTTGGACCTTGTGTTAATTTATTGGATATTTAATGAAATTATTGAGCATTTTATTAAAAATGCCGAGGCTTTACATTAATAATAAGATGATGATTGAACAATGTCTAGTTGATCCTATGACATATTAATGACCATAGTGTATAATAATACACTATATTAAATTAGAAAAATTTTTAGACATCAATGGGTAATTTTTACTAATTACCGAGAGGTTTTAAGAATTTTTAAGGATTTTTAAATCCTTTTTAATTAAGTTTATTAATAAATTATATGTCTAAATATTATTTTAGACATATTTGAAAAAAAATTCGAAATTATTTAAGTTATAAAACTTAAAATAGCCGTGAGCTATTTTTAATTTCAAATAAGGATTTTTAATCCTTAAATTCATTATTTATAATGAATTATATGTTTAAAATTATTTTTAAACATATTAAAAACTGTTTATAAAAGAAATCAATTAGAAATTGATTTTCGAAGAATTTAATATTAAAATAAGACTTAGTAATTAATTTACTAAGAAAAGTCAAAATTATCGACTTTTGAAATCAACGCATTTAAAGACGCTCGATAAATACGCTAATATCGTAAGACGATCATCCGCTAATGATATCACGTTAATATGAAAGGATTTCATGTTTAAAGTCATGAAATCGAAAACGTGAGAAAACGCTGGACCATTTACCAAGAGGGTAAATTGGTCATTTATAACACATATCTCGCTTCTATCAAGAACGAAATGTAAAATTGATACGGCGTCGAGAAACGAATTAAATTCATTAAGGAATTCAATTCACGGCGATATGAAATATCGAATTTGACTATAGACTTTGAAGTCTCGAATTACGTAAACGACGCACTAAAGCATCCTTTTATATAAAGCGTGTGAATGACGCACCACCGGACGCCGACGAGTAAGGAAAACGATAAAGACGAACAATAATTTCGGTGGGCTTTATTACCAAAATAGAACAACTTTGCTACTCTTTCAACCGCCCTTGTTTACGCATTTTCAACTAATGCTAAAATTCTTTAAATGATTACCGCCAAAATGTTTACGCTTGTGTATCGTATCCTATCCATGTATGATGTGACGCTGATGGGTTATTCCCAACTTATGAATGAAAATCGATATCGGATCCTATGCCTGGGAAGGCTTATACCGGCTAGATTAACGTGTACACCGATGGTGACCGTGTCTTTGTAAGGACAATTCACGGCGGTCACGGGGTCGTAGAAGAGGCCTCCTTCACGACTTTCGACTATGATAACATGATGGAACGATAGTAAGGGATATGGATCACGTACACCAAGAAAATGCTTGTGAAGCAACTTTTATAAACTCGTGAAAATATTTTAGTAAACACGCGCATTTTCAAATAAAACCTCGGTCTTACCACTATATCAAGAGTAATTAAATGAAAATAAAATGTTTTCGATAAGTCCACCGGGTACAAATTTTGTACTTAGCCGCATGTTTGTTTTAAATGTGCGAGTTGAGCTCGATTCTTGATGATGGAGAGTGTTGAGAAAGCCATATGTCCTTGTTGTTCGTTAGAATGGATAACCTCAATACATATCGTCATATATGTATTCACACACTTTCCACCGCAAACTCGAACTGCTTTATTTTCATGTTGGATATTATAACAAAGTGAACTATAAAGTCTTTCGTATCGTTATATCCTTTGGATCCATTGGCAAGCCCTTTGAACTAAATTGTATAAGTGTATGTTTAATCTTAAGTTCTATATTCCTAATATTAGTCCGCCACCCGGGTCATTCGAGTGTGGTCGTGACAGACTATAGGTTATAATTATGATATATAGTAATATTGGGACATTATACTAATTGTATATCAATTTTGGGAATTATCGACAATTATTCCATAATTAATGGAATTATCGTGGCATATATATATATATATATATATATATATATAATAAATGACAAACAATATCATATGGATAATATTAATTTTATTACGACCATAGTGTATAATAATACACTATATTAATTTAGAAAAATTTTAGAAAATCATTTGGTAATTTTTATATAATTACCGAGAATTTCTGAGAAATTATAAGGATTTTAAATCCTTTTTAATTCAGTTTAATAATAAATTATATGTCTAATAACTATTTTAGACATATTTGGATTTTATAAAATTTTATAAACATAGATTACTATGTTTGAGACAAACGTTTTATTTAATAACGTTGTTAAACGAAAATATAAGTTTTATTTATTAAAAGGATTAATATTTGCGAAAAATATTAATAAGTCCATCGATTTAATTAGTAAATCAAGAAGTTGGACTTTGCAAATGAAATTGATTGAAATTCAATTTCTATTTGAAAGTCAAAATTGTTGACTTTGTTTACCCTTGTTGACTTCGTTGACTTTTAAAGTCAAACGTACGAATATACATTCGATAAATACGCTAATACGCGTAAGACGTACTAATTGAGTATGATACCTCATTAGTAAGAAAAGATTTCATAAATGAAGCCTTTATATCGAGACACGTATTTATATACGTTGAACGTTTAAACCGAAAGGATTAAAACGATATGATTGAACGTATCTCAAAGAACGAGAACAATTCAATCAATTACGATTTGAAAGCGTATCAATTCATTGAGGAATTCAATGCGCATCGATTTTGAATATCGAAGTTTATCTTAGAATTTGAGAAGTCTCGAGAAACTTGAGCGACGTATTAAAATATCGCTTTTGCGTAAAGGTGTGGACGCGAACGCGACGATCGGACACTGACGAGGAAATCAAACCTAGGACTCTTATTAAGACGAATCATAGTCCAGGTGGGGCTTCTTTTCCAAAATCAAAATACAAGCTTTCTTATTTCCAAATGAATTTATTTACTACGCTTATCTTCAACTGTTGATAAACTGTTTACAAGATTACCTGCCAAAATATTTCTGTTTTGTGTATGGATCCTATCTGTTATGCATGGTGTGAATGTTGGAACAATATGATGATATGAAATGCATAAATGGTGTGAAGGTTGGATGACATGATATGAAATGTCTTTTGTTGGGTCGCGCCCAACCTTTTTATGAAATCGATATCGGATCCTATGCCGGAAGACTATGCCTGGCTAGGGTTAACGTGTACACCTGAATGTGACTGTGTGTTGTATGGGTCACGGCCGGTCACGGTGTCGTTGAGGGAGGCCTCCTTCACGACTTTTGATCTTTGATGTTATGATGAGAATGTGGGGTACGGATCATACACACCAAGAAAAATGCTCGGCCGAGCGATGTTTACAAACTGAAAATGTTTTAGTAAGCACAGGCATTTCAACTAAAACCCTCGCGACTTACCATGATATTGGCGGCAGAATTCATTTACGATAAAATGTTTTCGGCATGAGTCCACTGAGTGCAATCTTGTACTTAGCCCTGCATATTTGTTTTTAAATGTGCAGGTTGAGCTCTGATGATGGTGATGGGAGTGTTGAGGAGTCCAGTGTCCTTGACTGTTTTGATAAGAATTTGTTTTCACCTTGAATGCATATCATCATATATGTATTCACACACTTTCCGCTGCTAAACTCTGAACTTATTTACTTTATGTTTACTATTGTGAATTGATGCAGTCCTTCAGATCATTATATTCTTTTGGGATCTGTTGGAGGATATTATGACATGTTTTATGGAGGTCCGTCGGACCATTGTTACTTTAGGTCCGATGGCCTATCTCACCGGATTGATGTGTTAGATCTTATATTATGTTCAAGCATGCTAGTTACAATTGATATGTATCTTTATCTTAGCCTTTTGCCCTAAAATACTATTCCTAGTATTAGTCACCCTCCAAATCGGGTTATCCAAGGACGTGACAGTGGTATCGAGCACTTTGCTCTTTGAAACCCAAGACCTTTAAAATTATAAGTCTAGATCGAATCACCGACTTCTAGAAATCACGACTCCTCAACACTCCATCACATCGAGCTCAACCGGGAAAAAGGTAACTGATTTCTTTCTCAAACTCATGAAATGAAGAGTTTTGAATGATGAGCAAGTTGGAAGGGTTTTTGAAAGAAAATGGAAAAGTTATTCTTGGAAGAGAGGATATGATATTATGAAGTTTTGATGATGAAATGAAAGTTTGAGCAAGAAAGTTTTTCCAAAAACTTTGATTTGAAATCCATAAGTATTGATGCGAGTACTCAAGTTTGAGATGGAAGTATATGGTGGTACAAGTTGAATGATCAACATGGAATGGATGAATTCAATTTTTGATATGCATATGAGTTGGCTATGATTGTCGTTTTGAAACCTTATTTCCAAATTCTCAAATGAGATATTATTTCCCAACTTCAAAATTTTGTTTACGATGAATGATATGTTATCACAAGGAGAACCTAGACTCTAAGGAGCATGCTCACGTATCGTGAAAGAACATAGAAGTATGAACTTCTTTTCCCTTACGAGAACAAAAGAACGATATGGAGAATGAAAGTGATGATAGCCACGAACTCAAACGACAAAGGGCAAACGTGAAGATAAACGAGGACGACATCAACCTTAAGGAAGAACGACATCAACATTACATCATCACTTCGACATGAGTGACCGTCGACATGGGTTATGACGTGGACTTCAACTTCAACTTCAGAATGATAGCATCAACATATGTACGTGGACAAGATAGTCGAATTACGTCGGCATATGCCTCGGATTGTTGGCACGATCGCGCAAATTTTCTGTGTTGCGCAGTGAATTTGTTTCACCCGGTTCTCTTTCGTTAGGACTCCGATTTATGCATGGTTTTCACCTGCGTACTCCTAACGCCCTGATCTTCATTTGTTATGAAGAACATAATCCCTAATTCTGTCTCCAGAATACGCTAGAGTCTGTTGAACGTTAGTTTAAGCGTTTGGTATAGGACAAGGATCTCATAGCATAGCCTATATATTAAGACGTTATTAGATTATATGTATACGTTCGGGTAAGAGTAAGAAGGTAAGTTATGATGTGTGTTATGCCTTATGACGTTACCTACCTTATAGCTTGTTTAGTTTTAACCTAGTTGCTTATCTGATGTGCTTAAGTCATCCTTGTCTGCTTATGAGATGACGCTAGTCTGACTTATGTTAGCTTTGATCGTGACAGATGGAGCAGATGCGATATATCGCTAGGAGGAGGATAGGACCACACCCTACCCCTGAGGAGGTGATGAGTACTTATCACGAGAGTTGGATGTGCACTGGAGAGGACCTAGGCGAAGTTCATGACACCTTCTACCGTGGAGGAACGCCTGAGCCTATGGCGCGACCGACTATGATGGCATCGACGTCTCGTAGCCATACTCCCCTGTACTTGGAAGGGCTATACCCGAGAGGTATCGGGGGATTACATCTACCGCGCAACAAGGCGCCACGACCGATTGGAGATCTGCTCGCATTCGTAAGTCATCCGACTTACGATATCAGATTTACGGAGCCGCACCGATGGGACCCTATCTCCCTCCACGGGAGTACACCGGCGGGATGAGTCGCGAGTGGCTATATATTGAGGTCCCAAGGCAGATTGACCCAGCCAGCCTCCATACCGATTTGACGAGGGCGGCCTTTCGCTTGGAGAGGCAAGATGCCCGAGAGCTTTGGGAGAGCCCGTCTTTCCTCCATTACCTGTTGGACACCCCGTACGTCCGCCACTACAACCCCTACCACCCATGGGAGTTCCCGTACCTCTGTAGAGCATTTTCGCCCGACAGCGCGGACGAGTACGACATACGCTTTCGACGGCTATAGCCCGATCCGCCATGACTACGAGCTATATGGCGACGACGACTTCAATCCCATGCGTGACATACCGATGGTGGAAGATAATGGAGCGGGACCATCTAGGGTATGACCCCGCGAGGACGATTCTGACAGAGAGGACGATTTCGAGGAAGAGGAAGATCCCGAGGAAGACCCCGAGGAGGACGATCAGTGGGAAGATGCCTGATGAAGGCGCTAGATGAATCTTAGTTAGAATTTTGTTATGGTTGGTTTATGTTGTTTCTTTTTGTGCATGGTTTTGATGGAACTAGAACCTCGACTTTTTGGAAGGCCGTGTGGGCCGGGATTCATTTTTTATTTTTATGGCTTTTGGTGTTGAACATCCCGCTTTTGTAGCTTGGTTATCTATATATAAGACCCCGAGTGGTCTTTTGCAGCGAAATTTTTGATGAGAATGACGAAGTGTTTTATTTAAAATCGTTCTGCAATGAGGATATGATGATTTTATGCATGCTAAGTTATGAAAGAGACAAGTGATTAACGGTTATATGTTTTATAGAGCAGAATGCCTACAAGAAGAAACCCGGAGCAAGAACCCAGAGGCAGAGGTCGGGGAAGACCTAGAGGAAGGGGTAGGATCCCCGAGCAAGAAGCCGAAGACATACCACAACCACCTCCACCTCAACCCGATCGCAGGGTAGAGGAATTATTTCTAAGACAGAACCCTCCTGTCTTCAATGGAAAAGGCAGCCCCGAAGAAGCTGAACAATGGGTGAGAGCCATTGAACGAATATTCAATTTTCTGAGATACACAGCACAGGAGCGACTGTCCTGTGTAACGTTCCAACTTAATGGACCCGCGGACATCTGGTGGGAGGCCAGAAAGAAGACCTTTACTGCCGAGCAACTGGAAGAGTTCTCATGGGAGGACTTTAAGAAAGAGTTGTATGAGAAATACATACCCAAGAGTTATAGAAAGAGGAAGGAGCAGGAATTCTTCCTGCTGAAGCAAGAAAAGTTATATGTGACCGACTATGATCGCACTTTCTGCGACATATCGAGGTATGCACCAGAGCAAGTAGACACCGACTTGAAAATGTCGGAAAGGTTTAGATCAGGTCTGAGGCCGGAGATACGGATGTCTCTTGCCAGCCATGGAGATCTGACTTACGCTGAAGCTCTTGCACGAGCTTTAGATATTGAGGCAGCAATGCCCGACGATAAGTCAGTGTCGGCTCAGACACACAACGCGATGGACAAAGGAAATGGAAAGTGGGAACCCAATCGCGAAATAACAACCGAGGAACTATGGGGATGCTAGTCACAAACGCCCGTGCGGGGGAATATGGTCCAACCGGACAAGGCCGGAAGAGGCGCTTTTGCTCCACCAAAGAAGAGGCCCGCAGAACAAATAAGGGCTCCTCCATGCCCTAATGCCATAGGGTGCACAAGGGAATGTGCACGCAAACGCTAGAATGCTTCAAGCGCGGAGCAAGAGGGCATTACGCCAATAATTTCTCGTGGTACGCCGAAGTAATTACGAGGGCAAACCAACCCAAAGAACGCCCAACCGCTAGGGCTATACAGCCCACCCCAACCTCCGCAATGCCCAACCCCAACCTCAAAACAACTCCAACAAAGAACCCCATCGCAGAAGTGGCAAGAACCTCCACAAAGAAAGGCGCCAACCACCGCGACCATGCCAAGAAGAAGAATAAAGAGCCTCAGCAAGCACGAACCAACAGGCAAGCACCCGTCACCTCACCGCCCAGTTAGAGCTTACGCCTACACCGGAGGCGTAACGAGCAAAATCGGGAAACCCGGTATGGGAGTTCTTCTCAACATACCGTTATTATATTGTTCGACACGGTGCTTCGCATTCTTTCATTGCGAATCATGCGTAGAATTACTGGGACTTAGGTCTGAAAAGGCAAGTCAGGATATGAGAATCTCTTCACCTATAGGAGGGATTACGATCATTACGCATAAGTGCTCGAACCTAGAGTCGACACTAGGATCACTTAAGGTTCGGCAAATGATCTAAACATAATGCCCATGGATGACGAGATATCATCCTAGAATGGATCGTTAGTTAAGAATCATTCCACGATTCTTTGTAAGGAAAGGAAGGTCTCGTTTCACTTTCCTGGGCATGAAGCCATGCATTTCCATGGAATCAGCATGGGAAGAAGAATCCCGATTGTATCGGCACTACAGGCGAGAAAGATAATGAACCAGAAAAGATGCCACGCATTCCTTGTTTACCTGAACGGGGAGGATAAACCTGAAACGAGGATTGAAGACATAGAAGTTGTCCGAGATTTTACGGACGTGTTTCCCAAGGATCTACCAGGATTACCTCCTGATAGACAGCTAGAGTTCACCATCGACTTGGAACCCGGATCGGCTCCAAAGGTCGGCGCGCCTATAGGATGGCCCCAAAGGAGTTGAGGAATCAAGATCCAAATTCAAGAATTGTTGGATCTAGGTTTCATTAGGCAAGTGTTTCACCTTGGGAGCCTGCTTTGTTCGTTAAGAAAAAGGATGGTTCTTTAAGGATGTGCATCGATTATCGAGAGCTAAATAAGATGACACTAAAGAACAAATACCCTTTACCAAGAATTGATGACCTGTTTGATCAATTGCGAGGAGCAGGTGTATTCTCGAAAATTGATCTCAAGTCAGGTTACCACCAACTGAAAATACGGTCTGAGGACGTACCTAAGACTGCATTCCGAACCAGATACGGCCACTATGAGTTCATAGTTATGCCATTCGGATTAACCAATGCACCAGCCGTATTCATGGATCTCATGAACAGAGTATTTCATCCATTTTTGGATAAATTTGTTTTAGTCTTCATAGATGACATTCTTATCTACTCAAAGAATGAAGAGGATCACCAGGAACACCGAGAACAAGATTGCAAACCTTGAGAGATGAAAGACTCTTTGCTAAGTTTAGCAAATGTGAGTTTTAGTTGAAGGAAGTTATGTTCCTTGACACATCGTTTTGCCAAGGCATAAAAGTAGACCCACCAAAGTAGAGGCAAGGCAGGATGGAAATCGCCAGGACTCAACATGAGATTAGAAGTTTCAGACTAGCCGGTTACTATCGGAGATTCATCAAGGATTCTCCAAAATTGCAAGGCCAATAACCCACTACTTGAAAGGAATCAAGTTCAACTCGACCGATGAATGTGAGACGAAGTTTCCAAATACTCAAGGAAAAGTTGACAAGTGCACCAGCCTAGCAGCCCGTGCGGACAAAGAGTATGTAGTCTATACAGACGCTTCTAAGACGGGACTGGGTTGTGTTTTGATGTAAGAAGGAAAGGAGATAGCATATGCATCCCGACAACTCAGACCCCATGAACTGAACTACCCAACCCACGACTTGGAATTAGCGGCAGTAGTTCATGCACTAAAAATTTGGAGACACCATCTCTATGGAGTGAGATGTGAGATCTTCACAGACCATAAGAGTCTGAAGTACTTCTTTGAACAAAGAGATTTGAATATGAGGTAACGAAGATGGCTCGAACTAGTGAAGGATTACGACTGTGGTATTAACTACCACCCGGGCAAGGCGAATGTAGTAGCTGACGCCTTAAGTCGTAAGAGCCAATCCAAGCTAGGATGTCTCTTTCGCGAGAAGAAAACTCTGGTTGAAGAGTTTGGAAGATTGAGGATTGAACCGATTGAACCACCCGAGACGATTGTGAGTCAGATCGCTACACTCACACCGACGCCCGATCTAAGAAAAAGGATTGTCGAGAGACAAAGGATGGAGAAAAAGTTAGAAAAGATCAGAGAAAGAGTAAGGTCTGAAGGATTTAAGAACTTCTAGGAGGCGTCAGACGATGCCTTACAGTTTGAAGGAAGGATATGCGTTCCGGACGACGCAAAGCTCCAAAATGAGATAATGAGTGAAGCTCACGATACACCCTACACCGCCCACCCAGGCAGTACTAAGATGTACCAAGACCTGAAAGAAAAGTTCTGGTGGGAAGGCATGAAACGAGACATAGCTTCTTTCGTAGAACGCTGTCTTGTTTGCTAACAGGTGAAGGCGTTACATCAACGTCCTTACGGAAAGTTGCAACCGTTGGAAATACCTGAGTGGAAATGGGACGAGATAACGATGGATTTCGTCACGAACTTACCCAAATCAAAAAGAGGAAACACAGCCATATGGGTAATTGTTGACAGGCTTACAAAAAGTGCTCACTTTCTACCGATTCAAAGCACCTGTGGATCTGATAAGTTAGCCCAGCTGTACGTCAAGGAAATTATACGGCTACATGGAGTGCCAAAATCTATTACCTCCGATAGAGACTCCAAGTTCACATCCAGATTCTGGATTAGCTTGCAGAAAGAATTGGGTACGAAATTAAACTCCAGTACGGCATTTCATCCACAAACTGATGGGCAGTCGGAAAGAACGATCCACTCACTAGAAGATATGCTTAGAACAGTAGTGTTGGATCGAGGTGCAAAATGGGAAGACATTTTACCCCTTATTGAGTTTGCCTATAACAACAGCTATCAAGCGACGATCGGTATGGCCCCATACGAAGCCTTGTATGGCAAGAAGTGTAGATCACCGCTTTATTGAGATGAAGTGGGTGAGAGAAAAATCATAGGGCCAGATGCAGTGAACGAGATGATTGAGATCGTCCGACATATTAGGTTGAGGATAAGAGAAGCTCAGGATAGGCAAAAATCTTACGCTGATACGTGTAGATCCGAGCTACAGTTTGAAGATGGAGACAAAGTGTTTCTTAAGGTCTCTCCATCGAAAGGGATCGTCAGATTTGGACTGAAAGGAAAGCTGAGACCCCGTTTTATAGGACCTTATGAGATCCTAGAAAGGATAGGTCCAGTAGCTTATAGGTTGGCTCTTCCACCAAATTTGGGGAATGTGCACAATGTTTTTCACGTGTCACAATTGCGAAAATACGTTCACGATCCAAAGCACGTGATCCACCAAGACGACGTGATTCTCAAGCTAGACATGAGCTATGAAGAAGAACCAGCGGCAATCCTCGACCATAAAGTTCAGCAGCTACGGAGCAAGTCGATTCCGTTAGTCAAAGTGTTGTGGAGACACCACGGACGAGAAGAAGCCACGTGGGAGCTTGAAGAAGCGATGAAAGAACGATACCCCGAATTGTTTTTCTAGAGGTACGCAAATTTCGGGACGGAATTTCTTTTAAGGGGGGTGGAATGTAATATTCCAAAAGAACGAACGTCTAATTACGGTATTTTAAACCCGTGAATTAGGGTTTCTGCCGTATTTTATTTCTGTATGACATCGAATATTGATTCCGATTCAGTGTCGTAATAACGAATTCCTTTTTATATTCACTAAGGATTGTGAATTAAGGAATAGAATATTATGAAATGGTTCGACAGTATTATCTTAACATCGAACACGTATCGAACGTAAGCATTTTATGGAATTTTCTGAGCAGAGAAGCTTAGAATCAATTTCTATATTAATTCCTATATTAATAGGAATATTATTTATAAAGTAAGTATGAACTGACTACGACCATTTTGAGATGAGTCGATTTTGAACGTTTTGAGACGTTTTGAACGTCAACGTTTAGAGACGTTTTGAAAAATGAGTTTAATGCTCAGAAAATTATAATAATAATTTACTATTATTTTTTTTATAATTACTGTATTATTAAGCATTAAAATCAATTTTTGAACCATGAGAACTCGATAGTGAATATTTATAAATATTCGAAAACCCTAATTTCCTAAACTAGGGTTTTTTACATAAAATGATACTATTATTTTATCCTATGCTATTATTTATTATCTAAATCATATATTATGATATATATGAGTTTATTTAGATCGATTTTGACATGAGTATCAATAATAGGTGTAAATTATATTTTTATACCTATTTTTCTCGATAATTTTGAATATTTGCTAAGTGATGATTTAATTATTTTTATGACATGTATTATATACCTATGACTTGTAATATGATTAATACTTTGTATTAGGGATCAAAAGAAATTAATCCCACCCATTTTGGAGCCCCTAGTCGACCATCATCATCCAACAAGCATGACTTTCCACCTTTAGATTGACCAATGCATGAAGCTCCTTTTGCCTAGCTCATGATCACCTCCTACTAAACAAATTGGCTGCAGATTTTTATTCATTTTTGAGGCAAAAATCGAGAGAGAGAGAGAGAGGGATAATAGGTGAGACCCTTCCCCTTCACCCCACTCTCATTATACACTATCATCCAACATTGTGGAACACACAAATTCTCTCTCCCTCCCCCATTTTCTGCAACCAGCCGAGCTCCTCCTCCACCATTTCTAAAATATTTTCCTTCTCTTTTTCTTCATTTCTTCACCAAAACTTGGACACCATACCTTGTCCATTGAAACCTATACCATTCCTAAGGTAATAACCGAGCATAGCTCTAAATTTTATCCCTCATTTGGTTCGAAATAATCGAACATGTATATATATATATGTATGTTTTTAGTATTCTTATGGATGATCTATTGATGTATATGCAATGCTTGATGATTTTTATTTCTAAAAATAGGAGATGTATGCTTAGATGATCTTATGACATTGTATGTGGAATTTTTAAATGGATCTAGCATGTATGAGTGATTTTCGAACCCTAGCCTTGCTAAAGAAATGATTTTTGAAAATGTTAAAATAATATGGTGATGACCGATTGCCTTTCAATTATTTTTGGTGATGGATTATTGATCTATGATATGTTTTAAGTCTATGGTATATTATTTAAAATTTTTGAAGAACCCTAGCTATTTTTCTTGTAAGGCCGAGAGCTTTGTGACTAGGTACCTTGGTGTATGATTTTATTTTTAAACATGCAATGGTATATTAATACTTTAGTATATTAATTATGCGTCGTATGATTTTGTTGAAATTTTTGGAAATCAAACACTATATTAAATTAAAAAAACCGAAGGCATTGTGCCAAATATGGTGATGATTTAATTAGTTTTGATGAATGTTATTATGTTATATTGTTATATTATGGTGTATAAACATAGTGTTTAATTGTTAGAATTTTTAGAAATCAAATGCCAATTTATATCAAAAAAAACCGTGAGCATTGAAGCTCCTTGAGGTGATGATTCAATTTGATTTTGATGGATGAATGATGCTATATTGTTATACTATAGTATATAAGCATAGTATATAATTATCGATTTTGAAAACCAATTACCTATTGAAAATCAAAGCAGTTTTAGAGCTAAGGCTCCATAAGGTGATGATTTCAAATGGTTTTGTTGATATTATGATGTTACAATGTTATAATATAATGTTTAATCATGTTATAATTTAATTAGAATTTTTAAGAATTGTTTGATAATTGTTTGGGAATTGTTTTGTGATTACCGATTGCATTTGGAAATCATTCCTTGATGTATAAGTGTTTATGATGGACTATAGGTTATAATTATGACATATAGTAATTGGGACATTATACCAATTGTATATCAATTTTGGGAATTATTGGACAATTATTCCATAATTAATGGAATTACCGTGGCATATATATATATATATATATATATATATATATATATATATATATATATATATATATATATATATATTAATAAATGACAAACAATATCATATGGATAATATTAATTCTTATTCTGGACCATAGTGTATAATAATACACTATATTAATTTAGAAAAAATTTAGAAAATCATTAGGTAATTTTTATATAATTACCGAGAATTTCCGAGAAATTATAAGGATTTTAAATCCTTTTTAATTCAATTTAATAATAAATTATATGTCTAATAACTATTTTAGACATATTTGGATTTTATAAAATTTTATAAACATAGATTACTATGTTTGAGACAAACGTTTTATTTAATAACGTTACTAAACGAAAATATACGTTTTATTTATTAAAATGATTAATATTTACGAAAAATATTAATAAGTCCATCGATTTAATTAGTAAATCAAGAAGTTGGACTTTGCAAATGAAATTGATTGAAATTCAATTTACAAAATAAAATATTAAGAAATTTCTATTTGAAAGTCAAAATTGTTGACTTTGTTGACCCTTGTTGACTTCGTTGTCTTTTAAAGTCAAACATACGAATATACGTTCGATAAATACACTAATACGCGTAAGACGTACTAATTGAGTATGATACCTCATTAGTAAGAAAAGATTTCATAAATGAAGCCTTTATATCGAGACACGTATTTATATACGTTGAACGTTTAAACCGGAAGGGTTAAACGATATGATTGAACGTATCTCAAAGAACGAGAATAATTAAATTGAATTACGTATTTGAAAGCATATTGAATTCATTGAGGAATTCAGTCTGCATCGATTTTGAATATCGAAGTTTATCTTAGACTTTGAGAAGTCTCGAGAAACTTGAACGATGTACTAAAATATCACTTTTGCATAAAGGTGTGGACGCGAACGCGACGACCGGACACTGACGAGGAAATCAAACCTAGGACTCTTATTAAGACGAATCTTAGTCCAGGTAGGGCTTCTTTTCCAAAATCAAAATACAAGCTTTCTTATTTCCAAATGAATTTATTTACTACGCTTATCTTCAACTGTAGATAAACTGTTTACAAGATTACCTGCCAAAATATTTCTGTTTTGTGTATGGATCCTATCCGTTATGCATGGTGTGAAGGTTGGAACTATATGATGATATGAAATGCATAAATGGTGTGAAGGTTGGATGACATGATATGAAATGTCTTTTGTTGGGTCGCGCCCAACCTTTTATGAAATCGATATCGGATCCTATGCCAAGACTATGCCCAGCTAGGGTTAACGGTACACCGAACGTGATCAGTGTCAGATGGGTCATGGCCGGTCACGGCGTTGTTGAGGGAGGCCTCGTTCACGACGTTTGATCTTTGATGTTATGATGAGAATGTGGGTTACAGATCATACACACCAAGAAAAATGCTAGGCCGAGCGATGTTTACAAACTGAAAATGTTTTAGTAAGCACATGGCATTTCAACTAAAACCCTTGTGACTTACCATGATATTGGCAGTGTAATTCATTTACGATAAAATGTTTTCGGCATGAGTCCACTGAGTGCAATCTTGTACTTAGCCCTCCATATTTGTTTTTAAATGTGCAGTTGAGCTCGATGATGGTGATGGGGAAGTGTTGAGGTCCAGGTCCTCGATCGCTTTTGATAAGAATTTGGTTTCACCTCAACGCATATCATCATATATGTATTCACACACTTTCCGATGCTAAACTCTGAACTTATTTACTTTATGTTTACTGTTGTGAATTGATGCAGTCCTTCAGATCATTATATTCTTTTGGGATCTGTTTGAGGATATTATGACATATTTTATGGAGGTCCGTCGGACCATTGTTAGTCTTTGGGTCTGATGGCCTATCCCACCTGGATTGATGTGTTAGCATCTTATATTATGTTCAAGCATGCTAGTTACAATTGATATGTATCTTTATCTTAGCCTTTTTGCCTTAAAATACTATTCCTAGTATTAGTCACCCTCCAGTCCGGGTTATCCGGAGTGGGGACGTGACAAAGCATTGATCTGAAAGGTTCAAATATATTAGATCAATGGATTATAATAGGGATTGGTTTCTATTTAAACCCATCCCTATATATATATATATATATAGGTTAACGTAAAACCATTCTTATTGTGCGAACGTAGAATGATATGCAAATGAATAAAAAATAGAATTTTCGCCTCATGGGATTCAACACCGTGAAAATTCAATTTTGGATTCATTAACTTTCGCAGAGTATTCATTAACTTTCATAGACGTTAAAATTGGTTCTTATTTGAACCAAACTCTCTATATATATATATATATATATATTACTACTAATAGCAACATTGATAGAATATCTTACAAGACGTGCATGACGTCCAATTTAAATATATAATTTGAAATTGATGTCGTTACTTCAGTCACTCGGATAATATTTTTTGTGTTGATTTTATTTTCATAAGATTAGTACAAAAATAAGTGACGAGTCCTTCAAAAATTAAATGATACTACTACTCTTGAAGACAAGTTATATGTTTGGCCATTTTTACCGTACTGACTAGGGGTGTCTAAACGGTTTTTGGTTAGAACTGAAACCGTATCGAAACCGATAAATTCGATTAACCAAAACCGACAAATTCCGTTATCAGTTCGGTTCCAGAGTTGAAAAAAATTTCGGTTATTGGTTAACCGATAAACGAACAGTTCGGAATCGAAAAACCGTTTTTTATTTTTAATTATTAATTAATTAATTAAAAATTCTAAAAATTAATTTTTAATTATTACTTTATTAAATATGTTAATTATTTGTTAAATATTTTATTTATTTATAATAAGTTTCAGTTTTTTTAATTTTTATTTAATTTAATTTAATTATTATTTTATTTATTTTTATTATTAATTAATTTTAATTCTATTTTTCTTAACCGAAACCGAACGTCGAGACCGATCGGTTTTCGGTTAACCAAAATTTAAAACGGTTCGATTTCGCCCACTTTTTGAGAAAATCGATTCGTTAACCAAACCGAACTGCTTAACAACCCTAGATCGATGTATGTATAAGAATTTTTGTGATTATCTATTATACACATAATTATCATTATGCATCACACCTCCCAGTCGTGATACCTCACATAAAAGATCAATATAACATAAATAAGTACCATAAGTTATCCTTAACAATATAAATTTAAACTTAATTAAAACACAATCTTCTCTCGATCTTGCTCCCGCCGCTATATTTTTCTCTCATTTTCACTCCTCTCTTCTCGCCCCGTATTTTTCCCTTGTTCGTCGTCGTCGAAGGTTGGTCCTTTTCTTTGTGGGGTTGCTTTTTTCCTTCCTTAAATCTGTTTCATTTTTGGTCAAGCTTATGTCAAATTCTTACTATTTTTTCAAGGTGTGCCATGAAATAGGGTGGGAAAAAATGCCGAAAAATCGGTATACCGAGCTTATCGTGCCGAAAAATCGATATATCGAGCTTATCGTGCCGAAAAAAATAGCGAAAATACCGAATTTTTGGTATATCGTGATTTTCGGTACCGTTAATTTTTCGGTACGGTAACGGTATCAATTTTTTTGATACCGCGGTATACCGATATATACCGTACCTTGGTATATACCAAAAATTTTGGTATATACCGTTTATCGGTACATACCGGTATGTCGGTATATACCGGTACCGCAGTACATACCGAAAAATTGGGTATACCGAATTTTTCGGTATGAATTCAGTATACCGGTATACCGTATCGAAATATAATACTTATTTATTATATATAATTAGTATTAACTTTAAAATATATATTTATTCATAATTAATGATAAATTACAAAATATGTTATTATTGGTAGTTAAAAAAGAATAAGAATTTTTATACTTAATAAAGTTATAATTATAAACTAAGTCACATCTATGTTATATAACTAATTTACGATGAGTTTAAAATAATTATAACTTTTAAATAGACTTTGAAAAGTAAATAAATAGAATAATAAATTATAAAATAGATTATGTTAAATAGTATATTCAATTTATAGTATAGTCTATATTACTATTACATAATGAAAATAACTTATAGTTTAAATACATTTCAAACTTTTGGTAATGGTATATGATTGTTTTATATTTTAGTCGATCTTAATATATAGCTTTATGTATACTATGTTATTATTTGAAACTATAATATCAACATACATAATTATACAATTAAATACGTAAATACGAGTTATATAGTTATATTTATATATCTATAACTATAATCGGTAAATGGGATAAATATAATCAAATGATACTAAATATAATATTTAATTCATACATTGTATAGTCGATATTATTAGTACATTATTAGTCGATATATACTTTAAACTTTCAATAACTATATATGTATTTTATATTTTAATCATACTTTAATATATATTTTCATGTATATTATAATATTAATATATTTAGTTAATGACACTAGTTTATAATAATATAATATCATTATAGTTAATTATAAAACTTATTTACTAATTTTTTTAATTTATAATATCAATATAGTTAATTATAATAAAGTATATATAAATATAAAGTATATATAAATATACAAGTACGAGTCACATATTCATATTTATATACCTATAATTATAATTAAGTAATTTTTGATAATTTCGATAATTTTCAAAAAATTGGCAATTTTCGGTAATTTTTGAAAATTTCAACAATTTTTGATAATTTCGGTATACCGAAGTCCGTTACGGTATACCGTAAAAATCGGTATGGTAACGGTATAAAATTTTATCATACTGTAATCTTCGGTATAGCGACTTTCGGTATGCCGAGCGGTTCAGTCCGGTATCGGTATAAAATTTTGCATACCGTAATTTTCGGTACGATATACGGTACGACGAAATTTTTTTGGTATACCGTACCGATCCATCTCTACCATGAAAACAAAATCCAAATCCAAAGAGTTCCACCATCATTATGATTTTCTCAAGGTACTATTAAAGAAAAAAAAAATATGGCAGGGTGGGTGAGTCGTTATCGAACATAATTCATGAATTCCGGCTATCTGCTGTAATAACCCGAAAAATTTAAAATTTTTATTAGTGATGATTAAACCAATTACTTATGGTGCTAAGACCTTAATTATGTTTAAGGTGACCAACGAAACGAATTAGAATCAATTCGGAGTTCGAAAACTAGAGAAATAAAAAACTAGTGACTAGTCCAACCGGATTAGGGTTTTCTGAATAGCCTGAACATAGAATGAAAGATCTAGAATGAATCTCAACAAAAGGATTGCATTTCTAAAAAATGTCACGAAAACATGTGAGAAGCCAAAGAATTAGAATTTTCGGGCAGACTTGCCCGGTCAGTCTCAAAAGTACTATTCACGAGCCGGATCAAATTCCAATCAGTGATATCATTGAATTTAATAAGAACAATAAAAATCATTAATTAATATATTATTATGAATTTAGAATTCATAAGAATCAATTTCTGAACGAAATTTCTCAAGAACTTAACCAAATGCAAAGAATATATACCGAAAAAATCCTAAACTGATCCGAACGAACCGAAACTCAAACCAAGAGTCTAAATCAATAAGAAATTATTTATAAGACTCAAATTAATTATGAAATCTCAAGAATTCGATAGAAATTCGAATGAACATAATTTAATCGCCGGACGCTGTTTTTCAGCGATAATTCAGAATTGACTTACCGGATGCAATCCGAACTTCATGAAATTATTATAAACTATGAAATAAGTCTTTTAAGGCTATTCAAGAAAATAAAACCATAAGGTTCTGAGAAATCAATCGAAAGTGTTGAAAAACTTAAAGAACCGGTATTAACATGTCAAATCGGGTAATTTGACTAGTATTCTCCTAACTACCATAATGGGCACCCTATATAGGCTTACAACAACCCATTTTGCAGCAAATTACAGTAGCATTTCCTGCCCCTTTCTCTCTTTCTCTCTCACTACAAAAATACAGGCGAATAGCGACGGAAAATTCCGTCGCAGATCATGCAGGATCCGTCGTTAAAATCGTTTAGCGACGGATCAACGACGAATTTATTCCGTCGTTGGATCACTGGTTGGGAAACATCTAACGACGTATTTTGGTCCGTCGTTAACTTTCTACGACGAATTAGAGACGAAATTTCAGTCGCTAAACGACGACCTTTTGAATGGTTGTCTGACGGATTGGCGACCGATTAGCTACGGAAATGTCCATCACTAGTTAACATTGGACTCTATCCGTCGTTAAATTCTGTGTTTTATGTTTGATTTATTGCGACCGATTAGCTACGGATATGTCCGTCTCTAGTTAACGACAGATAGAATCCGTCGTTAGATTCTATTTTTTTGTTATTTCACGTCGCCAATCCGTCGTTATTCCGTCGTCAATCCGTCGCTAAATGTGCAGAAACTGGACAACTTATATTTACATTTTGGACGGCCGTTTACAACAAACAACAAACCTGTTTTCAAACATACCAATTACAAACAAACATAATCCAAACAAAACAATTCCAAACGGTACAATATCAAACAAACAAACCAATTCCAAATGATAAACATTATCATTCTAAATCAGAAAAATAATCATTCTAAATGAAAAATATGATAAGTTTTGCAAATAAAAAGTATTTGTCTCTTCATCATACAAACCAAAATATCACGAGGGTGAGGGGGAACGGGAGCTGGCCATGAAGCGCTCCAAGGCCTCCTTTGGCCGAGCGCCAGAATCGAGCTCGAAACTCGCTGAACGCCATCTCACGCCTAGCTCACCAGATTCTGCCTCAGATGCCTCAAGGCCGCCGCCGACTAGCAACTGGCCTCAGATTGCTCGCCACCTTGCATTCTGGCCTCTGTTGGACATAAATGATCACTAATAAAATCACTTTCAATCTAACGAGGTCGTTCTAGCGAGCAAGTTAATCCTAGTCGTCTCTCAAGGAAAACTTAACAGGGCGTTACTAAGTTGCCACACAAAAACAATCAAATTCCTAAACACTCTAATCACAAAGGGGGTTGATAGATTGTCACCTTAAAACAATAGATTACCTAGGCGAGAAATTATTAAACAAAAGAAAGACGAACTAACTACGCGAAAATTAACAAAGCAGATAAATTACCTAGGCAAGAATTAAACCCTAGATTGAGGAACATAGAATCGACACGATAAACCATAGACATGAATCTAATAGATTAAATAGAAGACAAGATTAATTGAGCAAACATCAAAATTAAACATCATCAAGCATAGAAATCAATATCAAGAAACATTAGAACAAGAAAGAAACGATAAAGAAATCTCACGAATAGAAACGAACAATAGATTGAAATCTTCCGGAATAGGAATTCAATAACAATAATCCGTACAATAATCTTGAATCACAATCAAAAGGAATTAAGCACAATATTAGAATTACTTGAAACAATAGGAGAGGATTGTCGTAGGAGGCGTCCGCTATCCGAAAGAAATAATAATTTGAAAAGTGAAAAGTAAGGTTTCAGCGTTAAAACATGTATTTATAGCGTCGAAAATAACGCAGCCGCGACGCTACCAAAACCAAGGCGAACGCCGCCCAGCCCGGACGCAAGGCCGCCAGACGCAACGCAGTCACGGACGCAAGCCAGCGACCGACAAGATCCAAATGCCGGCTACGCCGAGTCCGACGCTTGGGTGCGCTCTTTATGCACGAAATGTTGAAACACAATCATTCCCTACACAGAACACAAACGAACATGATTCCAATAAAAGATGTTCAATTATAACTAAAAAGGAATCAAATCGTCTAAAACAAAAAGAGAAAAAACATAACCAAAAACATGCAAAACAACACCCCCACACTTAACTCTTTTTGCTTGTCCTCGAGCAAATTTTAGTTTCTTGAAAAGAATGGTATACATAGAATCATTACTTCAAATAGAATCAATCACGTATTCACATCCTTTCAATGCATCTCAATAATACAATTCTCAATATAATAATCCTCATTCATCAATCCAAACATGTGACTTATCATAGAATAGCTGTGCTTTGACTCAACATGATTTCGAAAATCAATATACAACTCATATGGTTCCCTTTCATATAAGATATCCCAATGATACAAATAAATAAAACATGTGGAACTTAAAATCGATTATAGGACAATAATCGTTAGGTGAAACCTTCAAGTTGTACACCCGAGTATCGTAACGTAGATATCTATACCCATAGCATAGAGTCTCCATTCGAGAGACAACACAAGCAAGAGGGGTAGAGGCCCTTATTCGAATTTTAAGTCCACTTATTTCACAATAATAATTTTCTTTTTCTTTTCTTTTCTTTTCATATCTTTTCTTTTCTTTTTTTTAATTGAAAAATCATACAAGAAAGGGGTTCCATGTACGAAGTATATGACCACGATCACACGTATTGTCTAATCACAGCTTCCTAATTATGTCCAACAATTCAAATTGACACCTAAGTTCCATCACACCAAAAACCATATACCAAGATGCAACGAAATTCAGATCAAAACACAATTAATTCAACTTAAAGCATAATTCTTCGTGCACCATTGATTTCAAGAAAATAAAATCCTCTCTAATCCAAACCAAAAGTCAAGAAACGACAAAACACAACCAAAACAGAAACTGAAACCCCCCCACACTTAAAACATGCAAGGTCCTCATTGCAGATAAATATAAAAGAGATAAGCAAAGGCGACTTCCCTGAAAGCGAAGAAGCGGAACGACGGGGAATCAGGCACGAAACAAAACCTACAAAAACAACAAACAAAAACAGGCAAAACAACACGAAAACAAAACGACGCACACAAAAACATAAAACACATACACTCCAATAGTGAAGAATCACTATTGGTCAGATGGCGGTGGTGGAGGAGGAGCGCCATGAAAGGTAGTCCAAGCGTTCCACTGAGCCTCAAGAGCAGCCATGCGCTGATTCTGCTCAATCATCTGCTGATTATATTCATTCCAAATACCGGTTCTCGCTCATGCCACAACTGATTATGTTCGTCAAGACGTTGATTTTGCTGATCAAATCGAGTGTAGATATCTTGACGAAACTCTGTCAAGTGGCCGGCTAACTCACTCCTAAACTGGCCCAACTCTTCATGAATGAAGTTGAATCCTTGCCCTGATGCACCATGCTGCGAAGGGAATTGTGGATGGTTGGGATCTGCGTTGCTCTAAACCGGCTCAGTGTTTTCTCTTGCCTCATCACCCTCATCATCGGAAGGTAGGGTAGTATCGAAAATGGCCATATCGCCCGAAGGCGCATGAGATGGTCCTGCATCTGTTGCTTGGGCTGCTGCGAGCTGCGCATGCATATATCTCCTCACACAATTCCTCATATCATGAGGTACAAGAGTAGTCTCGTTATATGCAAAAGGTGCGCCTCGAAGCTCACTAAGATCAATCATCTTAGGTCTTATCAAATCTTGCCCAGGAATATGGCGTCCATCGATATTAATAATCCCTAAATGTAGGGCTAGACCAGTAGGAATTTGACACAGGGTCGGCCGACATTTCTTACCTCGCTGAACCAGCTGCAAGTGCTCCCAAATGAAGAATGTCGGTGAGACCTTTGTCTTCTTCACTGCGCAAGTGAGCAAGAAGACCTCAGCCGTATTAACCTTGTTGGCCTGTTCATTTCCAAAGACATTGAATGCCATAAATTTATGAACCATTGCCAACGCTGGATCCTTGATAAATCCACTTGGCATTCCAATAAAGGACCAGTTATTAAACCCTGATAATTCCTTCCAAGCCTCTCTGACATTCAATGAAGGGGCTACACCACGTGCACCTGAAGTAGGAAATCCAAACACCCCTTCATAATACGAGGTGTGACAAGATATTTCGCCCCAACAGATTTACGTGTCAAAACATCGGATTCATCATCAATATGCATCGTCATAACAAAATTCAATCAACAATGGAGAGAAACCAGGCAAATCCATCATAGCATATTGCATCAATCCTAAATTTTTCAAATATTTCTTTACCCTATCCTCAAGTCCTAAACTTTGCATCAATTGCCAATTGAATTGACGCGGATGAGTAATCTCTTGAAATGCAAATCGTCTATAATGTGTACCTTCCACCGGATTATAGATAGGAAACGTGGCTGAGCACATGATGCTTATGTCCTCCACTGGTTCTTCCATCGGAACATCGTCGTTTCGAGGATGACGAGAGCTAGAGCCGGCTGCATTTTTAGTTCGAACCATGTTGAAATGTGTGAATGATGGCCCTGAATTTCAGAACGAGGCTGAGCACGGAGCTGGCGAACGTGGTGCGCAGCACTTGAAGACAGCGTCGAACAGAGGAGAGGCGCGCGACGGAAGTCGCGTTGCTGGAGTTTGACGAAGCACCGGATGGAGCGAAACGGGCGCTGGGGCGCGGGTGCGCGCGGAGCTTAGGGTAGCGCTGGACTGAGCGTGGAGGGCGCGGCGCGCAGCGTTTGGACGAAACGCCGGACGAGCAAGGTGAGCGCTAGGCCGCGGCGCGCGACGTTTGGGAGAAACACCGGACGGAGCAAGGCGAGCGCTGGGGCACGGTGCACGGAGCGGAGAGGTAGCGTCGGATGGAAAAAATTCAGAGGCGGGCTTTGGGATGAGGCAAGACGGATCGAACGCCGCGGCGAGCGGAAAATGGCGCTGGAAGCGGCGCTGGCCGAGGCGAGGGCAAGCGGCGGTAGCGCGGACGGAGGATGAAGCTGAGGGCATGCGGCGCTGGCTGTGGACGAGGCGCCGGACGGAGAAGAGGCGCTGGCTGTGGGCGAAGCGATGCGCGGTGCTTTGACGGGAGAGGTGAAGCGGACGACGGAGCGGAGGCGCCGGACGGATGCGGTTCTGAGAGCGAGGGAAGCTGCGTAATAGAGAGAGAGCATAAGGGCGGCGCAAAGAGAGATATGGGGTTAGAAACCCTAACTCCCGAAATATATAAAATATATTTAATTTAATTTTTTAAATTCAAGATGGACCCAACGCCGGTTTGGGTGCGTCCGGCACTGGGTCAGCTTCTCTGCTCGATATTTTGATGGACCCAGCGCCGGTTTGGGTGCGTCCGGCGTTGGGTCAGCTTCTCTGCCCGATTTTTTTGATGAACCCAGCGCCGGTTTGGGTGCGTCCGGCGCTAGGTCAGCTCTCTAACCAATTTTTTTTTATTTCCCCCCAGCGCCAGTTTGGGTGCGTCCGGCGCCTGGGGTACCTCCCTGGACGAGTTCGCAGCACCGGTTTGCTTGAGTCCGGCGCTTGGATGATTTTCTGCTCGATTCCACGCTTCGTCTCATCCAATCCAAAATTCCAACTCTAGATAAAATAATATCTCATCCTGCACCACACAAAACCAAAACGAAGATAACAACACGAACAAAAACAAAGCGAAAAGAAATCAAGGTAGAAATAAAAAGAAACGTGGGTAGCCTCCCACGAAGCGCTTGTTTACTGTCATTAGCTTGACAAGAAGAGATCAGGTCGACTAGGGGTCAGCAATGAAAATGGATTCCACCATGAAGGATGTCGGGCCCCCTTCTACATAGGGCTTCACACGTTGACCATTGACCTCGAACGATTCCTCTGAACCTTCTTTAGATAACACGACCGAACCATACGACTTCACTTGCTTAATAATGAACGGGCCACTCCAACGAGACTTTAATTTCCCAGCAACGGCGCAAAAATTTGTTGGACTTAAATGATCACTAATAAAATCCCTCGCAATCTAATGAGGTCGTTCTAACGAGCAAGTTAATCCGAGTCGTCTCTCAAGGAAAACTTAACAGGGCGTTACTAAGTTGCCACACAAAAACAATCAAATTCCTAAACACTCTAATCACAAAGAGGGTTGATAGATTGTCACCTTAAAACAATAGATTACCTAGGCGAGAAATTATTAAACAAAAGAAAGACAAATTAACTAGGCGGAAATTAACAAAGCAGATAAATTACCTAGGCAAGAATTAAACCCTAGATTGAGGAACATAGAATCGACACGATAAACCCTAGACATGAATCTAATAGATTAAATAGAAGATAATATTAACTGAGCAAACATCAAAATTAAACATCATCAAGCATAGAAATCAATATCAAGAAACACTAGAACAAGAAAGAAACGATAAAGAAATCTCACGAATAGAAATGAACAATAGATTGAAATCTTCCGGAATAGGAATTCAATAACAATAATCCGTACAATAATCTTGAATCACAATCAAAAGGAAGTAAGCACAATACTAGAATTACTTGAAACAATAGGATAGGATTATCGTAGGAGGCGTCCGCTATCCGAAAGAAATAATAATTTGAAAAGTGAAAAGTAGGGTTTCAGCGTTAAAACACGTATTTATAGCGTCGAAAAATAATGCGCAGGGCCGGACGCGACCCAAGCGCCGGACGCGCGTGCTCAAAACCAAGGCGAAACGCGCCTCGCCCAGCGCCGGACGCAAGGCCAGCGCCGGACTCGTCAAGGGGCCAGCGCCGGACGAAATGCAGCGTCGGACGCGCGGAGTCTCGGGATGAAATTCACTTCAGGGCTCAGCGCCGGACGCAACGCACTGTCGGACGCGTGGAGTCTCGGTACGATTTTTACTTCAAGGTGCAGCACCGGATGCGATGCAGCGCCGGACACACGGAGTCTCGGGATGATTATGCATTTGCGCGTCCAGCGCCGGACGCGAGCCAAGCGCCGGACGTTGGTGTTCTCGGAAGCGCACCCACGGACGTAAGCCCGGTCGGACGGATCTTCACTGATGGCAATGACCGATGCGCAGACTCAAAGACCGCTACGCCGAGTCCGGCGCTTGGGTGCGCTATTTATGCACGAAACGTTGAAACGCAATCATTCCCTACACAGAACAAAAACGAACATGATTCCAATAAAAGATGTTCAATTATAACTAAAAAGGAATCAAATCGTCTAAAACAAAAAGAGAAAAAACATAACCAAAAACATGCAAAACAACCTCCATGTCCAATAGCTTTTGATGATAAGCTATGGAATCAACAGGTTGGGCAGTCTCTACCGAATGAGACGACGCTTCGCTTTGCATGTATGTTCGTGATAGAGAAATAACTCCAAACATCCTATTCTTTTTCTTTGAGGAGCTCCTAAGGACATTTTTTAGAATTTGAGTCCTATCAACAGCTGATGTCGCCTCATCACTGCCCTCAGATTGGCTCAATTATATCATCTGTTCCTCAACATGCCTCTGTAATATAATTTCGTACAATTATTATTTAATTAAATGCTCGTTGTTGCGCTAACGAATATACTTACTACGATACTCTGAGCCTTCGCGTCTGTATAGCTCCCGTCGTCGGTGGCATGATACTTTTGGAATACTTCCCATTGGACCTCTGATATGTCTACTCCACGCTCTTTTGCCTATAAATATATCAAACAAATTAAATAATTAACAAGTATCACGATTCTTAAATCAATTTACTATATCTAAAACTTCAAAGTACTTACAATATCTCTCGCATACTCTAATGCACAGCGTGAGCCACCCCGATGCTTGACTATCCCAATACCCTCAACATCTGGCTCAGACATTCTGTTGATGCGGGCCTTTGCCGCCTTTTCTTGGACGTCTGTCCGAGCTTAATAATTCTTCCAATTATCCCAATCTCGATCAGGGATAAATGGAGGTGGGTTGGGCGAGTCCTTCAGCCGTTTGATCTTGTGAACAAGATCTTTATAGCGTTCGGCGGCCTTTGCGCACTAGTAGGTGTAGACCATGGCTTCGTCAAGCGTATCATCCCAATAAAAAAATTTCTGCAAAAAATATATGATTACAACATCACTGGTGTCAAAGGTAAAAACATAAATGACTCCGTATAAACAACACGGACCTTGAATTCATCGAAATAAATCTGCTTGTACTCTTGAGGCACCAATTTCCAATTGAAGCCGTTGTGGTTCATGAATTTAAGGAATGACTCCGTAATCATGCGTGCTACATGATTGCTCAGACACAAAATGCTGCAATTTACAAGAAATAAAGACATCAGAATATTAAGATTTATTTTAACTGAGACATACAATAGATAACATACCCATTCACAATAGCTATCTTCTTCATCCCCTCCCTCGATGGCATTCCACTACTGCTCGAGCTACCCGGGTTGTGAGACAGTGCCTCTTAGATTCTTCGAGCCCGGCAGGTGATGGCGACAACGTATATGAACCTGGATGCCTCCGACCTGATGACGAGGTACCTCGTCCACCCTGAGACATCTGCAAACAAAGGTAAAAAATGCTGCATTAAAATTTCACAAATAATACATATCATAACATTTTTTGTGCATACTATAAAATAAAACTTGTTCAGCTTGCATATAATAAATTCAAAACCTATTCATCGTCATCATCATCATCATCATCATCATCCAATGTATGATTGTCTTCTGACTCTGACAATTCAACTTTATCATCCGTATCATCAAATGTCTCTTCAATGTCTATGAGTGTACCGTCAGGATGAACTAGTGTCGTGTCATCATCCACAACGACATTAGTAATCGAACCAAATGCATCCTGTTGAAAAAGGGGAGATACTATCGATGCAGAACTCACATATGAGACTTCCACATTAGATCGAGCTTTAATTTTGCATACTTCCCACCACTCTTTCATAGATTGTTTTAAACTTGGATATGCATAATAGTATACTTGAATGGCTTGATTGGCGAAGATAAACGGTTCGAACTTGTTATATCTTCGCGTATGATTCACTGAAACCAACTTGTACTCGGAATGAATTGATAACCCCAATCGTGAAGGATCAAACCACTGACATCTAAACAATGTTGTGGTCTTCGTTGGTAGCCCAAGATATTCCAACTCACAAACCTCCAATAATCGCCCATAAAAATCGAGTTCTTGAGTGTCTGTACCATAAGTTTCACATTTAATGCACACTCCACTATTCATAGTTGATCTTTGTGATCCATTTTCTACGATATGAAATTTGTACCCATTTATATAATACCCTGGGTACGTCTTAATTAGTGCTGAAGGCCCTTTGGCAAGAGACAATATGAACGGATTCACAATGTTGTTAGTATGATCTTTGACCTATTATTAGTAAAAAAATCGATTAGAATGGCAAAACGTACATATTAAATATTAAATATTAAATATTTCATACTAATAATCATCAGAACACTCACATATGCCTCAAACCAAAGCGGGAAGGCTCTTTCAATCGACCTTTGAATATCAGAGCTAGAGATCAGTGGATTTGATATTTTCACATCATCGATAAATAAACTACATTCACATATATTTACGATCCTAGTTAATAATAACAATAATAATAATTAACAATGACTTTTGAGAAAACACGATACTTACCCCATGTAAATGTTCAGCAACTTCAACACGCTTGAGCAACACGATAAACGAGCAAGATCATACTCTACTATCCAAATATCTTGTTGACATATTTCCAAAAGGTCCGCCATCTTGCTTGACGATTTGAAGCATATCTGCATAGTCTTCGTGCCTAATCTCCACTTGACCATCATAATTATGATGCAAATCTCTGAACTTCGTTCTTACGTGATCATCAAAATAATACGAGCAAAATGTCGATTCTTCTTCTACTAAGTAAGCATTGCAGATAGAACCCTCAACCCTAACTTATTTCGTACGTTGTTCTTCAACTTACGTAGGTATCTACAAAATTTCATACGTTATTCTTCAATTTATATATATATATATATATATATATATATATATATGATAATGTACGAGCAGTACCTTTCAAATGGATACATCCATCGGTATTGAGCAGGCCACCAATACGGGCTTCATCGGCTAGATGAAGCGGTAGATGTTCCATGGAGTCAAGAAACTAGGGAAAGATGCGCTCAAGCTTGCATAAAATCATTGGAATATTTTCTTGAGTCCCATGCATCATCGAACCCTATGTTTCGAGAAGTTAAATCTTTGAAGAATAAAGATAATTACATTCATGACTTTCCAAATATCAGGTGGGAGAAGTTCACTTAAATGCAATTGGTAAAATTCACGCATGAAAATATGATACCATGACTCTTCATCCCAAACATCTTTAGTTTTGTCATGTCTACACATCTACCCATGTTCAAACGCATACATCCGGAAATCTTAAACCTCTTACCTACTCACATAAGACTATTTTCTCACGATTGTCAAGTGTATAAGAAGCCTTTGGATATTTTCTGTTGATTCATTCATTGTCAACTCGTCTCAGAAAGATAAATTAAGTTCTTCTCTAGATTTGCTCGTATCTTTTGTCTTCCCTTGGACATTCAAGACTGTGTTGAATACATTATCTAACACATTCTTCTCTATGTGCATGACATCCAAATTATGCCGAATCAAAAGAGAACTCTAGTAAGGTAGATCCCAGAAAATACTTCTTTTCTTCCATCCAGTTCCAAACTGTTTGGATATTCTACTATTTATTTCATCACTTCCAATCTCTGTTACGGAGACTAGTCCCATACCCATAATTAGTGATGTAAGCTCATCTCCGATCGCGCTCGGTGGATCGTTAGTAATCACTGTGTTCTTTCTGAAACCTCTTTGATCCCTTCGAAATGGGTGATTAGGAGCTAGAAATTTACGATGGTTATCAAACCATGACTACTTACCACTTTTAGCTAAAGTAAAAGCATCGGTATGCTCCATGCGGTCGAGCAAGCTAATCTTCCACCGTACTCCATCCGCATAACATAGAGTAAATGGAAGTCACTAATTGTCCAAAGTAATGTAGCGTGCATTTGAAAATTTCGCTTCAACGATACATCATAAGTAAGAACACCGTCATCCCACATATCTATTAACTCTGCTATCAATGGTTGCAAGAACACATCAATATTCTCCTTCGGATTACGCGGTCCGGGCAATAAGATCGTAAGAAACATGTATTGTTCCTTCATACACAGTCACGGGGGAAGATTATAAGGGGTAAGTATGACGGGCCATGATGAATATTGCTTTCCTGATTAACCGAATGGCTGAAAATCGTCAGTTGAGAGTCCCAATTGCACGTTATGAATTTCTGATGCAAATAAGGGAAACTTTGTGTTCAAATGTTTCCATGCAATTGAGTTTGCCGGATGACGCATGACCCCGTCATCGACTGACGATGCATGCCAATGCATATTTTCCGTTGTAGCATTGGATGCATACAATCTCTGTAGTCGAGGAGTTAGAGGAAAATAATACATCTTTTTATATGCTACTTGTGCTTTCCGTCGACTTCCACCAGCTCGAGTATTGCTCTTGAAACGAGGATGATTACATAATTTGCAGCTCGTCAATTCAAAATCTTCGTGCCAATAAATCATGCAATTAAATGGACAATAATCAATTTTGTGTACGGGCAACCCCATGCCACGCAACAATCTCTTCGTGCTGTAGAAGTCATCAGGCACGTAATTTCCATCTGATGTGACTCTTTCATCGCTTCGATATTTGATCAAAACCGCTTCTCAAGAATGTTGTTCTCTTCTTTCCAACTCGTAGTCGAGCCACAAATGACGGTGTGTGTGATTCGAGCAACCCGACCATAGAGGTTTATCGGCATTCAACATGTCGTAAAATTTTGTGCATCGAATTTGCCTCTCTTGATCTCGTCAAAGTTGAATCTGTGGACCAGCAACATCCACTACCATCGTATGATACGTATTTGGTTGACGGCCAACATCCTAATCCACAACATTGTCCCTACTTGTAGTTGTCTCTCCTTGAAATATCCATGTGTGATAATTTGGAACAAATCCATATTTTGATAAGTGATATCACATAGTATCTTGCTTCTAATAAGGTATATTCTTACACTTCTTACACGAACATTTGATTTTCTCTCCATCCGTGAATAAAAACTGAGCACTAGCGAATTCAATAAAACTTTCAAGTTCATCTCGAAATTCAATATTTAATCCACAAACCGAACTAAACCTCTTATACATCCACTCACAATTGTCATTCATTCTTCAAGCTCCTAATTATAAATAATTAACTAAACATATTCACATTATATCATACATTCAATAATTCAATATATCAATAATCCTGTAAATCAACCTACTCACATTAATTATATTCAAATTCATATATTCATATTCATATATTCAAATTCATATATAATTGAATATATATTGGCTCAGCAACTTAGTTTCGAATGAGAGATTTAAGCACACAAATTATGGTTTGTTTTAAATAATTATAGTTAGTTAACTTTATTTTATTTTTATATGATATTAATTAAATATTATAAATATTAGTATTGTATCTGTGTGATGCATAATAGTAATAGTTATAAAATAATATATATACATACACTTAATCCAAAAGTTAATTTCCTATCTAAAGAATTAATAATACCAAGACAAATTACAATATAATTGTACTAAGTACTACATTAAAATATACTACTTCATAAGTTCACAAATTAACAATTATTTAATATATCAACTTAAGCATTGTGGCTCAACAACATTTAAATATATATAATTATCAACAAATCATTTAAATCATAATTTATTTCTATTATATCATCAACAATTGAATAAATTGAATACAATTAAATAACACTTAAACAATTATAATACAATCAAGCTCCTAATTATAAATAATTAATTAAACATATTCAACATCAGTATATAGTTAATAATCTCAACTATCCAACAATATTCTACACCTATTTTCAATCCAACAACAATCTAGTTAGTCTCAAGCATCTAACATAAGTATATAGTTAATAATCTCAAGCATCCAACAATAATCTACACCTAATTTCAATCGACCAACAACAACACATCACTATATTTTTACGATAAATTTATTAACAATATATCACAACAACATATCACTATATTATGATAACATATCACAATAATAATAACAATATATCCTAGCATCACAATAATCACAACAATATTTCACAAAAAATCAACAAAATTTGAAAACGAAATAAACCCTAAACTAAACTAAAAATCAACAAAAAACTAACACGGACGACGACGGCGGGCGGTGGCGGCGGCGAGAGGCGACGGTGGAGGCGGCGGCGGCGCGCACGGGCGATAAGCGGGGGCGGGGATGGGATTGGGGGCGCAGGCGGCGGCGGCGGCGCAGGGCGGGTCAAGCGGGGCACAAATGGAGGAATTGAAGGGTTTAGGGCACAGAGTTATGAAATTTGGAGAGGAAACCCGTCTGTTATACTTTTTTTAACGACGGATTAGCGACGGACTTATCCGTCGTTATATTTAAAAACTGATAGCGACGGACTCACGATGGAAAGTTCCGTCGTTAAAATGTTAACGACGGACAAACGACGCCGACATCAGTCGTTGAAATTGTCAGCGAAAATAAAAATAAAAACTAATATTAACGATGTACACACTTCGTCGTTAAATTACGTGCAAAATAAAAAAATTAAAAAATCCGTTAATATAACGACGGATACGGTCCGTCGTTAATTTTAACGACGGACCAACGACGTATATTTCCGTCTTTATAATTATTTCGAATAAATCATTTTAAAAATAATATAAATGACAGAAATAATCCGTCGTTAAATTAAGTGCAAAAAAAAAAAAAATCCGTTAATATAACAACGGATCAGCGACAGTTACGACTTAACGACGGACATAATCCGTCGTTAAATTATGTGCAAAATAAAAAAGTAAAATATCTGTTAATTTAACGACGGAATATATCCGTCGTTAACTTTAATGACGGATATTGCGTCGTTAAAGGTTCGCGCGAGATATTCCCGCCACATGCCATCGTGGATTTGTCGCCAATCCGTCGTTAATAAAAAAATATTAAATTTGTTTATATTCCGTCGCTAATCCGTCGCAGATTCACGACCCGTATTTTGGCCATCGCTAATCCTGTAATATCCCGAAGTTATAAAGCTAAATTACGATAATAAAAATTGTTAATTAGGGTTTTATTCCGAGAATCGAAATAATAATTTATCGAAGCTCGATTTTGACTATCCATCATACGAGAATTTTTATATCATATTCACTAATGATTAGCTAATTAAGGAATATAGTTTATATTATTCATTCGAAAGTAGTATTCTAACGTCGATAGTTAGTCTTACGTTATTTTCTAAGTGACGAAGCTTAGAATTAAATTCCTCATTAACGAAGGATGAATAAAGTGATTACGACTTTATTATGAACGTTTTAGAGATGATTCAATTATCAATATTTTGAGACGATTCGAATGTCGACGTTTTGAGACGATTCGAAAACTTAGTCTAACGATTAATGAATTATTAATATTTAAATTCCTATGATTATTTTATGTAATAAGAGCATTATTTTTATATAATCCTTCATTAAAATAATGCTAGAGAGTTAAGGAATAAAGATTGAATAATTGGTGTCTATTTTCGAAATTAATGTTCGAAAATTTCACTTGTGACATAGAATTGTTTTTAATTATTTTTCCTTTGATTTAATTTATCATCTAAGACTTATATTATGTCACATAGCTATTATTTGCAAGGAAACAAAATGTGCACAATGTGCATATAAGTACCGAAAATTTTAGGTTGTAAGTATGAAATGAAGAAAATGTTATGCTCTTGATATTGTTGTGTAATAATTATGATAGTGAGGTGTTATTAATGTTTAAGATGAAGTGTATTATCAAGTTGAACAAGTGGGGAGGTTTTTGGCTTGAAGTAGCCGAAATATTTGACAAATTGGAGAAAGAAGAAGAAAATTCAAAGCAAATTGATAGTGATAGTTATTCTTTGAAATTGACATGTATTTAATTCCTACATGATATTATATGATCCTTAATGAAGGTATAAGATATTTATTAAAGTGCTATGTGTTATTGTAACAGCCCTCTTGTTGGCTTAGTATCTTGAAAGCAGCTTTGGTTGAGCTTGTATACAATGTTTCTCGTTACCACTATTACAATCTCCTATCTGAATTGATCACTTGATTGCATATATCCGAGTCCCTTATCTCATATATAAGTTAGATCATACGATTCTAGAAGATCACGTAAGTCCGTATGATTGGTCAAGCTTAATGAGATATAAAAGGATCACAAACGAGATAACTTGAGGACGAGTTGTCGGTATAGGCTGCGTGTAGATAAGTGACTTGACTTGGTTGCTTGTCTATCTTTGGTGCGCCTCGACGTATTGATGGATCACGATGAGATGAGTTCTTCTATCGACCGTCGTGAAGAACCAAGATCTCGGTGACTTATGAAGATCTAAACCTCGATAAGGTATTAGGTGAGTATGAGTTCTCGGCCATCACTTTGACTTGTTATGGGTGAGGGTTATATGTTCTAACCCAATATTCTCCGTGATCTTGGGTGGTGGCGGTGCTTGTATGTCATGCTAGTTATCTCAGACGAGTCACCGTATCCGCTTAGGATGATGACGTCCCTTAAGGAGCTCAAAGGTTTATTGTACTAAACCCCGCAGTTGAGTTAGCTCAAGTACAATAATAAGGTTGAGTGGTACTACTTAAGAATTAAAGATATTAATTATTTTAAGCGAATGTAATGCTCTAAATAATTAATGGACGCGCGATATCTTAAATACGGGATTCGTAATGTCTAAGTGCAAGCCGACTCACCTTCGGTAATAAAGGGTAAGTCGATTTATTCTCTAGTGGCATGAATAAATGTTTATAAATTAATTTATGTTCGGGTGAACATAAGATAATTAATTTATTTGAGGTCCATCTTTATTCCTCAGATTTGATCCTGGGTGGCCCATCCGACCGTAGCTTAGTGTGAAAATCGGCGCCCCCTACTCTCTATGGTAAGGATTTGATCCTCTTTATCCATAAGGATATTATTATATTTATGGGATATGCATGGATCCTTTCCTAATGGGATTATGGTAATGCATTATAAATATAAGGTAAGAGATAAGATCAAGGCTAATCCTTAATTATCTCATAGTATAATTTTCGTGCATCTCTATAGCTTTAGAGAGGATTCTCGAAAAATTGGAGAGAGCTTGAGGGTGATTTTCCGAAGCATTCTCCATAGATCGTCCTCACTCGACGTTGGAGTTTGGGCAACCGGATACAGATCCGTAAGATCAAAGCACGAGTCTCGATCCGCTCATCCCGTCCATCCCCGATGATTCAAAGGTAAACACGAAAACCCCACGTGTTGCAATTAATTATATAGACGCATGCTAGGAATATAATCAATGTATGGTGAATTAAACATCCAAGATAGATCCTCGGGAGAGGGTTAAAATAAGATTTCCCTACAATTGGTATCAGAGCCAGGTTCAGAATCTTGGCTCTGTTGGATTAATTCACGTTTGATTATAACCTGCGCAATTAATTAATTGTTGAATTTGTCGTTCATCGGGGCTCGTTTTATTTTGTCGGATTTTGTTTTTCACAACGAGAAAATCCGTGGTTAGATTAGATTTGTTTTTCTGTAAATCTTATCTTTAAAAGAAGAACGAAGACGAAAGCACGAAGAACGAGACGATGAAGAAACGCCGAGAGAAACCGAACGCACGGCGCGAGCATGTCGCTCGGCGCCATGCGCACGTTTCTCGACGGCATCGGCGGACAAGGTAGGTTGCTGGGATGCATGGCTCGGCAGCCAGGCGGTGCGGGACGCGCGCTGCGCGGGCCTCGGCGCTTCGGCCGAAGCGTGCTCGGCGGACCTCGGTAGCCATCGGGCGACGCGACGAGGCGCGCGAGTTTATCACGCGGGAGCCTCGGCAGCGCTCGGCAGATAGTGCACGAAACCTCAACGAGGTCTCGGCCGACGCGGGCGATGCGGGGTGCGCGATTCTCGCGCGGATGCCCCGATGGCGCTCGGCGGATTCCTCGACAGCGCCGGGCGATCTCGGTAGGTCATCCTCGGTAGCGCTCGATGACCTCGGTAGGTCGTCCTCGATAGCCTCGGTAGCAACGGGTGTAACAGCCCCTAAATCCTAAGTACGATTTAGCGGGGATTATTACTCTAAACAGGGATGAATAAACAATGAGACCATTTCACATTAAACTGTAATACATAATCAAGCATGTTTTTGGACTTTACTACATAACTTATGTTCTTGCAGCGGAAAACATGTGATATGTACATATGACGATGTACTATCAAGGTATAAACTTTTCAAATGACAACATTCCTATTGCTCAACACTGCTCCATCGCATCACCAGCTCAATCTGCACATTTAAAAACAAATATGCGGTGAGTACAAATAATGCACTCGGTGGACTTATGCGAAAACATTTTACATTCTTTAAATTACATCGCTCCATTATGGTAAGCACAGGGTTTTATTTAAAGGCCTTGTGCTTACTAAACATTTTCATCATTTTCGTAATCGTTAAATGCGGCGGACATTTTCCTTGTATGTATGATCCATATCCCTTTCATCATAACATTAACATTTACGCCGTAGAAGGAGGCCTCCCTCTACGTCGCTGTGACCGGCCGTGAATTGTCCTTACAGCACACAGTCACCATTAGGTGTACACGTTAATCCTAGCCAGGTATAAGCCTTCCGGCATAGGATCCGAATTCGATTTCATTCATAAGTCGGGAGCAACCCAACAACATTCATCATTCATTCATTCATGGATAGGATACATACATAAAATATAAATATTTTGGGCAGGTAATTTCATAAACAATTTCATAATCATTTCTCAAAAGAGAGCATCATAAATAATTACTTTTCTTTTCGAAGAAAGCATCATAAATAGAGCATTTTATCCTTGAGGATAAGAAAAGAAGCCCACCTGGATTGGAGAATTTCTTAATTCGATTTTGTTCTACGCCAACGATCACGTCCGCGTCCAAACCTTTACGTAAAAACGATTTCAGTACATCGGTCACGTTTTTCGAGATTTTCAAAGTTTAAAATAAACTTTGATAACTTATACTATAATAATTCGAATTCCTTAACGAATTCAATACGTTATCCAATCGCGTATCTTAACTAAACATTTCTCGTACTTCGAGATATGTTCAACTATTTCATTTTAACCTTTTAGGTTAAACGTTCAACGTATCCTCACGTCTTTCGATACAAAGATTTCAATTATGAAATCTTTTCTCACCAACGAGACTTTCTTATAAACTAAATCGTTTTACGTATTAGCGTATTTATCGAGCGTATTTCATACGTTAATTTCAAAAGTCGACAATTTTGACTTTTCTTTATAAACTCATTAATAAATCATATTTTAATATCTAATTTCCATATAAATCGATTTCTTTTCATTTCATAAACCCTAATTCTCGATTTTTCACGCAAATCGATAAACTTATTAATATTTTTCTTTAATATTAATTAACTTATTCATTAAACATTATTCTTCATTTCTAACGTTATTTAATATAACGTTTTGCCATAAACATAGTATACTATGTTTCTAAAATCCCATAAATTCTCAATGGGTCTAAAATATATCCTAATCATATAATATGTGATTTTTCTTGATAAAAATAATTTAATACTCTTGATTTACCAAGCCTAGCTCTCGGCCCTCTCTACTGTAAATCACAAAATTCCTCCAAAAATTCTTATAATTTCACACAATGCTCTATATTATCATAGTATCAATACTATGTATTAACATTAGTTATAGAAAAATTGAACATCATTTTTTCTATGCTCTATAGCTTCGGCTATTATACTTTAATATAGCAAACATTTTTCTAAAATTCCACTAATTCCTCACAACCCATAATCATCATCCTATATCATTTATATAACATAATATCAAGCATATACAACCCTTACATTAATGTACCTATCTTCAAACCTCTCGGTTTCAAAATTTACAACACTTGAACAAACATTTTCTAAAAATTTAGTACTCTCATGTAGTATTTAATTTAGGCTCTAGATCAACTATATGCTATAATATCAATTACACATGATTTGTACATTGACTTATGAATTCAAGAATTTTCGACAATATCAAATATATTGCATATAAATTCTAAAAATTGCCAATAATTCACAATGAGCTTCTCTACTATAATATATCATAAATCCCTTAACATATGAACATTATAAATTTTCGAACATCATGCAAAATTCAAAGCATGCTTAGATTTTAATTAATACTTAACATATGATCAATCTTAGCAAAATAACAATATTAACAAACCACTAACCATGCTAGCCATGTTTCTTATATTTTTCATATTTCTATCATTTATTAACATAGCATGTATATTAAAATTTAACCATTGGAAATCGGAAATCGTAACGTATAAATAAAGATCGTTCGATTCCTAACCTTTTTACCGGCGTCGATTTTTGGTGCAAGGGATTTTTGTATCAAGGTTTAGGGCTATTAAAAGAAGAGCTCTCTTATTTTCTCTCTACCATTGCTCACGGTAATGGAGAGTTTTGGAAAGGAGTGATGCTTTGTTTCTTTTTATCTCATTACTTAAGTGTAAAACTAAAGGGATAAGTAAGTACTACACTTAATTTCCTAGCCTACATCTTACGGTTATCACACACAAATACAAAGCAAGATATTTGTTTTGCTTTATGACTCACTAATGTATACATCACCATAATAAATCATCACTTATTTTAAGTAAATGCTTCTTACACTTGAATGAAACAAAAATACAATCTTACTTTGTTGATCCATGTACGTCGACCATTCCATGCAAAAGGAATAACTTTTATTTTCTTTATACTTACATACAAAAATACTACACATCATCACACAAGACATCACAATCAACTAATAAATGGAAGCAACAATTCTTCACTTTGATTCACAAAGTGCCGTCGGTTCACTCATGCAAAAAGGGAGGAGTTTTAATTATTCCTTGTCTCATTCTAAGATATAAAATATCTACACTCCACCAAATGCACTTAGTCATCAAAAGAGTTTCAAACAATCTTCTTTCTTCAATTTGATTCCATATCACACGGCAATCACAACCCAATTCAATCCCAACTTGATTTCCCTCATTTAATTACCTTGTTTCTTGTGTAATAATATCATTCCAATACATTTATTAACGTAGCATAGCAAATGGTAACAAAATTCCATTTCATTGAATCATTAATACTAACTCACGGCACTTTCATCATTTAAGTGCTAACATTTGATTTTTCTTGTAATTTATTGTTATATAACATAATATATGTCTTAGATGATAAATTATATCATAGGAAAAATAATTAGTATCATTTCATGTGTGAAAACCCTAATTTTCGAATTAGGGTTTTCGAAAATTTCATATTTGTTCAATAATGAATCCTTAATGTTCTAGCATTGTTTTAATGCTAAATAATACTCTAATTACATAAAATAATCATAGGAATTTAAATATTATAATTCCTTGATCATTAAACTCATTTTTCTATTCATCTCTAAACGTTGGCGTTTGAAGCGTCTCAAACGTTCATTATCGACTCATCTCAAAATGGTCGTAATGAATTCGTAATCACTTTATTAAATTATTCCATTAATAATGGAATTTAATTCTAAGCTTCGTCACTTAGAAAATTTTATGAAATTTTAACTATCGATAGTCGATCGACGTTAAAATACTCTTTAGAAAATACTTTATATATATATATTCCTTAATTCACAATTCTTAGTGAATATAAAATAGAATTCATTATCTAGTAAATAATCGAAATCATTATTCGATATATTTCTAATTCAATTATTTCGGCGAAACCTTAATTTACGAATTTTAAATATCGTAATTAGGCATTTAATTCTTCGGGATATTACATTCTACCCCCCTTAAAAGAAATTTCATCCCGAAATTTGCATTCCTCATAAAGTAAGGGGTATCTTTGTATCATAACATCTTAAATTTTCCACGTGATTTCTTTTTGTCCATGATTCCTTCATTGGACTTTCATTAAAGACCCAAACTTGATTCTTTAATCCTTGAATCGTACGATCAAAATAGTCGTAGATTTTTATCACAACTCATCTGAGTTAAAGATCACGTCATCATGATGGTTACGTAAATTGGGTCATTTTCGTATTTTCTTAACTGTGACACGTGGAAAACATTACGTACTCTCCCCAAATTTGGTGGAAGTATCAATCTATAGGCTACTAGGCCTATCATTACTAGGAGCTCGTAAGGTCCTATAAAACGTGATCTCAACATTCTTGTATCTGAACGTTATAATTTTCCTCGATGGGGAAATCTTAAGAAACTTTATTTCCGCATTTAAAATGCAGTTCAGATCTACGCGTATCAGCGTAAGACTTTTGTCTGTTCTGAGTCTCTCTCATTCTTTGCCTCATTTGGCAGATATCTTAATCATTTCATTTACGTTGTCGGGACCTTATACTTACTCTCACCTACTTTATTTCATTAAAGTGGTGGTTGATACTTCTTTCCACATAATGCTTCATAATGCTATATTGATCATTGCTTGACAGCTATGGTCGTACGTAAACTTAACAAGTGGTACAATACGTTCCCACTTGTACCTTGATTTAACATTAATGTTCTATCGTAGCTTAAATGTCCACATTGTCCTTTTAAGTCCATCTATCGTGGTGGACATTTATGTTAAGGTTCTCTAGTGTCTAACTCCTTTTAGTGAGTTAGTTCAAAATCTAGAGGTAAACTTGGAGTCTCTATCACGAGGCGATAGGTTTTGGTACCCCTTGTAAATATATGATTTCCTTTATATGCGACTAAGCTAACTTATCGATCTATGAGTCATCCGAATAGGCAGAGATGAACATATTTGGTGAGTCAATCCACTACTACCCATATAGTAGTGCGACTTCTTTATGACTTTGGCAAAACCCGTCATAAAATCCATTGCTTGAAATGTATATATATCCTTTCTTTAGACAATATGATATTGTCCTGCGCTTCTTAAAAATCCTTCAGCTCTTCTTTCCTTATCTTAATTTGTATTTTATTCCCATTTTCATTCTTTCTCTTTAATCATATATGTCACCTTGAGTGTGAGAAAACAACTCACGCTCGTCCCGATTGCCCGACTATTTCTGTTCTCATTTTCTTAAACTTTCCAATGAGTTTTCCTTCTTTATAAGGACATACCACGATTTAGACTGAATTTTATAACTTAGGCATTTGATTCTACGTTAATCGTCCGTAGGTGATAATTTATATCACAATTGTAATCTTTTACTGATTCGAGCCATCTTTTCTATCCTGTATTTTCAAGTTTCTTCGTTCGAAGAATAATTTTAAACTTTTGTAAATTGTGAAGGATTCTTAACTTATTGGCATAGGAGTGATGTCTCCAAGACTTTGGTACTTATACCATTGTTACTATTTCAAGTCATGAGTTGAGAAATTCTATTCATGTGGCCTAAGTCATTGTGATGCGTAAGCTATTATCTTTCTCATATTAATACATAACCTTTCTTTTATTAATCCATGTAAATTTGATTTCTTTTTAGGGTAGCTATGTTATCGGCCTTTCTACCTTAGAGAGTTCTCAATGGATCTCTGATAGTAGTCAATTAATCTTGAGAAATTCCTGATCTCATTTTAGGTCATTGACGACTTTCATTCTTAATTGCTTTATCCTTTGATAGATCTACTTTGATTCCTTCTAAAGACACTATGTGCCTGAGGAATATTTCTTTAAGCCGAAATTCACAATACTGCTCTTGGCAAAAATTTTACCCGGCTCTTAAAATTCGTAAGGCAGTCCTTCGACGTTCCTTATGTTCTTTCTCGCTCTTCGTATGGATAAGAATATTATTCATAAGGATTAAGACAAATTTGTCTAAATATTTATGGAACACTCGATTTTTGAGGTTCATGATCAGGGCTGGTGCATTGGTTAGTCCGAATGTCATAACTATCATCTCATAGTGGCCATATCTTATTCGGAACAATTTGTTGTCGTATCTCGGATATCATTCTACAAGGACCATATAATATATACATCAAAATGCCTCAGTGAGGACTTTTCATATATTAATTACGAGGGTCGGTCTATCAAGCCGACTAATTTCATGGCATCTAGTTCCTTTTACATTCAAAAATTTGACACCATTTTAACATATTTACAAAATACTCCAAACTATAAGTTTATTTTACATATTCAAACCACACCATTTTCAACATAAACCATTTTCTACATATAAGTCTCATATCATCATTAGATTCTCGTCTCGAGTGGCCTTCATCGAATCGTACTCATCATTTGAAACTTGCCTTTCTCCAGTGCGTTTTGTTTCATACTTAGATGATCTATCTCCTCGAGAGCCGAGTCAAGTCGCTCCCGTTTCTTCTTGACACCGTATGTGTTGCTTTTATCGAAAAGTATGGTTGAGTTGGTAGAGGTAGTTCCCCAGTCCACGAGGGCGGTATGATCTGTCCTCTTGCCATTCTCATCCCTTTCGGTATAATCCGCGCCACGGGGCGTGGGGCGGCGTTTGGGACATCGTGTACAACCACTCCTTTGTACCATCTTGGGTGACTTGCCGAGGACCGGGACAGTGCTAGTAGGTGCAGTTCCATCGCATAATATGTATGCTTGAGTCGGTCGACAAATCACGGTAGGTGCGCCAAGTCTTGGAGTTTTCGCATGCGAAGATATTCTCTTGATACTTCTTTTGCAAACTTACGCCATTCCGTTGGCAAGCGACTAATAAGCCTCTGGATACCATCCTCATCCGTAACTCCATAGTTACGAGCATCCTTCAACGGTGCGAAATTCCTCCAAAATTGTCCTAAATTCATGCCAGATTATAGTAAAAGAGCCGATATGCCTGTGTGAGTTCTAAGCTTGTAGGCCTTGTGGTTATCTTCTTACCCGTATTATTCTCTTTTCCTGACATCTGTAAACAGATATTTCTAGATAAGTCAAACTTAAATCAAAGCAATAGAGGGAATTTTAAACAAGAAGGATCTCTTAAAGAATTAAACACTTTAAGGCATATATAACTCGTAGACAACTTACGTCCCGACCCATGACACTTATCTTATCACTCATTTTACGTTTTACACCTTTAGTCGTATATCGTTCAAAATTTATTCACATACGCAAATAGTGGGTACTAAAATCCTGTCGTGTAAAATCTCTAACGATGAGACTAGGCCCAGGTCACTGATCACGTGAATGACATCCATTTCCGGAACTTCTTGTTTCTAGAATTATATCTACGTTCCATATAGATATAATGATCCAAATCATTGGATAGAACCTTAGGCGATTCTAGGTTCAATTCTAAGCCTTTACAATACTTGCGACGGCCATAATTCTCATATAGGTGAAGAAATTTTCATTTCTTGATTCGGTTATTCCGAATTAGGTTCTATCGTTTCTACACATACTTGTGCGATGTTAGAACATGAAGCACCCATATCGAACAAAATATTATAGGTAAAGAAATTATTATAGGTATGCCGAGAAATCTTTCTCATACCTATCAGGCCTTCTTGGTTTTGTTCGTTCAGTTTTCGGTGTGAAGTATAGGCTTTGGTCTACGGTGTTCCCGTCTATTCAAGTAAACATCTATTTCATATGTCGTTGTCCTTTCCATTGGGACATCATGTTCCCTTGCTATGGTCTTCTGTTGCCTCATTCACCCCATACTTCTCGGGTATCAATATCGTTATGCTTTTACCAATAGCATCTGTGGTTAGGTCTACATCAACCTATCCCTTGATATTGATATTTCGATAATTAAATCTTATCGTAGAGATCGTCATGTCTCTATCACTATCATTCATTCCTAATCCAGTATGAATGATTCAATTCTTTTTTTTACTTTATCGATCTTAGGAGTATATTTCTCATATATCCTTACTTTAAACTCTTTTCAAGAGAAATCCTTAAACCGGCATTTAGCGCCATCATTTGTAATATCCTTTTAGGATATACGTCATTTCTTAACATTCTTTATTGATCCATCATGCAATTTCGCATAGGATAAAATCCTTGGTCCACTGAGGACATATCATACTTTTGCTTTGACGTCACCATTTCTCGACATTCAATGATTTTTTCATTTCAATGTCAGAGATACTTAATATCTCATTTTATTGATCGTCACAAAAGTATAGGGGATAATCTTCCCAATTAGATTCACTCTAAGATCCTTCCATGTGAATCGTTTCATTTGTTCTCTTGGAAATATTCCTTTTTTTCTTAAACATGGTATCTGAAAGTAATATTACTTTCGTTATACTTCAGTTCTCACATTCAGGGTTAGAACCGTCATTATTGTCGTATGGCTTGGTAAGGTAGTACATTCGTACACCATAACTTAAATTCCAAGCATCTCATTACCATGTCTCGACTTTGGAGATATTTTCTCCATACTTGATTTACATACTAGGGCTATCCTAGTCGTTCACACAATCTCAAGGATTATGATTCGTCAATCTCATTATCGTTTATTTAACCAAGTTTCAATTACTTGGAATCGATTATGCTCAAGCATAATCTCATTGATTAATTATAAAGCGAGATCTATTTTTTGAGATGCTATCATTTCCTTTATATATATATTCTTTGAAAAGAATATCTTGCATGCATCTTTATTCTTTTAAACATGTCCAACCTACTAACGAGGGTTTAGGGACAAATAACTATCTTAAAGATAAGTTGTAATCTCTCTCGTTATGACATGGTGAGGGAAATTATATCCCACGGATATCATATACTTTTCTTTACTTTTACTCTTGCATTCAATGCTAAAGAGTATCTTATTCATAACTTTATTATCATAACAATCATATGAAGATATATTTCACTATTATCAATCTTTGTAAAGCCCATCAAGGGTCATCACATCCATACGTATCATAGGGAAAATATCTCATCTCATCGAGATTTTCTTTACATCATAATTTCTTGGTGTCTATCACTTAATTGATCTGAAACTTTTAGGTGACCAAAATAAGTCAACCTATATCATGCCTGATGTTTATCGCTTTACTGATTCGCACTTAGGTGACAAGGTAAGTCAATTTTCATCACACTTGATGGTTTCAAGAATCGAGGAGAATTTATCACGACTACTTACAAGAGTTACTGTCTTAAAAATAACATCTTTTAATGATTGAATCAATATCCTCCTTGGACTGAATAATTGGGATCTAGGGTCCGAAGACCAGAATGACGACTACTGAGATTTCTTTGGTCATATGGGCTGGCCAGACCCGTCACAATTATTTTCTCGATCCTGACAGCTTGGTTTCAAAAGACATTTTATAAGGTTTCAGGTTGTAAATTTCCTTCAAAAAAAATGAGAAACTCAAATGATTTCTCAATTTGAACTAGGTCATAGAGTTAAACTCAATGACAGAAATTGAGTAGTGAATAGAATTTGAAACCTTATATACTCGTAATAGGTCATCAACAAAGGTTTTCATGTACGTCATGGCTCTACTTGTTTTACTGGAAATCTTACTTTCTTAGTAGCATTCTAAGATTCTTATCATACTACAAAATTCTCATCCTATAAAAATCATAGAACCAAATTCAACTGTTTCTCGTAAATTCTGGAGTAGGAATCAGGGATTCGATCCTTCATAGAAAATAAAGTACAGTGCATTAGGGGCACGTAGGCGAAAACCGTATATAAATCGGAGTTCAAACGAACGAGAACGAGCCAAAACAAAATCACTGCGCAGTGCAGAAAAATTGGCTCGCTCGCGCCGAGATCATAAGCGATGCCGACGCCAAGGTCGTGCATGCCGTTACCGATGCCGAGGTAGTACAGGTAATGCCGACATCGATGTAGTATATACTACCAAGGTCAACATGTCAAAGTCGATGTTATAAAATTACGAAGTCAAAGTCGACGATCGCACATGCCAAAGTAGAGTCAAGGTCGCACATGCCGAGGTCGAAGTCGAGTCGCACATGCCGAAGTCGTGTCGAGTCGCACATGCCAAGTCAAGTCGAGTCACACATGCCAAGTCGTGTTCGAGTCGCACATGCCAAGTCATAATCGTGTCGCATGCCAAGTCGAGTCGAGTCGCATATGCCGAGTCGTGTCGAGTCGCACATGCCGAGTCGTAATCGATTCGCACATGCCAAGTCGTAATCGAGTCGCACATGCCAAAGTCGAAGTCGAGTCGCACATGCCAAAGTCGGTCGAGTCGCACATGCCAAGTCGTGTCGAGTCACATGCCAAGTCGTGTCGAGTCGCACATGCCAAATCGTGTTTGGTCGCACATGCCAAAGTCGTGTCGAGTCGCACATGCCAAGTCGGTCGAGTCGCACATGCCGGGTCGTAATCGAGTCGCATATGCCAAGTCGTGTCGAGTCGCACATGCCGTCGAGTCGAGTCACATGCCAAGTCGTGTCGGTCGCACATGCCGTCGAAATCGTATCGTGCATGCCGAAATCGTGTTTGCGCACATGCCAAAGTCGTGTCGAGTCGCACATGCCGAAGTCGGTCGAGTCGCATATGCCGAAGTTGTAATCGAGTCGCACATGCCGAAGTCGTGTCGAGTCGCACATGCCGAGTCGGTCGGTCGCACATGCGGAAGTCGTAATCGGTCGCACATGCCAGTCATCGAGTCGCAGCCGAAGTCGTGTTTGAGTCGCACATGCGAAGTCGTGGTTTAACTTTCTTTTCGTTTTTGACTTCAAGATGGAATGAAGTTCTCAAATCCATCTTTATTTTGTTCTTGTAATGGAAGGAAGTTCGTACTTCTATGTTCTTTTGCAATACGTGATCATGCTTCTTATATAGTCTATGTTCTTCTTGAGATGACATATCATTTGTCATAATAAATCTTGAGATTTGAAACTAAAGTTTCAAATAATGAAAACATAGTTCATTTATACATGCACATTTCTTTGAATTTCGAAGAATTCATCATTCCAACTTTGGCCATTCACGTTCATTTCAAACATATTCATTCATTATACAAAATCTTGAAATTTGAACGAATTTTGTTATGAAAACTTGAAAATTTTGTTCAATTTCATAACATACTTATTGAATGCATGTATTACTTGAATTTTGCAAATTCAACATTTCAGTCTTGGCACATTTTGCCCTTTATCAATCATAGACATTCATTCATTCATTCATAACTTCCATTTCATATCATTCATCTTTCATATCTTTCATTCATTTTGAAAAAATCATCTCGATTCTTTTATTTCGACTTTTCATTTCAAAATTTTGAAAAGGAATCAATTACCTCATTCGGTTGAGCTTGATGTGATGGAGTGTTGAGCATTGTCGGTGACCTTTAGAAGTCTAGTGACTCAATCTAGACTTTACCTTAAAAGAGATTTTGGGTTGAAAGAGCGAACCGCTCGATACCACTCTGTAACAACCCTAAATCCTAAGTGCGATTTAGCGGGGATTATTACTCTAAGCAGGATGAATAAACAATGAGACCATTTCACATTAAGCGTAATACATAATCAAGCATGTTTTTGGACTTTACTACATAACTTATGTTCTTGCAGCGGAAAACATGTGATATGTACATATGACGATGTACTATCAAGGTATAAACTTTCGGCGACAACATTCCTATTGCTCAACACTGCCCATCGCATCACCGACTCAATCGCACATTTAAAACAAATATGCGGTGAGTACAAATAATGCACTCGGTGGACTTATGCGAAAACATTTTACATTCTTTAAATTACTTCGCCCATTATGGTAAGCCATGGGTTTTATTTAAAAGGCCTTGAGCTTACTAAACTTTTCATCATTTTCATAATCGTTAAATGCGGCGGACATTTTCCTTGTATGTATGATCCATATCCCTTTCATCATAACATTAACATTTACGCCGTGAAGGAGGCCTCCTCTGCGTCGCTTTGTGACCGCCGTGAATTGTCCTTCAACACACAATCACCATTAGGTGTACACGTTAATCTAGCGGTATAAGCGCTTGGGCATAGGATCCGGTCGATTTCATTCATAAGTTGGGAATGACCCAACAACATTCATCATTCATTCATTCATGGATAGGATACATACATAAAATATAAATATTTTGGGCGGTAATTTCATAAACAATTTCATAATCATTTCTCGAAGAGCATCATAAATAATTACTTTTCTTTTCGAAGAAAGCATCATAAATAGAGCATTTTATCCTTGAGGATAAGAAAAGCCCACTAGATTGGAGAATTTCTTAATTCGATTTTGTTCTCGCCACGATCACGTCCGCGTCCAAACCTTTACGTAAAACGATTTGATTACATCGGTCGCGTTTTGAGATTTTCAAAGTTTAAAATAAACTTTGATAACTTATACTATAATAATTTGAATTCCTTAACGAATTGATACGCCATCCAATCGCGTATCTTAACTAAACATTTCTCGTGCTTGAGATATGTTCGACTATTTCATTTTAACCTTTTAGGTTAAGCGTTAAACGATCCTCACGTTTTTCGATACAAAGATTTCAATTATGAAATTTTTCTCACTGTGAGACTTTCTTATAAACTTAATCGTTTTACGTATTAGCGTATTTATCGAACATATTTCATACGTTAATTTCAAAAGTCAACAATTTTGACTTTTCTTTATAAACTCATTAATAAATCATATTTTAATATCTAATTTCCATATAAATCGATTTTCAATCGATTTCTTTCATAAACCCTAATTCTCGATTTTCACGCAAATCGATAAACTTTATTAATATTTTCTTTAATATTAATTAACTTATTCATTAAACATTATTCTTCATTTCTAACGTTATTTAATATAACGTTTTGCCATAAACATAGTATACTATGTTTCTAAAATCCATAAATTCTCAATGGGTCTAAAATATATCCTAATCATATAATATGTGATTTTCTTGATAAAATAATTTAATACCCTTGATTTACCAAGCTAGCTCTCGGCCCTCTCTCTTATAAATCACAAAATTCCTCCAAAATTCTTATAATTTCACACAATGCTCTATATTATCATAGTATCAATACTATGTATTAACATTAGTTATAGAAAATTTGAACATCATTTTTCTATGCTCTATATTTTCTCAAAATTATACTTTAATATAGCAAACATTTTCTAAAATTCCACTAATTCCTCACAACCCATAATCATCATCCTATATCATTTATATAACATAATATCAAGCATATACAACCTCGGTTTTCATTAATGTACCTATCTTGAACCTCTAGAAAATTTACAACACTTCAACAAACATTTTCTAAAATTTTAGTACTCAAGCTTATAGCTAGTATTTAATTTTGGCTCTAGATCAACTATATTCTATAATATCAATTACATCGATTTGTACATTGACTTATGAAATTCAACAATTTTATTTTCTATTCATTTCGGTCATATCGAATATATTGCATATAAATTCTAAAATTGCCAATAATTCACAATGAGTTTCTATACTATAATATATCATAAATCCCTTAACATATGAACATTATAAATTTTGAACATCATGCAAAATTTCAAAGCATGTTAGCTTTTAATTAATACATAACATATGATCAATCTTAGCAAAATAACAATATTAACAAACCACTAACCATGCTAGCCATGTTTTCTATTTTCATATTTCTATCATTTATTAACATAGCATGTATATTAAAATTTAACCATTGGAAATCGGAAATCGTAATGTATAAATAAAGATCGTTCGATTCTAACCTTTACCGGCATCGATTTTTGCACAAGGATTTTTGTATCAAGGTTTGGGCTATTAAAAGAAGAGCTCTCTTATTTTCTCTCTACCATTGCTCACGGTAATGGAGAGTTTTGGAAAGGAGTGATGCTTTGTTTCTTTTATCTCATTATTAAGTGTAAAACTAAAGGGATAAGTAAGTACTACACTTAATTCCCTAGCCTACATCTTCTGGTTATCACACACAAATACAAAGCAAGATATTTGTTTTGCTTTATGACTCACTAATGTATACATCGTCATAATAAATCATCACTTATTTTAAGTAAATGCTTCTTACACTTGAATGAAACAAAATACAATCTTACTTTGTTGATCCATGTAAATCGACCATTCCATGCAAAGGAATAACTTTTATTTGCTTTATACTTACATACAAAATACTACACATCATCACTAAGACATCTATCAATCAACTAATAAATGGAAGCAACAATTCTTCACTTTGATTCACAAAGTGCCGTCGGTTCACTCATGCAAAAGGGAGGAGTTTTAATTATTCCTTGTCTCGTTCTAAGATATAAAATATCTACACTCCACCAAATGCACTTAGTCATCAAAGAGTTTCAAACAATCTTCTTTCTTGATTTGATTCCATATCACACGGCAATCACAACCCAATTCAATCCCAACTTGATTTCCTCGTTTAATTACCTTGTTTCTTGTGTAATAATATCATTCCAATACATTTATTAACGTAGCATAGCAAATGGTAACAAAATTCCATGTCATTGAATCATTAATACTAACTCACGGCACTTTCGTCATTTAAGTGCTAACATTTGATTTTCTTGTAATTTATTGTTATATAACATAATATATGTCTTAGATGATAAATTATATCATAGGAAAAATAATTAGTATCATTTCATGTGTGAAAACCTAATTTTGAATTAGGGTTTTGAAAATTCATATTTGTTCAATAATGAATCCTTAATGTTCTAGCATTGTTTTAATGCTAAATAATACTCTAATTACATAAAATAATCATAGGACTTTAAATATTATAATTCCTTGATCATTAAACTCATTTTCTATTCATCTCTAAGCGTTGGCGTTTGAAGCGTCTCAACGTTCATTATCGACTCATCTCAAAATGGTCGTAATGAAGTCGTAATCACTTTATTAAATTATTCCATTAATAATGGAATTTAATTCTAAGCTTCAATCACTTAGAAAATTTTATGAAATTTTAACTATCGATAGTCGATCGGCGTTAAAATACTCTTTTGAAATACTTTATATATATATTCCTTAATTCACAATTCTTAGTGAATATAAAATAGAATTCACTATCTAGTAAATAATCGAAATCATTATTCGATATATTTCTAATTCAATTATTTAGTGAAACCTTAATTTACAATTTTAAATATCGTAATTAGGCATTTAATTCTTGGGATATTACAGCAGGCGGCGTGGCTCGACACGCCTCGGCAAGTCGAGCTCGGCGGCGCGTGACCTCGGCGGGCGCACATGTAGGTGACCTCGGCGGCCTCGAGAGGCGGCGGGCGGCGCGGCTCGACACGCGCGGGCGAGTTGAGCTCGGCGGCGCTCGGCGACCTCGGCGAGCAGCGCGCGGGCGACTTGGCGGGGTGCGTGGCTGGGCGGCGGCGTCTCGTTGCGGGCGTGTGGCGCTCGGTGGGCGGGCGTGCTGGCGCGCGCGTGCTCGACGGGTCGCGATCGCTTTGCGTCCGCTAGGCGACCGCGAGGAAGACGCGAGGCGGCGCACGAGAGGCTGTCTTGGCGTGGTACGTGCCACAAGCGCCGCCCCGCCCATTTCGGCCCGGACCGGCCCAAACCCGTTTTCAAGCCCGAACCCGTTTTCGGCTGAATCCGGTTTGAATCCGGTCCGTGCCCGTGCGCGAGGCCTATTTTTCGAGTTGAAGATCATGCTTTGCAATTCTATGTAATAGATTAGGCAAGAAAGTGCGAGTTCCACGAGTGGGCCACGATGAGCGTTTTATTTTATTTTATCGTTCATTGCATGTCGTGGATGTTTAAATTATGCGAAGCATGCTATGTATGTTTAAATTACGTGAGACAAACATATTATATGTTTTCGTGATTGGATGCGCATAGTAAGCATGCTAGGTTTATCGCGTTTTCAAGCATATTTTAGAATTACTGAGCATGTTTTACATGTTGAGTTCTATAGAAAAGCATGATAGGATTACGTGATCTTCATGGACAAACCTTTTGAAATAAAAGACTAAGCAAGTAACCCGACAAATTAATTTTTAAAATTTAATTGTCAAGACCTCCACTTTTTGATCTCTATACAAAGTGAGGCATTGCTTTGTGAGTAAACGTCCACACGCGTGGCTTGCTTGCACTGTTTATCATAAGTTTGTTAGATGAGATTTCTAAATAAAACATTTTAAATCTATTGAGAAGTGGGAGTTTCGTGTGTAGCGTCCACACTCGTGGCTTGCATGTGCGATTTTCATAAGTTCTCTTGAGATAGTTTTAAAATGAGATAACAAAGAAATTTGGATTGGGCGGTATGGTCTAGTGAGTATGCCAATTCTAAGAATTCATTTTCTGTTTGTTAAAATTGTGGTCATTGCTTAGACATCACCTCGAGTACAACTTCCGCCAAGTCCCTTCATGAGATAGTGATGTGGTCTAGTAAGGTCCAATCATTAATTTCATTTGTCATAAGGATAAGTTAACATGGATTGAAATTAAGCGACTAAAATATATATTTTAGTGCAGTCGAGGGTTCATGTGTAAACGTCTACACGCGTGGCTTGCATGTGGGATTCCTTGGGCGATTGGAGGTTTCAATCAATATTGTTTTATCAAAGGTTACAATATTGTTGTTACAATTATGTGCGATCGTATGCTTATGTGTTTACATTGTCTTTTCGGATATGTCTCTTACACGATTATCAATATGCTCGCACAAAATCCTTTATCCGGTCCGAATTTTATCGAGTGGAAACAAAACATAGAATATGTTCTTATCATTTGAAGAACACATGTTTGTTCTCACTACTCCTAAACCCGATGCCCTTCTTGACGCGTCGACTAATGAGCGGCGAGAGTCAAGCAGACTTTGGCATAAGTCGAACAATATGGCCAAGTGCTATATGATGACTACAATGTCCAAAGGCTTACAGCTGCAACATCAGTCGATGGTAGACGCGACTGAAATATGGTCAAGTCTCGAGAGTAAGTTTGGGCGGTCGAGATAGACGATCGCTTCCACACAATGAGAGAAATCTTGGCGTGTAAGATGGAAGAAGGAAGTTCGGTCCATGAACATGTCTCCCACATGACTCATCTCATGGATAGTCTTGATCAGTTGGGAGGAGGTATTGACGGTGAAGCCAAGGTCGATATCATCCTCAACACACTGCCCAAGTCTTTTGAGAACTTTCCCGTGAATGCGATCATGAGCAAGACCGAGTATACACTTAGTCAGTTGCTTAATGATCTCGTGGCCGCGGAAGGAGTTATGGGAAAAGGAGCACATGCTCTTGCTAGCACATCTAAGGGCCTAAATTTTCCGTTGCAAAATGGAAAAAGAAAAAGGGGCACCAAAGGTGATAGAGGCAAGGGAACTAGTGGGAGTAGAAGGAGCAAGAACATGACTGCCACCGGAGGCTCGAAGAAGCGAAGGAGAGGGCTAGTGCTTGAGTCTGCAAGGCTGGGCATTGGAAGGCCAGTGCCCTATGCTCGAGGCTCAAGTGCGCCATTTGCTTTAATAACGGAAACGTGTTTAGCGACTTGTTCTACCCATTCTTGGGTAGTAGACACGGGTGCGACTGATCATGTTTGTTACACCTTGCGGGGTTCCTGCGGATAAGGGAGCTGAGTGATGGCGAGATAACGATCTCCATGGACAACGCGACGAAAGTCGAGGCCGTTGCAGTCGGAGATGTTACTTTATGTTTTGAGAGAATGCTTTAGTTTTAAAAGACGTTTTATATGTGCGGATTTTCGGTGGAACCTTGTTTCTGTTTGAAATTGTTTATTCATGGATATTACATTATTTTTGATAGTGGTGTTTCTATCATAAGAAATGACGAAGTTATCGTGTTGGCACATTATATAATTAAACTTTATACTATTTCGCAAAACATAATACCTATAACTATGTTGCATCTACATCAAACCTTAAAAGAGAAGTTTTCTTAGCAAGATGACACCACATTTCTCTTATCTTAGATTAGGTCACATCAATCTAAATAGGATCAAAGGCGGCTAAGAATGGGCGTTGGGTAATCTCACATTACTCTGTTCCCGATCTGCGAATCTTGTATAGAAGGAAAGATGTCGACCGGACCCTTCAAAGCGAAGGGTTATAGAGCCAAAGAAGTGTTGGAGCTAGTCCATTCGACTGTGGACCGATGTCCACACAAGCTCGTGGAGAATGCAGTATTTTGTCACTTTCATTGATGATTACTCAAGTGCGGATACATATACCGCTTCACCGCAGTCTCAATGCTTTGAGAAATTCAAAGAGTTTAAGGCGGAAGTGGAGACGAAGCTTGGTAAAGTATCAAGTCATCAGATCCGATCGCGGTGGCGAATACCTCGATAACGAGTTTATGGACTATCTTGTGAAGTGTGGGATTACCTCCCAACACTACAAGGGCACACCACAAAGAAAATGGTGTGTCGGGCGAAAAATATGACTCTTTTGAAATGGTTAGATCGATGATGAGTTATGCAATATTGCCTATTTCGTTCTGGGGGTATGCCTTAGAAACGGCGGCATACTTGCTAAATCTAGTACCATCCAAGTCAGTCGAAAAGACCCCTTTCGAGTTGTGGTTTGGGCGCAAACCTAGTTTAAGCCACATAAGGATATGGGGCAGTCCAGCACATGTGCTGAACAAGAAGGCTGACAAGTTGGAGGCTAGATCCGACGCAAGGCTGTTTATTGGCTATCCTAGAGGAACGAAAGGTGGTTTATTCTATAGTCCTAAGGATCAGAAGGTCATTATTAGCACTAATGCCCGATTCTTAGAAGAGGATTATATGACAAACCATAAATCCAAAGTTGAAATCATTCTTCAAGAATTAGAAGATGATCGTATTCCACCACCGATTAGGCCAAAGGTACGAGATGTCGAGTCTAGTGGGAGGATCGACACGGATACTTCAAGAAATTCAAGTGGGTCGAGTTCCACCGGAGATACCGATCCGTCATGTTGGTACCTACCCGAGAAGTTGTGCAAGATAGAGAACCACAAGTTCTTGCACCCACTGTTGCCATTGTGCTGTAGCACCTGCGTCTAGTGGGAGGTTGTTCGTCGACCCGAGCGATTTATGTTCGTGGGTGAATCTTTGGATTTAGTCGTGAAACGAGCGGGCAATAATCGACCCATGGACATCAAATGAGGCGATACAAGACATTGATGCAAGATCATGGCACACCGCTATGGACTTAGAAATTGAGTCCATAACACTATGGATGTATACGAAAAGACACCTCTACCGGATGGCAAGGAAGCCATAGGTAGTAAGTGGGTATCAAGAGGAAGAGATTCGGATGGAGAGGTTTTGGCTTTTAAAGCCGGGCTTGTGCGAAAGGTACACTCGAGAGAGGGCATCGATTTCGATGAGACCTTTTCGCTGTAGCAATGCTCAAGTCCATCGTAATTCTTACGCCATAGCACCCACTTGAACCTTGAGGTTTGGCAAATGGATGTAAAACCGCTTTTCTAAGCGGTTACCTTGAGGAAGGTAGAGACATCTATATGCGACAACCCGATGGTTATGTGGTAAAGGGTGAAGAGCATCTAGTATGGAAGCTTAAGAAGTCCATTTATGGGCTTAAGCAAGCCTCACGATCACGGAACTTACGCTTTGGCGAGGTGGTAAAGTCCTATGGATTTACCCGGTTGCCTAGCGAGTTGTGTGTATCGTTTAGATGTCAGCGGTGATGTGGTATTTCTTGCACTTTACGTAGATGACATTCTTCTAGTTGGCAACAATGTGAAGTTGTTATCGACGTAAAGAGTTGGTTATCCGATCGGTTTCAAATGAAAGACTTAGGAGATCGGCGTACATTCTTGGGATCGAGGTTTACCGAGATCGCAAGAGGAAAATGTTGAGCTTATCTCGGGCATCTTACATTGATCTTGTGATAACTCGTTTTAGTATGCGCATCGCCAAGAAAGGATTGCTACCTTCGGACATGGCGTTCCTTTATCTAAGGAGCGATCACCTATGACCGCAAAGGAGATAGAGGAAATGAGACAAGTTCCTTATGCTTCCGCCGTAGGAAGTCTCATGTCGCAATGCTATGTACGAGGCCGATATACGCTATGCGGTAGGCATAGTAGCTAGATATCGATCTAACCTCGACAAGCTCATTGGATCGCGATAAAGCATATACTCAAGTACCGAAAAGGACTCGAGATTATAGGTGGTTTACCATGCGAGATAGTCTAATGCCTTTGGGTTGTCTGACTCGGTTTCCAAGTGGACCGTGATGAGAAAAAGTCTACCTCGGGCTATGTGTTTACCTTGGGAGGTGGAGCCGTATCTGGTGGAGTGCAAAGCGGCGATGCATTGCGGACTCTACCATGGAAGCGAATATGTAGCCGCCGGAGGCTGCTAAGGAGGTCAGTATGGTTCAAGAACTACCTCATCCTCATGGATCTAGGTGTGGTACTGGTTTGCCCAAAAGTATCATAGTTTCTTGTGATAACTCGGTGCGATGGCAAACTCGAAAGAACCACGGACCCACAAGGCGACCAAACACATAGAGAGAAAGTACCATGTCATACGAGAAATCGTTAGGCGAGAGGACGTCTGATTGAAAAGATTGATCGACGGATAACCTAGCGGATCCATTCACAAAGAGCTCGCCGCAAAAGTCTCGAAGTGCACGTTAGTGGACTTGGATTAAACTTGATGCCCCACTTAGAAAGGAAACTTTGTATAAGTGGGAGAAGCAAAGTGATGGTTTTGTTTGTAATAGCTAGTAGAGACACATTGTATACTAAAAGTTTGCTTTAGTATAAGTGGGAGATTGTTGGATTTGTATCTTGAAAGCGGTTTTGGTTGAGCTTGTATACAATGTTTCTATTACCACTATTACAATCTCCTATCCGAATTGATTACTTGATTGCATATATCTCGAGTCCCTTATCTCATATATAAGTTAGATCATACGATTCTAGAAGATCACGAAGTCCGTATGATTGGTCGAGCTTAATGAGATATAAAAGGATCACACCGAGACAACTTGAGGACGAGTTGTCGGTATAGGCTGCGTGTAGATAAAGTGACTTGACTTGGTTGCTTGTCTATCTTGGTATGTCTCGGCGTATTGATGGATCACGAGTGAGATGAGTTCTTCTATCGACCGTCGTGAAGAACCAAGATATCGGGGACTTACGAAGATCTAAACATCGATAAGGTATTAGGTGAGTATGAGTTCTTGACCATCACTTTGACTTGTTATGGGTGAGGTTATAAGTTCTAACCCAATATTCTCCGCATCTTGGGTGGTGGCGGTGCTTGTATGTCATGCTAGTTATCATGTCGAGTCACCGTATCCGTTTAGGATCTTGGCGTCCCTTAAGGAGCTCAAAGTTTTATTGTACTAAACCCCGCAGTTGAGTTAGCTCAAGTACAATAATAAGGTTGAGTGGTACTACTTAAGGAATTAAAGATATTAATTATTTTAAGCGGTCGGAATGCTCTAAATAATTAATGGACGTCATGATATCTTAAATACGGGATTCGTAATGTCTAAGTGCAAGCCCGACTCACCTTCGATAATAAAGGGTAAGTCAAGATTTATTCTGTAGTGGCATGAATAAATGTTTATAAATTAATTTATGTTACAGGTGAACATAAGATAATTAATTTATTTGAGGCCCATCTTTATTCCTTGCATTTGATCCTCTGGCGGCCCGTCCAGGGCCCGTAACTTAGTGTGAAAATCGGCGCCCCTCTACTCTATGGTAAGGATTTGGTCCTCTTTATCCATAAGGATATTATTATATTTATGGGATATGCATGGATCCTTTCCTAATGGGATTATGGTAATGCATTATAAATATAAGGTAAGAGATAAGATCAAGGCTAATCCTTAATTATCTCATAGTATAATTTTCGTGCATCTCTATAGCTTTAGAGAGGATTCTCGAAAAATTGGAGAGAGCTTGAGGGTGATTTTCCGAAGCATTCTCCATAGATCGTCCTCACTCGACGTTGGAGTTTGGGCAACCGGGATACAGTCCAGAAGATCAAAGCACGAGTCTCGATCCGTTCATCCCGTTCATCCCCGACAGATTCAAAGGTAAACACGAGAAAACCCCTACGTGTTGCAATTAATTATATAGACGCATGCTAGGAATATAATTAATGTATGGTGAATTAAACATCCAAGATAGATCCTCGGGAGAGGGTTAAAATAAGATTTCCCTACACCTCTAACCTTAAGTACGGATTAACGAGGACTGAAACTTGGAACAGTAATTATAGAACATATAAAAAGAATTAATCAAATGATTATAGAACAAACATCAAGCGAACTACGAAGTTCAACCCTTATGTACAAGGCACACATAATTTACATATAGAAAGGCTACAAGTTCTTAACCAAAAAGGGTTCACTGTTCTGGAGGAATTTAACTATCGACATCAAAACACCACATAACATTCAATCGCAGCGGAAAAAGCATGTGAATACACATATGACTATGTGTATTCAAGGTGTCTAATAAACATATTAACAACAAAAAGCATCCTGACTGCTCAACACCTCTCCATCATCATCTTCAGCTCAACATGCACATTTAAAAACAAATATGCAGGGCTGAGTACAAGAATGCACTCACTGGACTCATGCTAAAACATTTTATCAATTTAAATTACACTGCCATATCACAGTAACACACGAGGTTTTAATTAAAATGCTCGTGCTTACTAAACATTTTTCATCATTTTCCATAAATATTCGTCTGGCCAGACATTTTCCTTGTATGTATGATCCATATCCTATCCCATATATCTCAATAATTCCATCAATTCACCTCATAACCATTTCCCTTGCGTTGGAGAGGAGGCCTCCTCTCACGAACGCCGTGACCGACCGAGCACCCTTTCAGCACACAGTCACAAAATAGTGCACAAAATCCTTGCCACTCCGGCACAGGATACGAATTCTCGATCATCATTGTGGGTACTTACAAGGATACGAATTCAACAATTTCATATGTTGGGAGCTACCAAACAACATTCACAATTCGAATATGGATAAGATACATACATAAAACATAAACAGGTTTGGGCAGGTAATTAAATAAACCAGTTCATTATCATTTCTTGCGAATAAAGTATCGTAAATAAAACATTTGATCTTTTTGAGTAGAGTAAAGCCCACCTGGACTGTCGTTCGTCGATTATCAAAATGCGATCCCTTTTTCACGTCTTGCTCACGTTCACGTTCACGTTCACGTCCCACCTTTACGTAAAACCATGTTCAGTACGTTGGCACGTTTTTCGAGAATATCAAAGTTTAATAAACTTTGATAACTTATAAAGTAATAACTCGAATCCCTTAACTCATTTTAATACGTCGTTTCAACGCGTATTTTAACTAAACATTTCTCGTACTTCGATAGAGACGAGATATGTTCTACTATCTCATTTTAACCATTTAGGTTAAACGTTCAACGTATTCTTACGTTTTTCGATAAAATGATTTCAATTATGAAATCTTTTCTCACAATGAAATATTCTTATAAAATGTCGTTTTACGTATTAGTGTATTTACTCAGCGTATTTAATACGTTTAAACAAAAGTCAACATTTTGACTTTTCTAAACACATTTTATAAACAATTTCTATATAAATCGATTTTCAATCGATTTCTTTTCATAAAACCCTAATTCTCGATTTTTCACGCAAATCGATAAACTTTATTAATATTTTACTTTAATATTAATTAACTTATCCATTAAACTTTATTTTTCATTTCTAACGTTATTTAATATAACGTTTCGCCATAAACATAGTATACTATGTTTATAAAATTCCATTAATTTTTAATATGTCTAAAATAATTTATAGACATATAATGTATTATTATTCTTTAATAAAGGATTTAAAAACCCTTAGTAATATATATATAGCTCACGGTCCTTGTGCATTAAAATTTTTAAATCTCTTCCAAAAATTCTTCTAAATTCACATAGTATACTATTTTATCAAGGGATCATTAATATGTATTAATATTAACTATAGAAAAATTGGACATCACCTATATTATTCCTATAGGTCTCGATTTTTTTTCTAAAAATTATCAAACAAATCCCTAAAATTCTAATTAAAATATACAAGGCCCCAACATCAATTTATAACATAACTATAACATAAAGTCCAACATTTACAAAATCTACATCAATGTATTTCACTCTATAGCACACGGTTTTTCTCAAACATGTACCAAACATTTTTATAAAAATTCTACAAAATTACACTATGCTTAAACATCATTATGTAACAATATAACATCATAATATTAATCAATATCAACTTACAAATCATGTATTCATCCTATGTAGGCTCTCGAAAATTCTTGAACATATGAACATCAAATTCTTAAAAATTGTAATAAATTCACATATCAATTAATCAATGCTATAGATCAACATTATGCTATAATAACACTTAAATAAAATTTGTGCATTAAACTATATTTTTTCTTCATTTTCGGTAGTTTCACAAAACATAGTATATGATTTTTAAAAATTCTCATTTAATCACAATGTGCTCTACTACCAACATATATCATTAATCCAATATTAAATCAAACCCTAGAAAAATTCGATCATATTAAAACAATTAATATAACATGCTAACTTTAAAATAAATCATCAATATGAACACATAATCATATGTAGCATAATTTATAAACAATAAAACATGCTTGCAAAATTTTATTCATAAGAACACATGCTTGTATATTATAATCGAACCATTGGATATTAAAAATTTTAACGTACAATCGAAGCTCGTTCGATATCTAACCTCTTTAACGGTTTGGATTTATTGTGCAAGGATTAAAGGTCAAGACTTTGGCCTTTGAAATGGAAGAACTCTCAAGCTTTTCTCAAGAAGGAGCTCTCGGTTCTTTTTGAAGTTTTTGGAGAAGAGAGTAAGTGTGTTTAAATGTAATGACTTTACTTAAATAAAATGGATTAGACTTTGTATCAATCTCTCTCTCACTCTCGGTTCTCTCATACTCAAGGCAAGACAATTGGTATGTGACTCACCATGTATTACCTCGTCAAAGAAAAGGTCTTACACATAGTTACTACATTAACTTTAATTTCTTGAACCAAAACAAATTTTTGACTATGGAACCTAAGGTGCCGTCGGTTCTATTTCAACAAGGGAGGAGTCTTTGATTTATTTCATTGCCTTATGTCACATAATTAATGCTACACAATTACAAATGTAGTATACATCATCAAAAGAGTTGTGTTGAATCTTCCAACCCCAATGGAAGCCAAAATACACAGCCATAATCAAGCCTCCACATCCCACTTGGTCTATCACTTAATTTACTTGGTTAATGTGTACAAAATCCTACTTGATTCATTCAATAACATAACATAGCAAGAAACAACCAAAACTCACGTAAACTTGTTACACAACATTAGTCACGGCATTTTCCATTCTTATGTGCCAAAATTTGATTTTCCTTGCTATTATTATATATATATATATATCATAATATATGTTTTATATGTAAATTATATCATAGGAAAAATTATTAGAATTATTTCATGTGTGAAAAACCCTAATTTTCGAATTAGGGTTTTCGAAAATTTAAATTTTGTTCAAATATTATTCCTTAATGTTCTAGCATTATTTTAATGCAAAAATAATACTCTAATTACATAAAATAATCATAGGAATTTAAATATTATAATTCCTTGATCATTAAACTCGTTTTTCTAATCATCTCTAAACGTTGACGTTTGAAACGTCTCAAAACGTTCATTATCGACTCATTTCAAAATGGTCGTAATAAAGTCGTAATCACTTTATTAAATTATTCCATAATTAATGGAATTTAATTCTAAGCTTCGCCACTTAGAAAATCTTACGAAATTTTAACCATCGATATTCAATCGACGTTAAAATTATTACTGCCGAAATACTTTATATAATGTCGCAGTGTCACGACCCCCGCTCCTGATAACCCGGAATGGAGCGGACTAATACTAGGAATAGTATTTATGGATGCAGAAGACTATTACAACAAGGCTTATCATATGTGAGATATAATACTTGGGACCAAACATACATTTATAACATATCGGACCAAAAGGTTTAGACCAACAGATCCCAAAGGATATTACGATCTGAAGTGCTTCATAGTTCATATTGTCTCATCATCAGACATAACATAAAATAGTTCGAGTTGCGGTGGAAAGTGTGTGAATACATATATGACGATATGTATTGAGGTTGACAATCTTAACAAAAAATCGAGACACTTTGGACTTCCTCAACACTCCTCCATCATCAACATCCGAGCTCAACTGCACATTTAAAACAAACATGCGGTGAGTACAAAATTGCACTCGATGGCCTCGTGCAAAAACATTTTATCATAATTGAATTACACCGCCAACATCATGGTAAGACACAAGGGTTTTAGTTGAAAATGTCTTGTGCTTACTAAAACAATTTCAACAGTTCATAAAGTTGCTTGGCCAAGCATTTTTTCTTGGTGTGTACGATCCATATCCCTTGTCATCATTTCATCATAACATCATAGTCGAGCGTCATGAAGGAGGCCTCCTCTACGACGCCGTGACCGGCCGTGGTGTCCTTACAAAGACACGAATCGCCTTAGTGTACACGTTAATCCTAGCCAGGTATAAGCCTTCCGGTATAGGATCCGATATCGATTTTCATTCATAAGGTGGGAGCTACCCAACAACATTTATATCATTCATATCAATCTCATGGATAGGATACAATACACAAAACATAAACATTTTTGGCAGGTAATCTTGTAAACATTTTAATCAACAGTTGAAATAAGCATCATAAGTAAAGTTTGTCGAAATAAGTAGTCAAGCCACATTTTGTTTTAGAAATAAAGCCCACCTGAAACTATTGTTCATCTTTAACACTCGCTTACTTGTCAACGCGTCCGGTGTTGCGTCGTTCACGCCTTTATATAAAAGGATGTTTTAGTGCGTCGTTCGTATTTGAGACTTACAAAGTCATAATAAGCTTCGATATTCTATATCGATATAAATTGAATTCATAGCAATTCAATACGCTGTTTTGGCGTATACTAAGTTTAACATTTCTCGTCCTTCAATAGAGACGAGATATGTTCGAAATTACCATTTTACCCCTCTTGGTAAATGGTTCAACGTTTTCTCACGTTTTTCGATCTAACGACTTCAAACATGAAATCTTTTCGTATCAACGTGATTTTATTAGCAAACTGATACGTCTTACGCGTATTAGCGTATTTATCGAACGTATTTCGTTTGTTAATTTCAAAAGTCAACAATTTTGACTTTTCTTAGTAATTAATTACTAAGTCATACTTTAATATCTAATTTTCACAAAAATCAATTTCCAATTGATTTCTTTTTATAAACTCATTAATATGTTTAAAAAAATAATTTTAAACATATAGTATATTATTAATAATATTATTTAAGGATTTAGAAATCCTTATTCAAAACTAAAAATAGCTCACGGCTATTTAATCTTTTATTATTCAAACATTTTCCAAAATTTCTTATAAAGTCCAAATATGTCTAAGATAATATTTAGACATATAATTTATTATAAATCTTAATTAATAAGGATTTAAAAATCCTTAATAAATCTCGGTAATTATTGGAAATTACCCAATGGTTTCCAAAAATTTTTCTAATTTTTATATAGTGTATTATTATACACTATGGTCATTAATATGATATAATATCAACCAAACAACAATCGATCATCACATTATTAATATTATAGGCCACGGTATTTTTTGAATAATTGTCCAAAATTTTCCAAAAATTGCAATAAATTACTACAAGGTCCAAACATTAGTATATATCATATTTATGATATATAATCCATGATATAACATTTCTATACCATATAAATGGTATCATAAAAATTCTAAGAAAATCATAAGATGCATAAATCATATCCTAGATTAATATTATAACATTGCATGTATCAAATAAAATTCATACACCAACATATACATATATACATGTCTCGGCCTTCTTAAAAAAAAATAGGTAGGATTTTCCTAAAATTTCCAATTAAATCATAGGGTGCATAAATCATATCCTAGATTAATAAAACATCATTGCATGTCTTAAATGAAAATCACATATCAACATAATTATATATATATGTCTCGGCCTATTTAAAAAAATTTAGATAGAATTTTCCAAAAATTCTAATTAAATTACTATAGACTTTTATAACATCATAGAGTAATTATATGTCATTGCATGTCTCAAATAAAAATCATTCATTAACATATAATCATATATATGCTCGGTTATTTTGGAAAAATATAGCATAGACTTTCTAAAAATTTCAAATAAGTGGCTATGGACTCACATAAAATCATAGATTGATTATATGCATTTGCATGTCTCAAAATAAAAATCAATCATCATATAACTATATATATATATCTCGGTCATTATAAAAAAATAGCAAGAGTTTTCTAAAAATTCCCAAATAATTTATATGCACTCTCAATACATCATAGATCAATAATATAACATTGCATGTACAAAATAAAAATCATACATCCCCCTATATATTTTCATATGTCTCGGCTATTACTTAGATTTTTTTAACCATATTCAATAAATTTTTAAAACATAATCTAAGCTTCAAAACATCATGCTACATATTCTTAACACACAACAAAGCCATAGATTCGAAAAGTTTTGAGATAAAAACATATATGCAATACATTTTGAAAACAAGAACACATATTTAACATACTTCTTATCATCAATACACATGCAATAGCAAGGTATCATCAACAAAGCTTCTCAAGAACACATGCAATGGACTAATAGAATTTTCAAAATTTTACAAGAGTTCAAGAACCATTGATGCTCTTGTTTCGATTCCTACCTTGGATATATGGATTAATGGAACAATGTTCAAGGTTTTACACTTGGTATGGAAGAAGAAGAAGAAAATCAAAGCTTGGAGGAGAGAGAGCTCTCGGTTGTTGCGAGAAAATGGGGAGAGGAAGAGAGAGTTTTTGAGAGAGAAAAGTGGAGAGTTGGGAGAGAGAATGGTGGGTTGTGTGTATAAGACTTGGAGTGTTTGAGTGTTGGAAAAATCTGAATAAACCCCCCCTATACTCACATGTCTCGCCCTCTCTCTCTCTCTGAGGAGACCTTTCAAGTCTTAATACTATTTTATTCCCATAGTGGAGGTTAATCATTTGTGTCTTACACATGAATCTTCTTGAAAATAGCTAAAATACATTATTAGTGGGAGATTTAATGATATAAAATCTGAATTACATAGAATATATATATACAAGAGTGGAAATAATTAAAACATACATTTGGTTACACATACATAGTTCACGGCATTTATGTCCTAACATAGGTTAAATTTTATTTTTCATGCCAAACATAGATATATACATCATAGTATATGAATTAGATGATAATTAATATCATAGGATAATTAAAAGACGTTATTTTATGAAGAAAACCTTAGTTTTCGAAAATTTAGGGTTTTCAAAAACTAAGTTTTGATTTTTATTAATTCTAACGTTCAAGCATTGTTTAAATGCTTAATAATACTGTAATTACATAAAAATATCATAGGAAATAAATTCCTATAATTTCTTGATCATTAAAACCATCTTTCATTTTATCTCTAAACGTTAACGTTTGAAAACGTCTCAAAACGTTACGTATCGACTCATCTCGAAATGGTCGTGATAATTTCGTAATCACTTTACTAATATAAATCATTAATAAAGGAATAAAATTCTAAGCTTGATTGCTTAGAAAATTTTATGAAATTTCAACTGTCGATCTGCAACTACGTTAAAAATATCTTGCCGATAAGCGTTATAGTCTTGATTCTTAAATTCACGATTTTCGGTGAATTTATAACGAATTCATTCCTTTGTAAGATAGATCAATTCATATTCGATCTCGGTGATTGATTTCACAATGAAATCCTATTTTACGTGTTTTAAAAACCGTAATTAGGCTTTTTAAACTGCGGGTTATTACATCCTACCCCCCTTAAAAGAAATTTCATCCCGAAATTTGCATACCTTAGTAAAAAAATCTGGGGTATCGTTCTTTCATTGCATCTTCTAGTTCCCACGTGGCTTCTTCTTGTCCGTGATGTTTCCACAGGACCTTGACCAGTGAAATTGATTTGTTTCTCAATTGTTGAACTTTATTGTCTATTATTGCTGTAGGTTCCTCTTCATAGCTCATGTCTGAGTTGAGAACTACGTCGTCTTGATGAATCACGTGTTTTGGATCGTGTACATATTTCCTTAATTGAGACACGTGAAAGACATTATGCACATTCCCCAAGTTTGGCGGAAGAGCCAACCTATAGGCTACTGGGCCTATTCTTTCTAGGATCTCGTATGGTCCTATGAAACGGGGTCTTAGTTTTCCTTTAACACCAAATCTTATAATCCCCTTTGATGGAGAGACCTTAAGAAATACTTTGTCTCCACTTTCAAAATTGCAGCTCAGATCTACGTGTATCGGCGTAAGACTTTTGTCTATCTTGAGCTTCTCTTATTCTTTGCCTAATTTGTCGAACGATTTCAATCATTTCATTCATTGCTTCTGGCCCTACTACTTTCCTCTCACCCACTTCATCCCAGTAAAGCGGTGATCTACATTTCTTGCCATCTGAGGCTTCGTATGGGGCCATATCAATCGTCGCTTGATAACTATTATTGTAGGCAAACTCGATGAGAGGTAAAATGTCTTCCCATTTTGCACCTCGATCTAGTATTACGGTTCTCAGCATATCTTCCAGAGTCTGGATTGTCCTTTCTGACTGCCCATCAGTTTGTGGGTGAAATGTTGTACTGAAGTTCAACTTCGTACCCAATTCTCTTTGTAGGCTCACCCAAAATCTTGATGTGAATTTGGAGTCTCTATCTGATGTAATAGATTTTGGTACTCCATGCAGTCGTATAACTTCTTTTACATATATCTGGGCTAGCTTATCAGATCCATAAGTATTCTGAATTGGCAGAAAGTGAGCGCATTTTGTGAGTCTATCCACCACTACCCATATGGCAGTGTTCCCTCTTCTTGACTTGGGTAAATCTGTAACGAAATCCATCGTTATCTCGTCCCACTTCCACTCGGGTATACCCAACGGCTGTAACTTCCCGTAGGGACGTTGATGTAAGGCTTTCACTTGTTGGCAAACAAGGCAGCGTTCTACGAAAGAAGCTATGTCTCGTTTCATGCCTTCCCACCAGAACTTCTCTTTTAAGTCTTGGTACATTTTCGTACTACCTGGGTGGGCGGTGTAGGGTGTATCGTGAGCCTCACTCATTATTTCGTTTCGAATTTCAGTATCATCTGGAACACATATTCTTCCTTCAAACATTAAAGCATTATCTGATGTTTCGTGGAAATCCTTCAATTCGCCAGTTCTCACCTTTCCTCTTATCTTTTCCAACTTTTCCTCCATCCTTTGTCTCTCAATGATCCTTTTTCTTAAATCAGGCGTCACGGTGAGTGTAGCGATACAGCTCGTGATCGTCTCTGGTTGTTCAACCAATTCAATCCTCAATTTTCTAAACTCCTCAACGAGTTTATCTTCTTGCGTGAGGAGACATCCTAATTTAGTTTGATTTTTACGACTCAAGGCGTCAGCTACTACATTCGCTTTACCTGGGTGATAGTTAATACCACAGTCGTAATCTTTTACTAGTTCGAGCCATCTTCTTTGCCTCATGTTTAGATCTCTCTGCTCAAAGAAGTATTTCAAACTTTTATGATCTGTGAAGATTTCACATCTCACTCCGTAGAGATGGTGTCTCCATATTTTCAGTGCATGAACCACTGCTGCTAATTCTAAGTCATGAGTTGGGTAGTTCAGCTCATGTGGTCTAAGTTGCCGGGATGCGTATGCTATTACTTTTCCCTCTTGCATCAAAACGCAACCTAGTCCGTTCTTCGAAGCGTCTGTATAAACTACATATTCCTTGTCCGATTCTCGGCCCTAGCACCGGTGCACTTGTTAACTTCTCTTTGAGTTTTGAAAACTTGCCTCACATTCTGCGGTCAAGTGTACTTAACTCCCTTTCGGAGTGGTTGGGTCATCGGTCTTGCTATTTTGGAGAATCCTCGATGAATCTCCTGTAATAACCAACCAATCCTAGAAAACTCGGATCTCATTACGAGTTCGGCGATTTCCATTCTTATCTTGCTTCCACTTTGGCGGATCTACTTTGATTCCATCACGGACACAATATGTCCGAGGAACATTACTTCCTTCACCAAAATTCGCATTTGCTAAACTTAGCAAATAGTCGTTCAACCCTCAAAGTTTGCAACACTGTTCTTAGATGTTCTTTATGGTCCTCCTCATTCTTTGAATAGATGAGAATATCATCTATGAAAACCAAGACAAACTTGTCTAAATGCGGATGAAACACTCGATTCATGAGGTCCATATCTGACTAGTGCATTTGTTAATCCGAGCGGCATAACTACAAATTCATAATGGCCATATCTTGTTCGAATGCGGTTTAGCTATATCTTGAGCCGTACTTTGAGTTGATGATATCGACTTGAGGTCAATCTTTGAGAATCGCTGCTCCTCTCAATTGATCAAATAGATCGTCGATTCTTGGCAAAGGGTATTTGTTCTTGGCGTCATCTTGTTCACTCTCGATAGTCTATACACATCCTTAAAGACCCATCCTTTTTCTTGACAAACAACACAGGCGCTCCCAAGGCGAAACACTAGGTCTAATGAAACCTAGGTCCAGCAGTTCTTGGATTTGGATTTTAGTTCTTCCAATTCCTTTGGGGCCGTTCATGGGGTGCCTTCGACCTTTGGGCCGATCACGGTTCCAAGTCGATAGTAAATTCTAGCTGTCATCGGGAGGTAATCTGGTAGATCCTTAGGAAATACATCTGGAAATTCCCTGACAATTTCTATGTCTTCTACCTTCGTTTTCGGCTTTTCTTCTCCGTTCAGATAAACGAGAAATGTGGCATCCTTTCTTATTCATCATTCTTTTTACCTTCAATGCTGACACTATCGGGACTCTCTTTCCCATGCTGATTCCATGGAAGTGCGTTGCTTCTTGTCCAGGAAAATGAAATGAAATTTTCCTCTCCTTGCAAAGAATCGTGGAGTGGTTTGCAGCTAACCAGTCCATTCCTAGGATTATATCTACGTCACTCATGGGTATTATGTTCAAATTATTTGCCAGAACCCTAAGTGATCCTAAGTTCAACTCTAGGTTCGACGATAATATGTGATCATAATCCTCCTATAGGTGAAGAGATTCTCATATCCTGATTTGCTTTTATAGCACTAAGTCCCAACAAATCTACGCATGATTTTGCTATGAAGGAGTGCGAAGCACCCGTATCGAACAATACTATAACAGGTATGTTGAGAAGAATTCCCATACCTGCCAGGTTTCCTGGTCTGTTAGATTCATCGCGGTCTGCAAAGCATATGCCCTAGCCTGGGCCGGCTGAGGCTGACGTTGTGCTTGCCCTTGCTGAAGCTGTTGCTGTTGTCTGGGCTGCTGTTGCTGCTGGCGTTGCCTCGGGGGTTGTTGCCTTCGTTGTCGAGGTGGTTGCCACCTTTCTTTGCTTCATTCTTTATTCGCGTTCTTGCCATTGTTGTTCTTTGCGATTGTTGCGGAGGTGGTTGCCATTGTTGTGGCTGTACTTCTTTGTTGAGGTTGGGGCTGAAATTGGATAGCCACGAGTGGTTGGACATTGCGGGTTGGTTCGGCCTTACGATCGTTCGAGCGTACCCACAGGCAAAGTTTGCATAATGTCCTTTCAATCCCACACTAAAGCGGTTCCGCGCCCGCCATGCACATTCACGTGTGCGGTTTTGACTTTGGGCGCGGAAGAGCCCTTCTTTGCTCTTGTGGGCCTCTTGTTGGATGAACAAAAGGCGGCTTCCTCCATCCTTGTCCTTGATTTGCCGTGCTCCTTGCCATCGTAAATCATTATTCACATTCTCAAAACTTCCTTATTCTTTGTTACTAAAACTTGTATCTCACTTCCTCTTACCCTTGTCCACTTTACTCTGCATCCGGTGATGCGGCTTATCATCGGCATTCTTTGCCTCAATGTCTAGAGCTCGTGCAAGAGCCTCTGTATAGGTCGTGTCTCCGAGACCAATGAGAGACATTCTTATTTCGCCTTAAACCCGACCGAATTTTTACGCCATTTTCGGTCCGTGTCCACTGATCAAAGCATATCTTGACATCTCGCAAAATGTGCGATCATAATCGATTACCGACATCTTTTCTTGCTTTAACAAGAAAAATTAGTGTTCCTTCTTCTTCTTGTAACTTTTGAATGTATTTATCATACATTTCTCTTAAAGTCTTCCCATGTTAACTCTTCCATTTGCTCTGTTGTAAGGTTTTCTTTTCGGCCTCCCACCAGAAATCAGCAGGTCCATTTAATTGGAAGGTTACACATGACAGTCGTTCCTGTGCTGTGCATCTTAAAAAGGTGAAAATCCTTTCAATGGTTCTCATCCACTGTTCAGCTTCTTCTGGACTACCCTTCCCATTGAAGGTAGGAGGGTTTTGTCTTAGGAACAATTCCTCTATCCTGCGATCAGGTTGAGGTGGAGGTGGTTGAGGTATATCCTCCTCTTCTTGCTCAGGAGTTCTACCTCTTCTCCTAGGTGTGCCTCTACCCCTTACTCCTCGTTCAGGATCTTGTCTAGGAGGCATTCTGTTATATAAGATATATCATTAGCATCATACAATATTTTTATAGCTTGAATATATACAATATCATCATAGCCTCATTGGAAAATAACTTAAATAAAACATTCCATCCTTGTCATACACGATTTTGTTGCAAAAGCCCTCTCGGGGTCATATATATATATAATTGCAAAAGTAACATAGGTAAAGTACTTGCGATCAAAAGTCATTACAACGGGAATTACTTACATACTGACTTTCAAAACATTACAAAAGGAGTCAATGCATATTAGCTTTTATAGCCTTACAAAAATCATGTTTCCCTTTTCATCATTGTTTTCAAAAAAAATAAACATAACCAAAACAGAAATAAAATAACATCATAATCCTTCAGGTCTTCACTTCCACGTCCCTATCTAGAATCTTCCTCTCGTCATCCTCTTGGGATCTTATTCTTCTTCTTAAATACGAGTCATCGCCTTGGCGTGTGCTCTAGAGGGTCCCGCGCCATTATTCTCTACCATATGAATGTCCCGCAATGGACCATAATCAACACGAATCGGTTGTAGCTGTCATGGATCGGGTTATAACCATCGGTACCTATCACACTTATCCGTCTTTGTCGGCGGAAACTCTCAATGGCGGTAGGGTGCGCCATCGGTGGTAGGCGGGAGTGGTGAGCGCATGGGGTGTCCAAACATCGGTGGAGGAAAGCAGGGCTCCCAAAGCTCTAGGTGCAGGCTGCTCCATCCGCATGGGCGAGTGCGCCTCGTCGATCCGATATCGAGGCACCACTGGGTCGACTAACCGTGGAACCTCGGTGTACAGCCACTCGGTGACTCATCACGCCATGTGTACTCCGTGGAGGAGATAAGGTCCTCTCGGTCTGCGCCATAAATCTTTGTACACATATGTCAGTGGGCGGCGAATGCGGGTAAATCGCCTACTAGATCATAACCTCCGGTCACACGGTAGATATAGTCTCCGGACACCTCACGGCGTAGTCTTCCCAATCGCATGGGAGGATGGTGGAAGACGCTAATCTACCGTCATGTCGATCACACCGTACACTCGGGCATTTCTCCAGAGTCGGAGATAGTACATTAGGAATTCCCCAAGATCCTCTCCACAACACATCCAGCTTTCTCGATATGTGCGCACCGTTTCCTCGGGAGTAGGGTTTGATCCTATCCTTCTCCTGACGATATAGCGCATTTCCTCCATCTGTCACGATCAAAACTAATATCAATCACTAATAATATCCGATAAGCAGATAAGGTAACTTAGTACATCGGTTAAGCAGCTAGAACGAACTATTCAATCTATAAGGCAGATAAATACTAACGGGTAATACACAGATCATGACATTCTTAGTCTACTTAGAAACAAACCTCCTAATGACATTCTAAGGTACATGAGATACCATAAGTTTTCTGCTCTAATTAAAACTCGAGCTAAAATTTACCCAGACTCTAGTGCATTCTGGAGATGGAAAAAGGAATTCTGTCCTTCATAACAAATGAAGTTCAGAGTGTTAGGGGTACGCAGGCGAAAACCACGTGTAAAACGGAGTCCTAACGAAAGAGTACGATCTAAAACAAATTTACTGCGCAGTGCAGAAAATCTTCGCGATCGTGCCAAAATTTCGAGGCAATGCCGACGACGAAGTTGTGCACGCTATGGCTGCTGCCGACGTAGTACGACTATTACATCCACGTATTCAAGTTGACACTTAGCATTCCAAATTCCAAGTCAACGGTCACGGATGCTGATGTTGTGATTGTGGTTGATCACGTTAAAGTTGTGATGACGATATCAACATCCTTCATTCTTCATAGTCAACGTCGTTCTCGATCATCTTTACGTTCAACTCTTGACGTTCAAAAAAATCAAAACTAAAGTTACATTCATGCTTCCTATCGTTCTTTTGTTCTCTTTCAATATGTGAGCATGCTTCTTATATCGTCTACGTTCTTCTTAAGAGAATAGCATATCCAGTTATCAACATAAATTTCATGATTCATAATTATAACTTCAAAACAACATCATAGCTCATTCATACGTACTTATACATATCAACTTGCTTTCATACGTTCGTCTTTAATCACTCTGATTCGTTTCAAAACATACATCTCAACTTAACCACTTCGTATCATCACCAATTAATTTCAAAAATTAAAAATTTTGAAAATTCTTGCTCATAACTTTTTATTTCTATCGTCATAACGTCATAACCTTTTCTTTCAAAATCCTTTCGAACTTGATCATCATATAGAATTCTTCATTTCATAAGTTTAAAAGAAACCAGTTACCTTTTCCCAGTTGAGCTCGATGTGATGGAGTGTTGAGAATAGCCAGCAGATTTCTAGAAGTCCAGTGACTCAATCTAGACTTAATTTTGGAAGGAATTTGGGTTTCAAAGAGCAGCGCTCGATACCACTCGTCGCGACCCGCTCCGGATAACCCGGAATGGAGCGGACTAATACTAGGAATAGTATTTATGGATGCAGAAGACTATTACAACAAGGTTTATCACATGTGAGATATAATACTTGGGACCAAACATACATTTATAACATATCGGACCAAAAGGTTTAGACCAATAGATCCCAAAGGATATTACGATCTGAAGGACTTCATAGTTCATATTGTCTCATCATCAGACATAACATAAAATAGTTCAGAGTTACAACGGAAAGTGTGTGAATACATATATGACGATATGTATTCAAGGTTGACAAGTCTTAACAAAAACATCAAGGACACTTGACTTCCTCAGCACTCCTCCATCATCAACATCCGAGCTCAACCTGCACATTTAAAAACAAACATGCAGGGCTGAGTACAAAATTGCACTCAGTGGACTCATGCCGAAAACATTTTATCATAATTGAATTACATCGCCAACATCATGGTAAGACACGAGGGTTTTAGTTGAAAATGCGCATGCTTACTAAAATATTTTCATCAGTTCATAAAGTTGCTTAACCAAGCATTTTTTCTTGGTGTGTACGATCCATATCCCTTGTCATCATTTCATCATAACATCATAGTCGAACGTTGTGAATGAGGCCTTCCTCTACGACGCCGTGACCGGCCGTGAATTGTCCTTACAACACACAGTCACCTTAGTGTACACGTTAATCCTAGCCAGGTATAAGCCTTCCGGCATAGGATCCGATATCGATTTTCATTCATAAGTTGGGAGCTACCCTACAACATTTATATCATTCATATCAATCTCATGGATAGGATACAATACACAAAACATAAACATTTTTGGCAGGTAATCTTGTAAACATTTTAATCAACAGTTGAAATAAGCATCATAAGTAAAGTTTGTCGAAATAAGTAGTCAAGCCACATTTTGTTTTAGAAATAAAGCCCACCTGAAACTATTGTTCGTCTTTAACACTCGCTTACTTGTCAACGTCCAAATTGTTATTCGTCGTCACACCTTTATATAAAAGGATGTTTTAGTGCGTCGTTCCGTATTTGAGACTTACAAAGTCTATAATAAGCTTCGATATTCTATATCGATATAAATTAATTCATATCGAATTCAATATCTGTTTTAGCGTATACTAAGTTTAACATTTCTCGTCCTTCAATAGAGGCGAGATATGTTCGAAATTACCATTTACCCTCTTGGTAAATGGTTCAACGTTTTCTCACGTTTTCGATCTAACGACTTCAAACATGAAATCTTTTCGTATCAGCGTGATTTTATTAGCAAATTGATACGTCTTACGCGTATTAGCGTATTTATCGAACGTATTTCGTTTGTTAATTTCAAAAGTCAACAATTTTGACTTTTCTTAGTAATTTAATTACTAAGTCATACTTTAATATCTAATTTTCACAAAAATCAATTTCCAATTGATTTCTTTTTATAAACTCATTAATATGTTTAAAAATAATTTTTAAACATATAGTATATTATTAATAATATTATTTAAGGATTTAGAAATCCTTATTCAAAACTAAAAATAGCTCACGGCTATTTAATCTTTTATTATTCAAACATTTTCCAAAATTTCTTATAAAGTCCAAATATGTCTAAGATAATATTTTGAGATATAATTTATTATAAATCTTAATTAATAAGGATATAAAAATCCTTAAAAATCCTTAATAAATCTCGGTAATTATTGAAAATTACCCAATGGTTTCCAATTTTTTTTCTAATTTTTATATAGTGTATTATTATACACTATGGTCATTAATATGATATAATATCAACCAAACAACAATCGATCATCACATTATTAATATTATAGGCCACGGTATTTTTTGAATAATTGTCCAAAATTTTCCAAAAATTGCAATAAATTACTACAATGTCCAAACATTAGTATATATCATATTTATGATATATAATCCATGATATAACATTTCTATACCATATAAATGGTATCATAGCTCTCGGCTTCTTCACAATACATGTCAAACATTTTTATAAAATATTCCAACAACTATAACATGCTTATAAACTATAGTGTAGCAATATTTCATCTTAATAGACATCAAAAACAATTTATTCATCACCAAATTGAGCTCAAAGCTTTCGATTTATTTGAATAAAATTTGTAATTGATTCTTAAAAATTCTAACAAAATCATAAGATGCATAAATCATATCCTAGATTAATAATATAACATTGCATGTATCAAATAAAAATCACACACCAACATATACATATATACATATCTCGGCCTTCTTAAAAAAAATAGGTAGGATTTTCCTAAAATTTCCAATTAAATCATAGGGTGCATAAATCATATCCTAGATTAATAAAACATCATTGCATGTCTTAAATGAAAATCACATATCAACATAATTATATATATATATGTCTACCTATTTAAAAATTTAGATAGAATTTTCAAAATTCTAATTAAATTACTATAGACTTTATAATATCATAGAGTAATTATATGTCATTGCATGTCTCAAATAAAAATCATTCATTAACATATAATCATATATATGCTCGGTTATTTTGGAAAAATATAGCATAGACTTTCTAAAAATTTCAAATAAGTGGCTATGGACTCACATAAAATCATAGATTGATTATATGCATTTGCATGTCTCAAAATAAAAATCAATCATCATATAACTATATATATATATCTCGGTCATTATAAAAAATAGCAAGAGTTTTCTAAAAATTCCCAAATAATTTATATGCACTCTCAATACATCATAGATCAATAATATAACATTGCATGTACAAAATAAAAATCATACATCCCCCTATATATTTTCATATGTCTCGGCTATTACTTAAATTTTTTTAACCATATTCAATAAATTTTTAAAACATAATCTAAGCTTCAAAACATCATGCTACATATTCTTAACACACAACAAAGCCATAGATTCGAAAAGTTTTGAGATAAAAACTCACATGCAATACATTTTGAAAACAAGAACACATATTTAACATACTTCTTATCATCAATACACATGCAATAGCAAGGTATCATCAACAAAGCTTCTCAAGAACACATGCAATGGACTAATAGAATTTTCGAAAATTTTACAAGAGTTCAAGAACCATCGATGCTCTTGTTTCGATTCCTACCTTGGATATATGGATTAATGGAACAATGTTCAAGGTTTTACACTGGGTATGGAAGAAGAAGAAGAAAATCAAAGCTTGGAGGAGAGAGCTCTCGGTTGTTGCAGAAAATGAGGAGAGGAAGAGAGTTTTTGAGAGAAAAGTGGAGAGTTGGGAGAGAGAATGGTGGGTTGTGTGTATAAGACTTGGAGTGTTTGAGTGTTGGAAAAATCTGAATAAACCCCTCCCCCCTATACTCACATGTCTCGGCCGTCTCTCTCTCTCTCACAAGGGAGACCCTTCAAGTCTTAATACTATTTTATTCCCATAGTGGAGGTTAATCATTTGTGTCGTACACATGAATCTTCTTGAAAATAGCTAAAATACATTATTTGTCACGCCCCCACTCCGGACGACCCGGACTAGAGGGTGACTAATACTAGGAATAGTATTATAGGACAATGACTAAGATAGAGGTACATATCAACTATAATTAGCATGCTCGATAGGTTCGATAATGATATCCAATGATTAAAAGGTTTAGTCCATCGGACCCAAAATCTTAACCATGGTCCGATGGACCTCAATAGTTCATAACAATAAAGCATAAATAAACGAGTTCGAGTGTAGCGGCGAGTGTGTGAATACATATATGACGATATGCATTGGTGAAAACCAAAATTCTAGATAAATTGGTCGAGGACACCGGACTCCTCAACACATTCCCCATCACCATCATGAAGCTCAACCTCGCACATTTAAAACAAACATGCGGGGCTAAGTACAAGAAATTGCACTCGGTGGACTCATGCCGAAAACATTTGATATAAGATTACGCCCAATATCGAGTAAGTCACGAGGGTTTTAGTTGAAATGCCTTGTGCTTACTAAAACATTTTCGATTCATAAACATAGCTCGGCGAGCATTTTCTTGGTGTGTATGGTCCGTATCTCATAGTAACGATTCATAACAAGATTAAAGTTAAGCGTCGAGAGGAGGCCTCCCATCTGACGCCGTGACCGCCGTAATCCCGCATAACACACAATCACTCTCACAAGCATATGTTAACATAGCAATAGTTCCAACCTTCACGAATCCTAGCGGGCATTTATCATCCGCACGGACTCGACATTTAAAAGGTTGGTAGCGACCCAAATGACATAACTTTGTCATAATAAAGTTTCAACCATCGCCACACCTACCCGGCATAATAGATAGGATCCATACACAAAAGAATATTTTTGGCGGTAATGCGATAAACATTTGTCAGCAACAGAGAATAAAATTGTAAAGAAACTCATTTTGGAAGAACGGTAAAATCACATCTTAGTGGGGTGAAAAGGGCCCACATTTTGAAGATAAAGCCCACCGGACTATGGTTCGTTGTAAATTGAGTCTAGGTTCGTTAAATGCGTCGGTATCCGATTGCAGCGTTTGCGTCCCTTTACTGGCGAGGTTTTAGTACGTCGCTCAAGTCTCTCGAGACTTTCAAAAGCTAAGATAAACTTCAATATCTTATTTCGATGTAAACCGAATTCCTCAATGAATTGATATGCTTTCAATCGTATATAATTGAATTGTTCTCGTTCTCGAGATACGTTCAACGATAAAGTCGTTTTTCGATATCTGGTTTCATTTGTGAAACCTTTTCTTACTAATGAGGTGTCATACTCAATTAGTATATCTTCACGCGTACTAACGTGTTTATCAATCGATAATCATGCGTTTGACTTAAAAAGTCAACGAAGTCGACACTTTGTCGATAAAGTCGACAATTTTGACTTTCAAATAGTAATTTCTTACTATTTCGTTTTATAAATCGAATTTGATCGATTTGAAATCGTAAAGTCATATTTCTCGATTTATCACGTAAATCAAGGACTTATAAATAATTTTTGCAATTATTAATCCTTTTAATAATTAAAACGTATATTTTTGATTTAAAAACGTTATAAAATGAACGTTTGTCTCAAACATAGCAATCTATGTTTATAAAATTTTATAAAATTCAAATATGTCCAGAATATTAATTAGACATATATTTTATTAATAAACTGAATTAAAAAGGATTTAAAATCCTTATTAATTATCGAAAATCTTGATAATTAATTTAAAATTACCAAATGACTTTCGAAATTTTTTCTAAATTAATATAGTGTATTATTATACACTATGGTCCAGAATATGAATTTATAAAATCCATATGATATTTTTTGCCATTTATTAATATATATACATATATATAATTCGATAATTCCATTAAATATGGAATAATTATCCAAAAATTTCCAAAATTGATATACACATAGTATAATATCCCAACATCAATATATATCATAAATATAACCTATAGTTCATCATAACCATTCATTCAACAATATATAGTAATATTTACGGTAATTTCAAGATAATTACCCATTAATTATCAAACAATTTCTAAAAATTCTAAATAAATTCTAATATGATCAAACATTATATTATAACATTGTAACATCATAACATCAACCAAAACCATTTGAAATCATCACTATATGGAGCTCAATGCTCTCGGCTTTTTTGATTATTTATGGTTTTGGGTTTTTAAAAATTCCAACAATTATATACTATGATTATATACTATAGTATACTAATATAACATTATAACATTAATCAAAAACCAATTAAATCATCACCATATGAGCTCATTGCTCTCGGTTTATTTGATTAAATTAGTTAAATGATTTTCAAAAATTCCAATAATTTCATACAATACACAAATAGGATACTAAAGCATTAATACACCATTGCATGATCAAAATAAAATCATACACCAACCTATACATTCATGATGCTCACGGTATTAATTTAAAATCAAGCATATGGTTTTCAAAAATTTCAAATAAATCATAGGACATGTAATCAAGGTTCTAAAGCATTAATATGTCATTACATGCTTGAAATAAAAATTATTCACCAAGGTATGTTCATCTATATGTCTCGGTTATTTCAAATAATTAGCCTAGGGTTTTCAAAAATTTTCTAAATGAATACCATAGTCTTAAATCATATCATAGATCAATAATCCATTCTTAGAACATACTAAGAACATTCGGTCATCATAAAACATTTTTACCCATTTTCAAAAATAATATTAACATATATACTATGGTTCGAAAATTACCTATACATGCTAAATCCTTAAAAACATGTCATATATGATAACCTATGTTCATTTCAACATATATGCTCATATTTTAACAACATGAATCCTCAAGAACACATATGCTATAATAGCTCATGCTCAAGAACATTTAAACCATATATATAATTTTCGAAACATATACACATACAAAATGAACATGCTCGATTTTTCTTGGAAAATAGAAGAGGAAAATCGAGCCCAAGGTCCATGTTTACCTTTGGAATAGCTATGGAGTCCAAGAACAAAACTAGGTATCAACTTAGTGAAGAAAATGGAGAGGAGAAGAAGAAGAAAAATTTGAGAGAGTGAGAGAGATGCTCTCTGTAATACCCCGCAGAATTAAATGCCTAATTACGGTATTTAAAAAAACGTAAATCAAAGCTTTCGCTGAGATATTCAATCAGAATGATATCGAATAATGACTTCGATTAATTACGAAGGAATGAAATCCTATTTTATATTCACTGAGAATTGTGAATTAAGGAATAAAAGTATATGAAGTATATCGGCAGTATTATTTTAACGTCGATCGAGTATCGATAGTTAAAATTCATGATATTTTCTAAGCAATTAAGCTTAGAATTAAATTCCATTATTAATGGAATAATTTAATAAAGTGATGACGATCATTTCGAGATGAGTCGATAATGAACGTTTTGCAACGTTTTCAAACGTTAACGTTTTGAGATGAAACGAAAAGCGTTTTAATCGATCAAGAAATTATAGGAATTAATTTCCTATGATTAGTATATGTAATTACAGTATTATTTAGCATTAAATCAATGCTAGATCATCAAGATTTGATAGTGACCAATTTTTCAAACGTTTGAAAACCCTAATTTTCGAACTCGATTTTTATCGCATAAAATGATGCCATTAATTTATCCTACGATATTATTTATCATCTAAACCATATGTTATGATATATATGTCTATTAATGGCATGGAGAATAAAAATTAGACCTATTACAAGTGTGAGAGCCGAGAGCTCCTAAGTGCTATAACAAAGTGTGTTGTTAATCTTCCCACTATTACATGTATCTAAGTGACATTTGATTAATTATAACCTAACTAAACCACTATTAAAATCTGATATATACATATATATGTGTAAAATTTTGTGCATGTAATGTGAGTGTAGTGTGTAGTGTAGGTGTGCATGTGTGTAGGAGGACACATGCCCCTTAGGTGTCACCACCACAAGCACCCCACTACCACCATACCTTCAGCCCTTCTCCCACACGACACTCTTCCCCCAAATTCAGAATTCAGTCATCTCCTCCCCCATTTCTCGTCTCTCTCATTGCTCTAAGGGCAGCCATAGCTCCACCCTCTTCTCGGAAGCTAGCTGCCGCTTCTTCGTCTCTCTTAAAGGTTCATCTATCTATCTTGAATTCTTGCAAATTTCGTTCTTAATATGAATAGCTACACCTTTGATCCTAGGAATGAGTAAATCCTATGCATGCATATATATATATATATATATGCATCTATGCTTGAAGTAGTTTAGATTGTGTGTATATGTGATTGCATGTTATGAATCTGGACGAACAGTGATTTTATAAAATTAATAGACTAAGTTACAGTGGTCCGATGATTGTGAATTTTTAATATGTTGAACTTATATGTGTATAATATGCTTCTGTAAAATTTAAAGGCCATCCAAATTGATTTTCTATTTTAATCGTATTTTTCGAAAGCATCGCGCAAAACTGTTAAATTGCCGTGTTCATCACCCATAGTCCGTGGCTTTATTTTTAAGTTTTGATAATGATAAAACTCTGAAATTTGGCAGAAATATAATTCAGCATGTCTAGAAGATTTCTGTAAATTTTCAGAATTTTCTAAATTTTTTTACTATTTATCACAGATTTTACAATCTAACTGCACAAAACTGTCACGGAAGTGATAGCTTGTAGTAAAATATTTTTATCTCCCAATCTATTGTGAATCATTGAGTGAGGCTTTTTCTGGATTAAACTAGACTTAAGTGGCTTTTCAATATGATTGGTCTCATTCCCAGATTCCTTATAGTGAACTCACGGTGAATTTTTAAAGTTGACGCATTACAGAAAGCTTTTTGGACAAACTGCCTTAGTGAATTTTTCCATGTAATAGGCTGTTCGAGTATGACTTTTACGTGAGATGTTCAAGCCGTTTGTAGTCCGATTTGAACTGGGTTTCTTCGTAAGAAATGTTCCTCACCATGTCTAGTTATGATCTGGAATGTTTGATCCCAAACCAAGTTTTATAGGTATACCTTTCATCGACCCAAAGTCACCTACTGGAAACTGTCCATTTCCAACTAGTCAATTTTTGACTTATGTATTTCTCGATACGTTAGATATTTTCCAGTATGGTCTTCATGAAATATGTAGTACTTGTTACAAGGTTTCGAAATTGGTAGCCTGAAGCCATTTTGGCATTGTGAGTCAAAAGTTACGAGCCTCATAAAACCCCTCATCGTTAAGCTAAAACTGAAATTTCGAAAAAATTTCTAAGTATGGAAGTCAGTTTTAGTTGCCCACTTTGAGACCCTATATCTCTAGAACACAACTATTTTGGTTTAATTCCTTCTTAGAACTTGTATTACATGTTTAGAGGTTTCAGAATGTATCTTTGTGCGAACATACGTATTCTGAATCGAGAGTTATGAATCGTCAAAATACGTCACTTGGGTTAATTTTAAGTTTGTTTTCTTGATTTTCAAACACTTAAAATTTGACTAAGTGTAGAACTCCCCTATGTTATATGGTTGATATTAATTCATATTAATGACCATAGTGTATAATAATACGCTATATGAATTTAGAAAAAATTTGGAAATCATTTGGTAATTTTGAGAATTACCGAGAGCATTAAAGGAATTATAAGGATTTTAAATCCTTTTTAATTAAAGTAATAATATATTATATGTCTAAATATTATTTTGGACATATTTGGGATTTATAAAATTTTATAAACGTAGATCACTATGTTTATAACGAAGCGTTATATTTAATAACGTTATAAATGAATAATAAGGATTTATGGATAAATGGATTAATATTTAAGAAAATATTAATAAATTTATCGATTTACGTGAAAATCGAGAATTAGGACTTTACAAAAGAAATCGATTGAAATCGATTTATAACATAATTAGTGAAATTACAATTGAAAGTCAAAATTGTTGACTTTTAAAGTCAACGTCTGAAATCGTTCGATAAATACACTATCTGGCGTAAGGTGTACTAATTAGGTAAGAAACCTCATCGAAGAAAAGATTTCATAATTGAAATCCTTATATCGAGAAACGATAAATCGTCGAACGTTTAAACCGTAAAGGTTAAAGCGATGCGGTTGAGCGTATCTCGAAGAACGAGAACTATTCAATTGAAATACGTAATTGAAAAGCGTGCGAATTCATTAAGGAATTCAGTTTATATCGATATAGAATATCGAAGTTTATTCTCGACTTTGAGAGTCTCGAAAGCGTGAACGACGTACTAAAACATCGTTTTACGTAAAGGTGTGGGCCACGGACGCGGCGGTAGACGTTGGCGAATACTCAAGTTTAAGGCGAACAATAGTCCGGTGGGCTTTACTCTACTCAAAAATAAAATGCTTTTGAAATATTTATTTACGATGCTTATTACAACTGCTTGATAAAATGTTTACATGATTACACCCAAAAATGTTTATGTTTTGTGCATGTATCCCATCCGGAATGAATGATATGAATGTGTTGGGTCGCTCCCAACTTATGAATGAAAATCGATATCGGATCTATCTTTGGAAGGACAATACAGCTAGGATTAACGTGTACACCTAAGGTGACTATGTCTTGTAAGGACGATTCACGGCGGTCGCGGCGTCGTGAGGAGGCCTCGCTACGACGTTCGACTATGATGTTATGATGAATGATGATAAGGGATATGGATCATACACACGAAGAAAATGCTGACGGCGATGATTTTAGAAATGATGAAAATATTTTAGTAAGCACAAGACATTTCAACTAAAACCGCATGTCTTTACCATGATGTGGCGATGTAATCTAAAAATGATAAAATATTTTGGCATGAGTCCATTGAGTGCATTCTTGTACTCGCCACAGCATGTTTGTTTTAAATGTGCGGTTGAGCGGATGATGGATGGGCGGTGTTGAGCAATAGAAATGTTGTCATTGAAATATTTATACCTTGATAGTACATCGTCATATGTACATATCACATGTTTTCCATTGCAAGAACTTAATTTATGTAATATAGTCCAAGAACATAAATGACATATGTATTCGTTTTTTGTTAAAAGAGTCTCCTTGTTTTATTATCCTGTTTAGAGTTATAGTCCTGTTAATCCGTACTTGGGATTTAGGGGTGTGATGATGGTATCAGGCGGTTAGCTCTTGAACCTAAAATCTCCTTTAGGGTTAAGTCTAGATTGAGTCATTAGACTTCTAGAGATCGGTGACAATGCTCAACACTCCATCACATCAAGCTCAACCGAAATGAGGTAAATGATTCTTTTTTCAAAGTTTTGAAAATTAGCTTTGGCAAGACGAATGTTTATGAAATTATTTTCTCGGTTTTGAAGCGAAAAGTTGAAAGTGAAATAAATTTTAAGTGAAATGAATGTTATGTGAATTTATTTAAAGTGAAATTTATTGCAAAAGTGCAAATGAAATATTATGTTGTGAAGTGAATGATAATTGAAATAATCTTTCAAAAGAAATGAAAGCTATGAGAAAGGTTGAGAATGAATGTTGTGACAAATGATTTGTCGAAAGTTATGAAAAGAAGGAGGATATAAGAAAGATGATGACAATGATATGAGAAAGTTTTGGTATGATGTGCGAAGATGAAATGTTTGAATTTCGGATTGTAATAAGGGTTCATTATTATGAACAAAGTTATGTTATTCATGTTTTAAAATGATTAAGATTGGACATTGATTTGTCAAATATGATATGTTGGATTCTTGAAATTCAACGAAATACGTCTTGTACAAATGAGCTACGTAGGAATATTCAAGTTTTAATTGATCTCAAAGTTGATTATGATGATGAGCATGCTAGTTCAATGAACATAGACTTTATAGGACGCATGATCCTTTTCTACGAAAGAACATAGAAGTAAGAATTTCCTTCAATTATAAGAACAAGTTTAGTGATGGATTTAAGACCTTCATTCCATCTTGAGTGTAGAAAAGCAAAAGATCTATCTGAAATTGTTCGACCTCGGCCTCTCGCGACGATCGACTTTGACTTGAGAATTTGTAACATCGAATTTGACATGTCGACTTAGGTAGCCTGTCGATCTCGGCATCGGTATGACTCTTTACTACCTCGGCATTGATAGCGGCGTGCGACCTTGGTGTCGGCATCGCTTATGACCTCAGCGCGAACGCGTGTAAATTTCCCACTGTGCGGTGATTTTGTTTGACTAGTTCTTGATCGTGTGAACTCCGATTTACGTATGGTTTTCGCCTACGTGCTCTAATGCACTGTACTTCATTTCATATGAAGGACCAAATTCCTGATTCCTACTCCAGAATTCATGAGAATCAGTTGAAGTTAGTTCTACGATTTGAAAAGAGTAAAGACATTATAGTATGATCTGAATCCTAGAATGTTACTAAGAAAGTAAGATCTTGATGTACAAGTAGAACCTTGACATACATGAGAACTTTGTTGATGACCTATTACGGGTATATAAACTTTCAAATTATATCCATTACCCAATTTACGTCATTGAATTTAACTCTATGACCTAGTTCGATTGAGAAATCATTTGAGTTTCTCACTTCTTCGAAGAAAACTTCCAACTCAAAATTTACAAAGTGTCCTTTTGAACCTAAAGCCTGTGTGACCGAGAATATGATTGTGACGGTCCGCCAGCCCATATGACCAAAGAAATCTCGATGAGTCGTCATTACGGTCTTGGACCCTAGATCCCCATTTCTTGATCCAAAGAGCATCTTGATTCAAATATTAAAAGATGTTATTCTAATTTGTGAGACGGTACCTCACGTAAGTAGTCGTGATAATTTCTTCTCGACTCTTGAAACCATCAAGTATGATGAAGGTTGACTTACTTTATCACCTAAGAGCGAATTAGTAAAGCGATAGATGTTGGGCATGAAATAGGTTGACTTATCTCAGTCACCTAAAAGTTTCAGATCAGTAAAGTGATAGACATCAAGAAATTATGATGTAAAGAAAATCTCGATGAGACGAGATATTTTTCCTATGGCACACATGATGTGATGACCCTTGATGGGGTTAACAAAGAATGATAACAATAAAGTTATACCATCATACGACTGTTATGATAACAAAGTTATGAATAAGATACTTTTTAGCATTGAATGCAAAGAGTAAAAGTAAAGAAAAGTATATAATATCTGTGGGATATTAATTTCCCTTATTATGTCATGACGAGAGCGATTACAACTTATCTTTAAGATAGTTGGATGTCCTTGAAACCTCGTTAGTAGGTTAGACATGTTTAAAAGAATAAAGATGCATGAAAAAAAAAATATTCTTATCAAAGAATATATTTATATAAGGAAATGATAGCGTCTCGAACAATAAATCTTCGCCTATACCTCGATCAATGAGATTATGCTTGAGCATAATCGATTCAAATAATGAAACTTGGTTGGACGAATGATAATAAGATTTAGAGATCATAATCATTGAGATGTGTGAATAGCTAGGATATCCCTAGTATGTGAACTAAGTATGGAGGAAATAACTCAAAGTCGAGACATGGTAACGAGATGCTTAGAATTAAGTTATGGTGTCTGAATGTACTACCTACCAAATGATAGCGGTTCTAGTCATGGGCGAAGTATATGACAATGATAAGCGGTTCATTTAGTCACGAACCAGCCTGGCGGTGCGCTAGGATGTGCTCTCGATGACCAGCGGCGCCGAGAAGGCGGCGGCAGCGACCCGTGCCAGCGAAACTGGCGTCGAAATTCAGGGCGATTCTCGCGACCGATTCGTAATAGCTAGCGACCGCTAGCCAGTCGCGAGTTCAGTGACGCAAGAAAAGCGGCCGGCGAAATAGCGTCGCGAGACATACTAGCGATCGCCTTAGCGATCGCGAGGCGACCAGCGGCGGCGGCGGGGAAAGTGGGGTTTCAGCACTATAAATAAGGGATCACCCGCTTGTGCTCCCGCCGAGACCCAACCACGCCCGGACCTAGTTTTCTTGATTTTCCTCAGTTTTCCATTCTTTGTCTTTAATCTTCATTTAGTTTAATTCTAGTATTGTTTTTCGTTGTTCTAGTTTAGTTTATCGTTTACGTTATCGATCGGAGCGTTTTGTCCGATCGTTTTCCTTTGTTTCCGTTCATTCGCTTGGATTGGATTGAGACCAACCTTTGTTCATCAAGCCTTCCTACGGGTTTATATATTTAATTTGTTTTATGGTTAGTCGTATTTCATTCGTTTATTATATAAGCTAGTTTTCTATTCTAATCCTAGGGTTTGCGATTCGATCCTATATGTTGTGAGTTATCGTTATTTACCTTCGAGGCATGATTCATGATTCATGGTGCTTATTTATGTGTTGATTTCTAATCAATCTTGATGCATATCTAGTTGCCGATTAATGGCGTAGCTGTATTAATTGTCAATCGATCTTGAATGCATGATATGATTAAGCCTTGAGTAAATGGCGAGATAGAGACGATCGTAGGAAGCATATTCTTAGTGATCCTTTTGGAGTTGTTTTTTCCTCTAGAGGCGTAAGCGTGATAGGAAAATTAGTAATCAGCCGCCTTGTAAATGTCTTGAAGTTGTTGGTTATATATGTGATCTTACATCTTATGCGGATTAAAGCGGTTAGTAATAGCGGGATAAACATCGTTGTGGATAGGATTGGTGCATCCTAGGGTTAGTTTTTTCTTCATAGTTATCTTTAGTGTTTTTATTGCGTTATTTATATTTCTGTTTGGTTTCCTTTGCTTTGGATTAATTTGAGCCCTAAAACCTCCCTTTATACGTGCTTGAATAATGATGAATAGTCGTTGAGCTAGCTTCATGTTTCGTGATACAATCTACGTGGATCGATGCTTAACACCCCATACTTACACTTTTACGTGTGAAAGGAGCGATCAAATTTTAGGCGCCGTTAGGGAAGTTATTGAATCATAGGAATAATTTGTGATTTGGATTTATTAATTCAAGTTATATATATTATATTATATTTATTTATTTTTGTCGATTAAATTCTCTCTTTCTCGGGTGGTTTATCGTTGAAGATCTGGGGACCTCTGAAATATTATTAGATCCAGGATCGAAAGTTCTCGAAGGAGAAGAGGGCGAGAAGGCAGGGCTGCAATGGCGGACAATCCATGAGCAGGAGGCATTCTCCGAGCAAGTAGCACGCATCCTAGGCGGCTGCTGCGAGATCGGCGTCGGATGGCGAACATGGAATCATTGTCCTGCTCGGAGGAAGACCTCGAACCACATGTATCGACATCCCGCAGGAGCGGTTCAAGGCGGTTGGGGCCCTTGCGTGGCGAGCTCAACCGTACGATCGGTATGGTCGAGGAGGCGGTTTGGGGGAGGCGAAAAGACCAATGCAAATCTCGAGACTTTTCTCGATGCACCATCAAGCGAATGGGGTGCCATATCGGTGTACGAATGTACTACCAAAGGCAACAAATCACCGCAGTTCTGGTGGGTGACATGGCGGGCGAGGAGCATACCAAGCCATACGGGCTTCAATATTGATTGATTGAGCGGGAAGCCAGTCTCGGACGTGATCGGCGATTGGTTGTGAGACCAACAATTGACAACGAATCAGGCGTCGGCGGAAGATAAATCACTTGGGTCAGCAACACATAAGATGTTGGAGAATCAAATTGAAAATAGCGTGAGTAAATGCCTTTGACGGGCCAATTTCAGGAGTAACAGGTGAACCCAAAGAGTCGATCGGTATGGTCGAGGAGGTTTGGGGAGGTCACGACAATGATAGCGGTTCTAGTCACGAAGTGGAAATGAAGTATAACGAAAGTAAGATTTCTTTCAAATACCATGCTCATGAAAGCAGATAAAAGTCGAAAATAGCGGAAGAAATTACGAGCTATACAATTAGATAGTTCACGATATGACATAAGTTTCGAAATGTTATGACTTCGATAAGTAAGGTAATTCCTTGAAGTAAGGAAGCGGATTAAGAAATAGATTCATTATTTTGAAATGAATCTTAATACCTAAGTTATAATGACACAAACGCTTCTTGTGTAACTTAATAGTTAACAAGCAAGATAGTTTCTATAGATCTTCAAAGGAAATACATCGAGAGAACACGGAAAAGATTCACATGGAAGGATCTTAAGGTGGACCTAATTGTAAATCTTACCCCATATTTTTGTGACGATCAATATAGTGAGGTATTAAGTATCTCGACATGGAAATGAAGAAATCATTAAGTGTCGAGAAAATGGTAAAGATATTTGACGTCGAGGTAAAAGTATAATACATCCCGATGGACAAAGGATTTTATCTTATGCGAAAATGCATGATGAATCAATAAAAGATTAAGAAGAAATGACTATATCCAAAAGGGATATTACAAGCGATGGCGCTAAAGGCCAAGTCAAGGATTTCTCTAGAGAGGAGTTTAAAGTAGGGATATATGAAATATATTCCTAAGATCGATAAAGTGAAAGGGAATTAAATCATTCATCTTGGATTAGAAATGAATGATAGTGATAGAGACATGACGATCTCTACGATAAGATTTCATTATTGAAATATATCAATATCAAAGTATAGGTTGATGTAAACCTAACCATGAATGCTATTAGTAAAAGCATAACGATACTAATACCGAGAAGTATAGGGTGAATGAAATGACGAAGACCATAGCGAGGAACATAATGTCCCAATGGAAAGGACAATGGCATATGAAATAGACATTTACTTGAATAAACGGAACACCGTAGACCAAAGCCTTTACCTTGCATCAGCAGAACAAGCAGAACCAAAAGGCGTAATATGTATGAGGAAAATTTCGAGAATAGCCATAAGATTTTGTTCAATTTAGGTGCTTGAGCTTTTGACATCGCACAAGTATGCGTGAAGCGATAGAACCCAACTCGGGGTGTGGCGAATCGAAATGAAAATCCCTTACATGCGAAATTTTGACCATCATGAAGTGTCGCTCAAGCTCGAAATCGAACCTAGAATCGCCTAAAGTGTTATCCAATGATTTGGATCATTATATCTATGTGGAGCGTAGATATAATTTTAGAAACAAAGTTTGAAATGGCTGTCATTCATGTGATTAGTGACCGGGCCTAGCCTTTCCGTTAGAGGTTTCACTGACGACAGAATATCGGTGCCCACCGTTAGCCTATCGAATATCTTTAAGGCAACATCTGTTGAAGATGTAAAGCGTAAAATGAGTATTAGGATAAGTGTCATGAGTCGTGTCACAAGTAGTCTACAGGTTATATCGTCTTAGGTGTATAATTCATTAAGAGATCCTTCTTGTTTAGAAATCCCTCCATTGCTTAAATTAAGTCGGTTTATCTAAAAATATCCGTTTCTGATGACAAGAAAAGGGAGTTTAACGGTGAAGTTAACCCCAAGGCCTACAAGTTTATAACTCACACGAGCGTATCGGCTCTTTTAATATGAACTAGGAATGAATTTAGAAACAGTCTTGAAGAAATTTTGCACCTCGGATGGATACTTGTAACTATAGAGTGTTAAGTGAGGATGGTATCCAACGACTTATCGATCATTTACCAACGGATCGCGAAATTTTGCAAAAGAAGTATCGAAAGAATAATTTCTCCATGAGAAAATTCCAAAGTGCAGGTAGACTTACGGGTTTGTCGATAGGCTCAAGTATACATATAGTGCGTGGAAACTACACCTACAGTACTTGTCCCGGACCTCGACAAGTTACACAACACGGCATAAAGGGTGGTTGTACCACGATGTTCCAAGCGCCCCCACGTCTGTCATTGTCAATTATACCGAAAGAGGCGAGAATGGCAAAAGGACGGGATCTTATCGCCTCGCGGATTAGGAGAATTACCGCCACCAACCCAACCATACTTTCGATAAAAGTAACACCAACTTCTAGTATTGAAGAAGAAGCGGGAACAACACCACGGCTCTGCGAAGAGAATGATCGTCGGGAGTATGAAAACTAAAGCGTCTGAAGGCAAGTTTCCAAGGGAGATGCGACTCAACAAAGGTCACTCAAAGACATAGAATCTTAGGATCCTATGAGACTTATATGTAAATAATGGTTTATGATGAAAATGATGTGATTATAATATGTAAAATAAGCGTGGTTTGGAAGAGTTTATGAATATGGTGAAGAAGTGTCAAAGTTTTGAGTGTAAAAGAGCTAGGCAGCTTGTAATCGAGTCATTTCGGTGAACCGACCCTCGTAAGTAATGTATGAAAAGTCCTCACCGAGGCATTATGATGTAATATTATGAGGTCTTGAAGAATGGTATCCAAATACGAAATGAATTGTTCGAATAAAATATGGTTACTATGAGATAATAGTTACGTCATTCGGACTAACGATGCACCATACCTTGTTTATGAACCTCAAAATCGAGTGTTTCACACATACCTAGATAATTTTATCTCAATCCTCATAGATGATGTTCTTATCTATTCAAAGGACGAGAAAGAACATAAAGAAAATCGAAGGCTGTCTTACGACTTTTAAGAGCGGGGCAAAATTTTGCCAAGTACAGTTTTGTAAATTTCGGCTTAAAGGAGAAATATTCCTCAGGCACATAGTGTCTTTAGAAGAAAACAATGTAAATCTGACAAAGGACAAAACAATTAAAGATGAAAGACGTCAATGACCTAAAATAAGATCAGGAATTTTATAGATTGATTAACTACTATTAGAGATCCATTAAGAACTCTCTAAGGTAACAAGACCAATAAGATAGTTACCCCAAAATAAAATCAAAATTTCATGGATTAATGAAAGAAAGGCTATGTATTAATATGAGAAAGATAATAACTTATGCATCACAATGACTTAGGCCACATGAATATAATTTCTCAACTCATGACTTGGAATAATGTGATGAGTATAAATACGAAGTCTTGGAAATTTCACTCCTATATCAATAAATTAAGAACCCTTCACAATTTACAAAAGTTTGAACTTATGCTTGAGCAAAGAAACTTGGATACGAGGATAGGAAAGATGACATGAATCGGTAAAGATTATAATTGTGATAAATAATCACCTAAGGAAGGGTAATGTAGAATCTAATGCCTAAGATATAAAATTCATTCTAAATCATGGTATGTCCTTATAGAAAGAAAACTCATCGAAAGGTTAAGAAAACGAGAGCGAAATAGTCGAGAAATCGAGGACGAACGTAAGTGGTACCCTCACAACCAAGGTGAAATATGACTAAAAGAAAATGAAGATGGAATAGAATACAAATTAAAATAAGGAATGAAGAGCTAAATGATATTTTAAGGAGCTGACGGTGTTTTATTGTCTAAGAGAGATATACATATATTTCAAGCAATAATAAGCTTAGAAATGAAACCAAGAATGAATTTCACGATCCTTCTCATACCGCCCAACCGAGGCATTTTAAGTGACATTGTGAATTATGAAAGGTTAGATAGGAAGGAATGAGATAAGATATAACCACATTGTCGAGCGATTCTCGGTTATCAACAAGTAAATGCATTGTATCAAAGGCCTTATAAAGAGTATAATCTCTAGAACTACATGAATGGAAATAGAATGATATAGAAATAGATCTTGTGATGATTTTCCAAAGTCGTAAAGTTGCACTACTATATGGCTAGTAGTGGATTGACTACCAATTATGTTTTGTCTCTGCCTATTCGGATGACTCATAGATCCGATAAGTTAGCTCGATCGTACATAAAGGAAATCTTATATTTACAAGGAGTACTAGAACCTATCGCTTGAGATAGAGACACCAAGAGTACCCTAGATTTTGAACTAACTCACAAAAAAGTTAGACACGAGGCGAGCCTTAACATAGATGTCCACTCACGGATAGATAAACAATCGGAAAAGACAATCCAATGTTTAAGGATACAAGGGAACATAAGTGTTAGATCAAAGTGTAAGTGGGAGCGTGTTGTACCACTTGGTAAGTTTACGTCGACCATAACTACAAAATAACGATCAATATAGCCTTATGAGGCATATTGCGGAAGTAGTATTGACCACCACTTTATTGTAACAAAGTAGGTGAAAAAGGTATAAAGTCCCCGACGTCGTAGCGAAGCGATGAGATATCCGCCTGATAAGGCGAAGAATAAGAAAAGCTCGGGACGGACAAAGTCTTGCTGTTGTCACGTAAATTTGAACTGCATTTCAAATGCGAATTAAAGTTTCTTAAGATTTCTCCATCTAGAGAAATTATAAGTTTAGATATAAGAATGTTGAGATCACGTTTTATATGACCTTACGAGCTCCTAACAATGATAGGCCTAGTAGCCTATAGCTTGGTACTTCCACCACATTTGGGGGAAAGTACGAAATGTTTTCCTCGTGTCACAGTTAAGGAAATACGAAAATTACCCAATTCACGTTAACCATCATGATGACGTGACCTTTGACTCAGATGAGTTATGATGAAAATCTACGACTAATTTGATCGTACGATTCAACGATTAATGAATCAAGTATGGATCTTTAATGAAAATCAAGGAACCATGAACAAAAAGAAAGCACGTGGAAGCTATGATGTTATGACATTAAGATACCCATACTTTATGAGGTATGCAAATTTCGGGACGAAATTTCTTTTAAGGGGGGTAGGATGTAATACCCCGCAGAATTAAATGCCTAATTACGGTATTTAAAAAAAAAAACGTAAATCAAAGCTTTATTGAGATATTCAATCGAATGATATCGAATAATGACTTGATTAATTACGAAGGAATGAAATCTATTTTATATTCACGAGAATTGTGAATTAAGGAATAAAAGTATATGAAGTATATCGGCAGATTATTTTAACGTCGATCGAGTATCGATAGTTAAAATTCATGATATTTTCTAAGCAATTAAGCTTAGAATTAAATTCCATTATTAATGGAATAATTTAATAAAGTGATGACGACCATTTCGAGATGAGTCGATAATGAACGTTTTGCGCGTTTCAAACGTTAACGTTTTGAGATGAAGCGAAAAGCGTTAATCGATCAAGAAATTATAGGAATTAATTTCCTATGATTAGTATATGTAATTACAGTATTATTTAGCATTAAATCAATGCTAGATCATCAAGATTTGATAGTGACCAATTTTTCAAACGTTTGAAAACCCTAATTTTCGAACTCGATTTTATCGCATAAAATGATGCCATTAATTTATCCTCGATATTATTTATCATCTAAACCATATGTTATGATATATATGTCTATTAATGGCAAGGAAAATAAAAATTAGACCTATTACAAGGGTGAGAACCGAGAGCTCCTAAGTCTTTATAACAAAGTGTGTTGTTAATCTTCCCACTATTACATGTATCTAAGTGACATTTGATTAATTATAACCTAACTAAACCACTATTAAAATCTGATATATATACATATATATGTGTAAAATTTTGTGCATGTAATGTGAGTGTAGTGTTTAGTGTGGGTGTGCATGTGTGTGAGAGACACATGCCCTTAGTGTCCCCACCACAAGCACCCCACTACCACCATACCTTCAGCCCTTCTCCCACACGACACTCTTCCCGCCCAAATTCAGAATTCAGTCATCTCCTCCCCCATTTCTCATCTCTCTCTCATTGCTCTAAGGGCAGCCATAGCTCCACCCTCTTCTCGGAAGCTAGGCGCAGCTTCTTACGTCTCTCTTAAAGGTTCATCTATCTATCTTGAATTCTTGCAAATTTAGTTCTTAATATGAATAGCTACACCTTTGATCCTAGGAATGAGTAAATCCTATGCATGCATATATGTATATATATGCATCTATGCTTGAAGTAGTTTAGATTGTGTGTATATGTGATTGCATGTTATGATCATAACATGCAATCACATATACACACAATCTAAAATTAATAGACTAAGTTACAGTGGTACGATGATTGTAAATTTTTAATATGTTGAACTTATATGTGTCTAATATGCCTCTGTAAAATTTCAAGGCCATCCAACTTGATTTGCTATTTTAATCGTATTTTGCGAAAGCATCGCGCAAAACTGTGAAATTTCCGTGTTCATCACCCATAGTCCGTGGCTTTATTTTTAAGTTTGGCAAATGATAAAACTCTAAAATTTGGCAGAAACATAATTCAGCATGTCTAGAATATTTATGTAAATTTTCAGAATTTTCTAAAATTGTTTACTATTTATCACAGATTTTACAATCTTACTGCACAAAACTGTCACGGAAGTGATAGCTTGTAGTAAAATATTTTTATCTCCCAATCTATTGTGAATCATTGAGTTAGGCTTTTTCTGAATTACACTATACTTAAGTGGCTTTTCAATATGATTGGTCGCATTCCCAGATTCCTTATAGTGAACTCACGGTGAATTTTTAAAGTTGACGCATTACAGAAAGCTTTTTGGACAAACTGCCTTAGTGAATTTTTCCATGTAATAGGCTGTTCGAGTATGACTTTTACGTGAGATGTTCAAGCCGTTTGTAGTCCGATTTGAACTTGGGTTTCTTCGTAAGAATGTTCCTCACCATGTCTAGTTATGATCTCGAAAGTTTGATCCCAAACCAAGTTTTATAGGTATACCTTTCATCGACCCAAAGTCACCTCTGGAAGCTGTCCATTTCAACTAGTCAACTTTGGACTTATGTATTTCTCGATCGTTAGATATTTTCCAGTATGGTCTTCATGAAATATGTAGTACTTGTTACAAGGTTTCAAATTGGTAGCCTGAAGCCATTTTGGAATTGTGAGTCAAAAGTTACGAGCCTCATAAAACCCCTCGTCGTTAAGCTAAAACTGGAAATTCTGAAAAAATTTCTAAGTATGGAAGTCAGTTTGAGTTGCCCACTTTGAGACCCTATATCTCTAGAACCACAACTCTTTTGGATTTAATTCCTTCTTAGAACTTGTATTACATGTTTAGAGGTTTCCAGAATGTATCTTTGTGCGACCATATACGTATTCGAATCGAGAGTTATGAATCGTCAAAGTATGTCACTTGGGTTAATTTTAAAATTTGTTTTGCGATTTTCAAACACTTAAAATTTGACTAAGTGTAGAACTCCCCTATGTTATATGGTTGATATTAATTCATATTAATGACCATAGTGTATAATAATACGCTATATGAATTTAGAAAAAAATTGGAAATCATTTGGTAATTTTTGAGAATTACCGAGAGCATTAAAGGAATTATAAGAATTTTTAAATCCTTTTTAATTAAGAGTAATAATATATTATATGTCTAAATATTATTTTGGACATATTTGGGATTTATAAAATTTTATAAACGTAGATCACTATGTTTATAACGAAACGTTATATTTAATAACGTTATAAATGAATAATAAGGATTTATGGATAAATGGATTAATATTTAAGAAAAATATTAATAAAGTTCATCGATTTACGTGACAAATCGAGAATTAGGACTTTACAAAAAGAAATCGATTGAAATCGATTTATAACATAATTAGTAAGAAATTACGATTGAAAGTCAAAATTGTTGACTTTTAAAGTCAACGTCTTTAAATCGTTCGATAAATACACTAATCGTGTAAGGTGTACTAATTAGGTAAGAAACCTCATTAGTAAGAAAAGATTTCATAATTGAAATCCTTATATCGAGAAACGTATAAATACGTCGAACGTTTAAACCAGAAAGGTTAAAACGATACGGTTGAACGTATCTCGAAGAACGAAAACTATTCAATTGAAATACGTAATTGAAAAGCGTATCGAATTCATTAAGGAATTCAGTTTATATCGATATAGAATATCGAAGTTTATTCTCGACTTTGAGAGTCTCGAAAGCGTGAGCGACGTACTAAAACATCGTTTTACGTAAAGGTGTGGGCACGCGACGCGACGGCCGGACGTTAGCGAATACTCAAGTTTAAGGCGAACAATAGTCCGGTGGGCTTTACTACTACTCAAAATAAAATGTTTTTGAAATATTTATTTACGATGCTTATTACTACTGTTGATAAAATGTTTACATGATTACCTGCCAAAAATGTTTATGTTTTATGTATGTATCCTATCCGGAATGAATGATATGAATGATATGAATGTGTTGGGTCGCTCCCAACTTATGAATGAAAATCGATATCGGATCCTATGCTGGAAGGACAATACCTGGCTAGGATTAACGTGTACACCTAAGGTGACTATGTGCTGTAAGGACAATTCACGGCCGGTCACGGCGTCGTAGAGGGAGGCCTCCTTCACGACGTTCGACTATGATGTTATGATGAATGATGATAAGGGATATGGATCATACACACTAAGAAAATGCCCGGCGGCGATGATTTTGAGAATGATGAAAATATTTTAGTAAGCACAAGACATTTTCAACTAAAACCCTCGTGTCTTCATACACACACTGAAGGCCCATCACGAGACATCTGCCGGGACCGTGCGGCATGGCTCGCGTGGCAACGCTGAGCCGAGAAATGGCACCACGCCGGTGTCGGGCGAGCGACACGAGACACGGGGACTTTGCGATGGGAGTTGGCATTGGGCGAGACATGCCGGGACCGTGCGGCATGGTTGGTGTGCGGTGCTTGGGGCCGAAATGGCACCACGCAGGGTGTCGAGCGGGCGACACGAGACACGAGACTTGGCGATGAGTGTTGGCATTGGACGAGGGCGTGCGGGCACGTGAAATGAAGTTCGCGCACGGTTGGCGCGAGATCGGACGAGGGCCGGCGATGGGCGTCGCGGGTCGAGGTCGAGGCATGTCACATCGGGGCAGCGGTATTGTCGGTGCGGCGCTACTCCACGCGGGCGACGTGGGGCGCGAAATGCGGGCGACGTGGGGCGGATTGCGGCGACGGGGCGCCGACACGGCGGTGCCACGCGTTAGGGGGATCGACCCACAGCGCCGGGCTCTTGTGCGATGCGGGTTGCGGGCGGTTTTATGCGAATCCGCCCACTACTTGCGGTTGAGCAAGTTGAGCCAAAAGAGCATAATCGACGGATATAGGCGGTTATGGACGGTTTTGGGCTAGTGGTGGGGCCTTGTCCACCACATATAGGCGAGTTAGAGCCTATGAGCCGCACGATTGATGTGTGCAAGCAGCATTCCTTTGTATTTGTGTTGAATAATATAAGGGTTGGGCGTGAGTTAGCAAGTAAGTAATGTGTGCTTTACGTTATCTATCCGCTGCGTAGTAAAGCTTGCTTGTACGAAAACATAACTCGGGAACCTCGAACTTGGGAAGTGTGGGAAACACGAGAGTTCGGTGAGGGGAAAGGGCTGGTCGATTGTGGGCGACAATCGGCGCCATTACGGGGAAAAATTTCTACGTGACGAAAAACCCGTAACAATTTGGTATCAGAGCCAGGTTCGAAAGACTTGGTGCGCGGCGGGCCTTGCTGCGAAGGGAAAATCCAGGTTCTGTTGTGTCGGACTTTGTTCTGTGTTAGATTCGTGTGCGGAAAGGTAAGGCAGCCTTGTTCGTGACGAAGGAAGTCGCTGGGAAGATGGTGACTAATCAAGAGCACTTGGCTCTTGTGGAACGTGTCGGACGGTTGGAGAAAATGCTAGGCGAGCCACCAGAGACATCGGTGCAGGTGTCGGTTTCTCAACGCATCCGAGATGCGGAAGAGGCGTTGGAAAAACTCGGGAAGACGACGGGTGAATGGCCTTCGTTGCTTGATGCTCGGATTGGCTTGTGTGATGAAGAGTCGCTAACTCGACACAAGCAATCGACATCAAGATTGAAGAATTCTCGATGACTTGCAAATGATGAAGCTGGCGCTACGTAGTATGGACGAGCGGCCTGTGTCAAAGGTGAAAGTGCCGGAGCCAAAGCCGTTCGAGGGAGCTCGAAGTTCAAAAGAGCTTGAAAACTTCTTGTGGGATATGGAAAATTATTTCGCGCATCGCATATCCGGGAAAACGAAGGTTTCGATCACAAGTATGTATCTCGTTGGGGCCGCCAAGTCGTGGTGGCGGTCTGGGGTGTCGGCGGATGAAAACGCAGCGAGATGGGATCGAACGTGGGAGACCTTGAAGAAAGAATTGAAGGATCGTTCTTGCCGTGCAACTCCTCGTGGTTGGCGGGCGGGCGCTATGCCAATTGAAACACTGCTGGGTCGGTTCACGAGCACGTGAAGGAATTCGCCTTACTACTGACGTGAGGATATGTCCGAGGAGGACAAATTATTCAATTTCCGGCGGGTTGCAGACGCATGGGCACATGCCGAGTTGAATCGGCAAGGCGTTAGAGACTTGTAATCTGCCATAGCGGCTGCGGATGGTCTGATCGACTTTCGAGTTGTGGGAATGGTCGAGTCAGCGGGCTCGAGCAAGGCTAAGGACAATGGGAAGAAGGCAAAGGGCGGATGGAAGGGGAAGAATTCTAGATTCGACCATGCTGGCGGAAGTGATTCGGAGGAATCGAGTCATGAGCCCACCGAAAGGCAAACGAAGCGGGGATGCTTTCATTGCAACGGTGACCATTTCAAGAGGAATTGTCCGAAGTTAAAAGGGAAATTGAATGCGATTGTGTCGACGGACGAAGATGAGTCCGTGATGCCTCGGATGGGATCGCTGCAGTTAGTCAATTCGCTTGTTGTTGTTAATGAGGAAACGACTGAGGTTGATGCAGTGGAGATCGAAAGTGTGGAAGATGACTTTGACCGTGAGTTGTCGGAGTGCATGGGGCGAGTTTATGCCTATCGGCCGCCATGGATGCGAGATGGTGTGATGTCGATGTTGAAGGCGGGCCAAGACGACGGGGACGTCTAACTTAGGTCCGGCGGTTTGTTACACCGCGAAAGGCCACCGCCGAGACATGTCGGGACCGTCGCGGCATGGCTCGGGTGGCGGCGCTGGAGCCGAGAATGGCACCACACCGGGTGTCGGGCGGGCGACACGAGACACGGGACTTTGCCGATGGAGTTGGCATTGGGCGAGACATGCCGGGACCGTGCGGCATGGTTCGGTGGCGGTGCTGGGGCCGAAATGGCACCACGCCGGGTGTCGGCGGGCGACACGAGACACGGGGACTTGGCGATGAGTGTTGGCATTGGACGAGGGCGTGCGGGGCACGTGAATGAAGTCGGCGCTGGTTGGCGCGAGATCGGACGAGGGTCGACGATGGGCGTCGCGAGGCCGAGGCGAGCATGTTGGCGCGGGGCGCGCGTATTGTGCGGGTGCGGCAGCTACTCCACGCGGCGACGTGGGGCGCGAAATGCGGCGACGTGGGGCGGATTGCGGCGCGTGGGGCGCCGACACGAGGCGGTGCCATCGCGTTGGGCGATCGACCGCGCGGGCTGCTGTGCGATGCAGGCGGTTGCGGGCGGTTTTATGCGGAAACCGCCCACTACTTGGCGGTTGAGCCAAGTTGGAGCCAAAGAGCATAATCGACGGATATAGGCGGTTATGGACGGTTTTGGGCTAGTGGTGGGGCCTTGTCCACCACATATAGGCGAGTTAGAGCCTATGAGCTGCACGAGTTGATGTGTGCAAGCCAAGGCATTCCTTTGTATTTGTGTTGAATAATATAAGGGTTGGGCGTGAGTTAGCCCGTAAATGTGTGTGTGCTTTACGTTATCTATCCGCTGCGTAGTAAAGCTTGCTTGTACGAAAACATAACTCGGGGAACCTCGAACTTGGGAGAGTGTGGGAAACACGAGAGTTCGGTGAGGGGAAAGGGCTGGTCGATTGTGGGCGACAATCGGCGCCATTACGGGGAAAAAATTTCTACGTGACGAAAAACCCGTAACACTTACCATGATGTGGCAGTGTAATCTAAAAAAATGATAAAATGTTTTTGGCATGAGTCCACCGAGCATTCTTGTACTCAGCCCGCATGTTTGTTTTAAATGTACAAAGTTGAGAGCATGATGGATGGAGCAGTGTTGAGCAATAGGAATGTTGTCAAATATTTATACCTTGATAGTACATCGTCATATGTACATATCACATGTTTTCCGCTGCAAGAACTTAATTTATGTAATATAGTCCAAGAACATAAATGACATATGTATTACGTTTTTGTTAAAAGAGTCTCCTTGTTTTATTATCCTGTTTGAGTTATAGTCCTGTTAATCCGCACTTGGGATTTGGGAACATTACACTCTCGGTTTTCTTGGAGCAGAAAATGGGAGAGAGTGAAGTGTGTTGTGTTCAAAAATTGTTTGGAGAGTGTATAATGAGAGTGGGGTGAAGGGGAAGGGTCTCACCTATCATCTCTTCTCTCTCTCTCTCGATTTTGGCTAGAAATGGGGGCAAAAATCTGCAGCACATTGGGAGTGTAATAGTGATGATTGAAGAGTGTTTAAGGAGCTCTTCATGTATTGGTCCATTTAAAAAGGAATCCCATGCTTTGTTGTGTGATGATGGGCGACGGCTAGGAGAGGTTTTAGGGGGCTGATTTATTTTTTTGTTACACATAATACATTGTAATAATCATATTATAAGTCATAGATATATAATACATGTCATAAAAATAATTAAACCACAATATATGCACAATTCGAAATTACCGATAGTGATTATTGAAAAATAGGATTAAAAATATAAATTACACCTATTATTGATACTCATGTCAATTTCGATCAAAATATACACATATATATCATAATATATGATTTAGATATTAAATAATATCATAGGATAAAATAATAGCACATTTCAAGCACAAAACCTAAGTTTCGAAATTTTAGGGTTTCGAAATTTATATATTGAAACCATCGAGTTCTATGTCTTAAAAATTTGATTTTAATGCTTAATAATATCCATATATATCATAATATATAGTTTAGATACCATAGGTTAATTTAATGGTATCATTTCATGTGAAAAACTATAGTTTAGAAAACTAGGTTTCAATAGTAACATTCAAGTCATCGAGTTTTAATAACTCAAAAAAATTGATTTTAAATAATTAATAATACTGTAATTATATAAATTAATAATAGGAAATTAATTATAATAATTTCGAGCATTAAACTCATTTTTCAAAACGCTCTCAGACGCCGACGCTCAAAACGCCTCAAAACGCTCAAAATTGACTCATCTCAAAATAGTCGCAGAAGTTCATACTTACTAAATAAATAAATATCATTTAATATTGAGAAAGATATGGAATTCAATTCCCGCCCATCGCCGTAAATTTCCATAAAGTGTCGACGCTCGATCTGCTGTTCGACGTTAAAATAATACTACCGTATTATTTCATAAATTTCAATTCCGCACTTGACAATCCTTAGTGAATTATAAAAAGGAATTCGTTATATACACACTGAACCGAAATACAATTCGATGTCATACATATAAGAATATTCGGGAAAAACCCTAATTACGGGTTTAGAATACCGTAATCGTATGTTCGTTTCTTTGGAATATTACATTATTAGTGGGAGATTTAATGATATAAAATCTGAATTACATAGAATATATATATACAAGAGTGGAAATAATTAAAACATACATTTGGTTACACATATACATAGTTCACGACATTTATGTCCTAACATAGGTTAAATTTTATTTTTCATGCCAAACATAGATATATAGATCATAGTATATGAATTAGATGATAATTAATATCATAGGATAATTAAAAGACGTTATTTTATGAAGAAAACCTAGTTTTCTAAAATTTGGGGTTTTCAAAACTAGGTTTTGATTTTTATTAATTCTAACGCTCACATTGTTTAAATGCTTAATAATACTGTAATTACATAAAAATATCATAGGAAATAAATTCCTATAATTTCTTGATCATTAAAACCATCTTTCATTTTATCTCTAAACGTTAACGTTTGAAAACGTCTCAAAACGTTACGTATCGACTCATCTCGAAATGGTCGTGATAATTTCGTAATCACTTTACTAATATAAATCATTAATAAAGGAATAAAATTCTAAGCTTGATTGCTTAGAAAATTTTATGAAATTTCAACTGTCGATACGCAAATTGACGTTAAAATATACCCCGATAAACGTTATAGTCTTCGATTCTTAAATTCACGATTTTCAGTGAATTTATAACAAGAATTCATTCCTTTGTAAGATAGATCGAATTCATATTCGATCTCGGTGATCGGATTTCACAGCGAAATCCTATTTTACGGGTTTTAAAACCGTAATCAGCTTTTTAAACTACGGGTTATTACACGCAGCCGCTTAAACTATCCCAAATCCCAAGGACGGATTAGGAGGGCTGGACGACGGGACAATATGAACGGTCCCGAAAGGTTATAATGAGGTGCATGTCACATGTAAAGTGTCATACTTGAACATAACATATATTAAAGATCGGATAAACTAGCGGGGCTAGTCCAATGATCCAAAAGAATGCAATGATCTCAAGGACTTCAACCGTCAAGTCATAATACCATACATCATAGTTCAAAAATAAATACAATGAAAACGCGTGAATACATATACTGACGATATGTATTCAAGGTGTCTTAACATAAACGCCAAAAGGTCGTCTCGACTCCTCAACACCATCCACCATCATCATCATTTCAACTCGCACATTTAAAACAAACATGCGGTCGAGTACAAGAATGCACTCTGTGGACTCATGCCGAAAACATTTTATCATTCTTGAATTACATCGCCATATCATGGTAAGTCATAAGTGGTTTTATTTGAAATACCTTATGCTTACTAAAACATTTTTCAACAGCTCATAAACATTTGCTCACAAGCATTTTACTTGCGTGTATGATCCATATCCCTTATCCTTTCATCATATCATCATAGTCGAACTGTGAAGGAGGCCTCCTCTACGACGCCGTGACCGACCATGAATTGTCCTTACAAAGACACAAATACCTTAGGTGTACTCGTTAATCCTAGCTGTATAAGCCTTCCCAAGATAGATCCGATATCGATTTCATTCATAAGTCGGGAGCTACCCAACAACATTCATAACATTTCATGGATAGGATACATACACAAAACATAAATATTTTTGCGGTAATCTTGTAAACATTTTATCAACAGTTGAAATAAGCATCGTAAATAAATTCATTTGGAAAGTATAGCGAAGTCACATTTTTGTTTAGAAAAGAAGCCCACCTGGACTATGGTTCGTCTTAAACTTGTTTACTTGTCAACGTCCGGCCGTCGCGTCCGCGTCCACACCTTTACATAAAAGCGATGTTTAGTACTTCGTTCACGTTTCTCGAGACTTTCAAAGTCTAGAATAAACTTCGATATTCTATATCGATATAAACTGAATTCCTTAACGAATTCAATACGCTTTTCAATTACGTATTTCAATTAAACAGTTCTCGTTCTTCGAGATACGTTCAACTATTCCAGTTTAAACGTTCAACGTATTTATACGTTTCTCGATATAAGGATTTCAATTACAAACCCTTTTCTTACTTGTCACGACCCCGCCGGGTTAACCCGGAGTGGGCGGACTAATACTAGGAATAGTATTCACGGATACAGACGACTGTCACGACAGGACATATCATATGAGATTATAGATCTTATGATTAAACAAACACTTATAACATTTCAGTTCAAACGTAAATATTTTGGCAGGTAATCATTTAAAGAATTTTAGCATTAGTTGAAAGGTACTGTAAACAAAGACAGTTGAAAAGAGCAGCAAAGTTGTTCTATTTTGGTAATAAAGCCCACCTGGAAATTATTGTTCGTCTTTAACGATTTCCTTATCGGGTCAACGCCCACCAAAATGCGTCGTCGTCACACTTCTTATCATCTATATACATGCAATAGTAAAGAATCACCAAACAAGTTCATCAAGAACACATGCAAGAACTATACATCTTTTCGAAATTTTTCAAGGACTAAGAACAATCTCAAGCTCTTGATCGACACCTACCTTGTTGGTATAGCTTGAGTGGACAAGGTACAAGGTATCAAGTGTGGTATGGAAGAAGAAGAAGAAAATGGAGCTTGAATATGGTGGTGAAGCTCTCGGCTATGGCTGTTTTGAGGAGGAAGATGAAGCTTGAGAGAGAAAGGGAAGTGTTGAGTGTTGGGTGTTTAAGTGAGGAATGGAGAATGAAAAGTCAAGCCAACTCCCCTATACACTCTCACTCTCGGTCCCTCTCCCCCAATACAAATACAAGACCCTTCAAGTTATATTATTATTCTATGTAGATAGTGGAGGTTAATCATTGTTGTCTTACACATAATCTTCTTGAAAATAGCTAAAATATATATACATATATAGTAGGAGACTCTATAAAAATCAATGTATACATATGTATACATGCAAATGTGATATAATTAAAACATACTGGTTATATACATATACACTACACACGGCTTTTATGCCTATCTCACATTAAATAATTTAATTCATGCTAAACATACACATATACATCATATAATATAACTTAAATGATAATTAATATCATAGGTTAATTAAATAGTATAAGAGAAGAAAGTAATTCAACTTAGCACAAAATAAACGGCTATCGGCCATTTGGTTTGATCATAGCTAAAAATTTTATTTCATGTCATTAATAGGTATATACACTTTGGTATATAATTTAAATGATAATTATATCATAGGATAATTAAAAGAGTATTTAATTTCAAAAGAAACCCTAATTTCAAGAATTAGGGTTTTCAAATTAGTTTTGATATATATATATTAATTCAAATGTTCAAGCATTAATTAAATGCTTATTAGTACTGTAATATCATAAAAATTTCATAAGAAATAATTTCCTAAAGTCTCTTGATCATTAAAACCATCGTTCATCTTATCTCTAAACGCTGACGCTTGAAAACGCCTCAAAACGTTACGATCGACTCATCTTTAAAATGGTCGTAAATACTCGTAATCTCATCATAAAAATATTACATTAATAATGGAATATAATTCCAAGCTTGATTGCTTAAGGAATATCGTGACATTTCAATAGTCGATATGCATTCGACGTTAAAAACGTACTGCCGATAAAAGTTAATACTTTCGATTTCTTTCATTCACTAACTTCGAGTGAGTGTAACAGGAAATTATTCCTTGTAAACAATTGAAATCATACTTGATTTCATATGTGATTTGATTTCACGGCAAAATTTTATTTTACGGGTTTTAAAGACCGTAATTAGGCTTTTAAAAACTGCGGGTTATTACATCCTACCCCCCTTAAAAGAAATTTCGTCCCGAAATTTGTATACCTTAAAAGAATAATCTGGGTATTGTTCCTTCATCAGATCTTCTAGCTCCCACGTAGCCTTCTTCGTCTGTGGTGATTCCACAAGACTTGACTAATGAAATTTATTTATTCCTCAATTGTTGCACTTTATGGTCTATTATTGCGATAGGCTCTTCTTCATAACTCATGTCCGGATTGAGAACTACGCCGCCTCGACGGATCACGTGTTTTGGATCGTATACATATTTCCTTAGTCGAGATACGTGAAAACATTATGACATTTCCGGGTTGGCTAAGAGCCAACTTATAGCGATCGAGCCTATTCTTTCTAGGATCTCGTATGGTCCTATGAAACGGGTCTTAGTTTTCCTTTCGCACCAAATCTTGTGATCCCTCTCGATGGAGAGACTTTGAGAAATACTTTGTCTCCGACTTGAAATGCAGCCCGATCTACGCCAGACGTAGGATTTCGCTCATCTTCGAGCTTCTCGATTCTTTGTCTAATCTGCTTGACGATTTCAATCATTTCATTTATCACTTCGCCCTATTATTTTCCTTTCACCTACCTCATCCCAATAAAGTGGTGATCTACACTTCTCGCCGCATGAGGCTTCATATGGGCCATATCAATCGTCGCGATAATTATTATTGTAGCAAACTCAATAAGAGGTAAAATGTCTTCCCATTTTGCACCTCGATCCAAGATTACGGTTCTCAAGATATCTTCCGTGGTTTGGATTGTTCTTTCCGACCGCCCATCGCTTTGTGGGTGAAATGTCAGATCAAATTTAACTTTGTTCCCAATTCTTTTGTAGGCTCATCCAAAATTTTGATGTAAACTTGGAGTCTCTATCGATGTGATAGATTTTGGTACCCATGTAGTCAGATTACTTTCTTTACATATATTTGGGCTAGTCTATCACCCATACGTATTTTGAATTGGTAAGAAGTGAGCGACTTAAGTGAGTCTATCCACTATTACCCATATGGTAGTGTTTCCTTTTTAGACTTATGAACCGTAATGAAATCCATCGTTATTTCATCCCACTTCCATTCGGTATACCCAATGGTTGTAACTTCCCGTAGGGACGCTGGTGTAAAGCTTTTACCGCTGGCAAACAAGGCAACGTTCTACGAAAGAAGCTATGTCTCGCTTCATGCCTTCCCACCGTAACTTCTCTTTTGTGTCTTGTACATCTTCGCATCGCTGGACGAGCGGTATAAGGTGTATCATGAGCCTCACTCATTATGTTGTTCGAATCTCAACATCATCGAACACATATTCTTCCTTTGAACATTAAAGCATTATCTCGATGCCTCCGGAAATTTTCCAATTCGCGCTTCTCTTTTTCTCTTATCTTTTCTAATTTTTCCTCAATCCTTTGTCTCTCAATGATCCTTTTCTTAGGTCGTGTCATGGTGAGTGTAGCAATACAATTCTTGATCGTCTCTGGCTGTTTAATCAATTCAATTTTTAATTTGTTGAATTCCTCGACAAGTTTATCTTCTTGTGTCGAGATATCCCAATCGAGTTTGATTCTTACGACTCAAGGCGCCGCCACTACATTCGCTTTACGGGTGATAGTTAATACCACAATCGTAGTCTTTACTAGTTCGAGCCATCTTCTCTCGCCTCATGTTTAGATCTCTTTGCTCAAAAAGTATTTCAAACTCTTATGATGCAGATAAATTTCGCATCTCACCCATAGAGATGGTGTTCCATATTTTGAAAGGCATGAACCACTTCTTGCTAACTCCAAATCGTGTGTTGGGTAGTTTAGCTCATGTGGTCTAAGTTGTCGTGATGCGTATGCTATTACTTTTCCTTCTTGCATCAAAACGCATCCTAGTCCATTCTTCGAGGCCAAGATAAACCACATATTCCTTATCTCGATTCCGGATCGCTAACACCGTGCACTTGTTAACTTTTCTTTGAGTTCTTGAAAACTCCTCACATTCCTCGGTCCAAGTGTACTTAACTCCTTTTCAAGTAATTGGGTCATTGGTCTTGCTATTTTGGAGAATCCTCAATGAATCTCCTATAATAACCGCCAACCCTAGAAAACTCCTGATCTCATTACGAGTTCGCGGTGATTTCCATTCTTGCACCGCCCACTTTGGTCGATCCACTTTGATTCCATCGGCAGACACGATGTGTCCTAGAACATTACTTCCTTCACCAAAATTCGCATTTGCTTTGAACTTAGCAACAATCTTTCATTTCTCAAAGTTTGTAACACCATTCTTAGATGTTCCTTATGGTCTTTCTCATTTTTCAATAGATGAGAATGTCATCTATGAAAACCAATACAAACTTGTCTAAGTACGGATGAAACACTCGGTTCATGAGGTCCATAAACACCGCTGGTGCATTAGTTAATCCGAATGGCATAACTACAAATTCATAATGGCCATATCTTGTTCGAATGCGCTTTTAGCTATGTCTTCGTGTCGACTTGAGTTGATGGTATCCCGACTTGAGATCGATTTTGAAAATATACCGCTCCTCTCAATTGATCGAACAAATCGTCGATTCTTGGTAGAGGATATCTATTCTTAAGCGCCATCTTGTTCGCCTCGATAGTCTATACACATCCCATGATCCATCCTTTTCTCGACGAACAATACAGCGCCCCTGGCGAAACACTAGGTCTAATGAAACCTAGGTCCAACAGCTTGGATTCGATTTTCGTTCTTCCAATTCCTTTGGGGCCATTCTCAGGGTGCCTTTGACATCGAGCCGATCCGGTTCCAAGTCAATGGTAAATTCCAATTGTCATCGTGAGGTAATCTGGTAGATCCTTAGAAATACATCCGAAATTCCACGACAATTTCAATGTCTTCTATCTTCGCCCGCTTTTCTTCTCCGCTCGTAAACGAAAAGCATGGTATCCTTATTCATCATTTTCCTCGCCTCAATGCGGACACGATTGGGACTCTCTTTCCCATGCCGATTCCATGGCAATGCGTTGCTTTCGCCCGGAAAATGAAATGATATTTTCCTTTCCTTACAAAGAATCGTGGAGTGGTTTGCGCCAACCATCCATTCCTAGGATTATATCTACGCCACCCATGGACATTATGTTCAAATTATTTGCTAGAACCCTTAGTGATCCTAAGTTCAACTCTAGGTTCGAGCGAAATGTGTAATACCATAATCCCTCCTATAGGTGAAGAGATTCTCATATCCCGATTTGCCTTTATAGCACTCATCCCAACAGATCTCACATGATTTTTCTATGAAAGAGTGCGAGCACCGTGTCGAATAATACTATAACAGTATGTTGAGAAGATTCCCATACCGCCGTGTTCTCGGTCCTGCTCGCTTTGTTGCCGTGCAAAGCATACGCCTAGCTTGGGGTAGCTGCGGTGGTGTGGTGCTTGCCTTTCCGGGCGGTTCTTTGTTGTCCGGCTGCTATTGACGACGTTGCCGCTGTGGTTGTTGTCTTCGTTGTTGAGGTGGCTGCCACCGCTGTTGTGGTATTTGTTGTTGTGGTACGCCGCACTGCTGTGGAGGTTGTTGCCATTGTTGCGGTCAGAAGTTGCTTTGCTGAGGTTAATGAAATTGAATAGCCCTTAGCGGTTGGACATTTCCGGTTGGTTCGCCTACAATTGTTTCCGAACGTATCCCGAACAAAAGTTTGCGTAATGTCCTTTCATACCGCACCTAAAACAGCTTCCACCGCCCGCCATGCACATTCCTGCAGCATCTTTCGGCATTTTGGGCACCAAGAGCCCTTCACGCTCTTGTGGTCCCCTTGTTGGTGGAATAAAGGTTGGCTTCCTCCATCCTCGCCTCGATTCACCGAGTTCCCACGCCATCGCTGCTTGTTACCTTTGTTTTCAAAGCTTCCTCGCCGCTATTACCAAACCGGTATCCCATTTTCTTTCCTCCGTCCATAGTATTCTCGTGATCCGTGACCGATGCCGACTTATCCTCCGGCATTGCCGCCTCAATGTCCAAAGTCCTGTAAGAGCCTCAAGATAAGTCATGTCTCCAAGACCAAGAAGAGACATTCTTATTTCTCGCCTTAACCTCGACCTAAATTTCTCGGCCATCTTTAAACCGTGTCCACTGATCCAAAGGCATATCTAGACATTTCGCAAAAAATACGGTCGTGTCGGTTATCGACATCTTTTCTGCTTTAACAAGAAAATTCATGTTCCTTCTTCTTTTGTAACTCTTCTACATATTTATCATACACTTCCCTTTAAAATCTTCCCAAGTCAACTCCTCCATCCGCTCATGCGTGAAAGTTTTCTTTCCGCCTCCCACCGTAAATCAAGCAGCCCATTTAACCGAAAGCTACACACGATAGTCTTTCTTGTGTTGTGCACCTTAGAAAAGTGAAAATTCTCTCGATGGTTCTCATCCACTGCTCAAAGATCTTCCTGACTACCTTTCCCATCGAAAGTTGGAGGGTTTTGTCTTAAAACAATTCCTCTATCCCGCGGTCAGCCGAGGTGGAGGTGGTTGAGGCATGCCCATTCCTCCTGCTCCGAGTTCTACCGCCTCCTAGTCCGCCTCTGCCTTACTTCTCGATCGGGTCTTGTTTGTGAGGCATTCGTTGTGTAAAATATATCATTAGCATCATGTATCATTTTTATAACTCAATATGTACAATTTCATTTCTTTGCTTTTTGAAACGATAACTTAAATAAAACATTTCATTCTCATACATAAATTTGTTGTAAAAGCCCTCGATCACACATACACACAATTGTAAAAGCACCATAGATAACGCATTTTGCAACCACAAGTCCTTACATCAAGGATTACTCACATACTTGCTTCCAAAATGTTTCAAAAGGAAAAGGCCATACACATATCGGCCTTAAGGCTTTACAAAATTAAAGTCATGTACGATGGCTTTATAGCCTTACAAAATTCAGCTTCCATCGCTCAAGTTTTTTCAAAAGCATAAATAAAACATACATAAAAATAGATAACATAATCCTTCAAACTTTACATCAACATCACTAGCTACATCAACTCCTAGAATCTTCCTCGTGATCCTCTTCCTCCTCGCCCGAGTCATCAACCCGCCATATGCTCTGAGGGTCCACTCCATTACTCTCTACCATCGGATGTCACGCAGAGGGACCATAATCCACACGAATCGGATCAGAGCTGTCATGGATGGGATTATACCCATCAAGAGTACCACACTAATCCGCGTTGCCCGACTAAACTCTCAATCGGGCGGTGGCAGGGTGCTGTCATCGATGGTAGAGGCGGAAGTGATGAACGCACCGGATGTCCGAATATCAGGTGGAAAACAGGGCTCCTAACGCTTAGTTCGGCCGCCCGTCTACCGAACAAGTCCGTCGTTAATCCGATATCGTGGTACCACTGGTCAACAATCCGTGGAACCTCGTGCATGCCCACCGGGTGACTCATCACGCCATGTATACTCCCGTGGAGTGAGATAAGGTCCTCTGGTCAGCCGTGCCATAGATGCTATATACGTATGTCGTGTGGTCACGAACCGGGTAGATCACCTATCAAGTCATATCCTTCAACCGCACGGTAAATGTAATCCCCGAAACCTCACGAGCATAATCTTCCCAATCACATGGAAGTATAGTAAGAAGGCGCTTAATGCCGTCGTAGTCCGTCACGCCATAAACTCTCGCATTCCTCCACGCCTCTAAAGTAATACATCGTGAACTCTCCTAAATCTTCGCCGCACACATCCAGCTTTCCCGATAAATACGGATAGTCTCCTCGGGGGTCGGGTTAGGTCCTATCCTCCTCGCAATGTAACGATCTCCTCCATCTCGTCACGATCAAAACTAACCGTTAGACACTATTAACACCTAATAGCGGATAGGTAGCTTAGTACTTGATTAATCAACTAGGATAAACTATTCAACCTATAACCAAACATTCTAACCCGTCTGTAAACAAAACTCCTATTGCTATGTTAAGCTACACGAGGTATTATAGGTTTCTGCTTCTATCTAAAACTCAAGTTGAACTTTACCCAGACTCTACTGTATTTGGGAGATGGAAAGAGATTCTTTCCTTCATAACAAATGAAGTTCAGAACGTTAGGAATATGCAGGCGAAAACCATGCGTAAAACGGAGTCTTATCGAGAGAGTATGGTTAAAAACAAATTTACTGCGCAGTGCAGAAAATTTCCGCGATTATAGCAACGTTTCGAGAAGGTGCTATTAACGACATCATACACGCCATGGCTGCTGCCGACTTAGTATAATTATTACGCTCACGCCTTCAAATTGAGGCTTGTCGCTCTGAAATCTCGTCCATGATCACGCAGTTAAAATTATGGTTATGATCGCTGCTTTAACCGTGATACATCATTCATCTTCTTCATAGTCGACGCCGTTTCGATCATCTTTACGCTCCACTTTTGCCGCTCAAAACCCGAAATTAAAAATAACATTCATGCTTCCTATCATTCTTTTGTTTTCTTTTATTATGGGAACATACTTTCTATATCGCTCACGTTTTTCTCAAGAGCCAAGATACTTTGTTATCAACATAGATTTCATAATTCATAAGCATAACATCCAAATCACATCATTCTTCGCTCATACATAATCGTACATATCATTTTGTTTTCATACATTCATCTTTAATCATCATGATTCATTTCAAACATACAGTTCAACATAATTACTTCATATCCTTGCTATTAAATTTCAAAATTTACGATTTTTGAAAATTTTTCATTCATAACTCATCATTTCAATCATCATCACATTACAACTTTCCTTTTCCCTTTTACTTCAAAAATCTTTTCAAATTTGATCATCATATAAAAAATTTTCTCTTCATAAGCTCAAATGAAACTAGTTACCTTTTCCCCGTTGAGCTCGATGTGGTGGAGTGTTGAGAATAGCCAGTAGATTTTCTAGAAGTCTAGTGACTCAATCTAGACTTAGTTTTTAAAAAGAATTGGAGTTTCAAAGAGCAACCGCCTCGATACCACTCATCACGACCCCACCGGGTTAACCCGGAGTGGGCGGACTAATACTAGGAATAGTATTCACGGATATGCATTTGATCGTCACGACAGACATATCATATGAGATTATAGATCTTATGATTAAACAAACACTTATAACATTTCGGTTCAAAAGGGTTTAGCCAATGTATCCAAAGGATATAACGATCGAAGACTTCATAGTTCACTTTGTTATAATATCCAACATGAAAATAAAATGCTTCGTAGTTTGCAATGAAGTGTGTGAATACATATATGATTTATGTATTCAAGGTTATCCATTCCTAATGAACATTATGGACATATGGCTTTCTCAACACTCCTCCATCACCAAGAATCGAGCTCAACTCGCACATTTAAAAACAAACATGCGGGCTAAGTACAAAATTTGTACCAAAGGGACTTATGCCAAAACATTTCATTTTCGCTTAATTACTCGCCAATATAGTGGTAAGACACAAGGGTTTTATTTGAAAATGCCTCAGGCTTACTAAAATATTTTCACGAGTTTATAAAAATTTCGCCAAGCATTTTCTTGGTGTACGTATCTATATCCCTTATTATCATGTCATCACATTATCATAGTCGAAAGTCGTGAAGGAGGCCTCCTTCTACGACCCCGCGACCGGTCGTGGTGTTGTCCTTACAAACACACAATCACCATCGGTGTACACGCTAATCCTAGCTGTATAAGCCTTCCCAAGATAGGATCCGATATCGATTTTCATTCATAAGTTGGGAATAACCCATCAACATCACATCATTCAAGGATAGGATACGACACAAAACGTAAACATTTTGGCGTGTAATCATTTAAAGAATTTTAGCATTAGTCGAAAATGCACTGTAAACAAAGACAGCTTGAAAAGAAAGAAAAGTTGTTCTATTTTGCAATAAAGCCCACCCGAAAATTATTGTTCGCCTTTAACGATTTCCTTATTGGTCAACGCCCACCGGTGCGTCGTCATCCACACCTTTATATAAAAAGGATGCTTAGTACGTCGTTTACGTAGTTCGAGACTTACAAAGTCCATAATCAAATTCGATATTTCATATCGACGTGAATTAATTCCTTAATGAATTTAATTGCTTTCAAACGTATCAACTTAACATTTCTCGTCCCTTCGATAGAAACGAGATATGCGTTATAAATGACCAATTTACCCTCTTGGTAAATGGTCCAACGTTTTCACGCGTTTTCGATTTCATGACTTTAAACATGAAATCTTTTCATATTATCGTGATATCATTAGCAAATGATACGCCTTACGATATTTGCGTATTTATCGAACGCCTTTCAGACGTTGATTTCAAAAGTCAAAATTTTGACTTCTTAGTAATTTAATTACTAAGTCTTATTTTAATATTAAATTTTTTGAAAATCAATTTCAATTGATTTCTTTTATAAACTGTTTTAATATGTTTAAAAATAATTTTTAAACATATAATTCATTATAAATAATGAATTTAAGGATTAAAAATCCTTATTTGAAATTAAAAATAGCTCACGGCTATTTTAAGTTTTATAACTTAAATAATTTCAAAATTTTTTTAAATATGTCTAAAATGATATTTAGACATATAATTTATTAATAAACTTGATTTAAAAGGATTTAAAAATCCTTAAAACTTCTCGGTAATTTTTAAAAATTACCAATTGGTGTCTAAATTTTTTTTCTAATTTTATATAGTGTATTATTATACACTATGGTCATTATTATGCCATAATATCAACCAAACCTTAATTGATCATCACCCTATTTATTCCATAAGGTCTCGGTAATTTCGAAAAATGCCCAAATTTTTTTTCTAAAATTCTACTAAATTAATACAAGGTCCAAACATTAGTCCATGACATATGTATGTCATATAATTTATGATATAACATTTATATACCATATAAATGGTATACTAGCTCTCGGCCTCTTCACATTATTTATCAAACATTTTTATAAAATTTTCCAAAAATTCATGACATGTCTATAAACTATAGTGTAACAATGTAACACCATAAAATACATCAAGAAAAATTTTATTCATCACCAAATTTAGCTCAAAGCTTTCGGTTTATTTGAACAAAAATTATAATTGATTCTTAAAAATTCTAACAAAAACATAGGATGCATAAAACATATTCTAGATCAATAAAACATCATTGCATGTTACAAATAAAAATTATACATCAACATATATATACACATATGCCTCGGCCTTTTTCAAGAAAATGGTATAAATTATTTTAAAAATTTCTAATAATAACATCAAATGCATAGAACATATTCTAAGCTAATAATTTAGCATTGCATGTACTAAATAAAAATCACACATTAATTTACATATATACATGCTCTCGGTTTTCTTCAATAATTCATATAGGAATGTTCCAAAAATTCTAATTAAAAACACATAGTATATAATTCCCATCTTAGAACAATAATATCCTATTGCATGTTATAAAATAAATTACACCCTCACATATACATATACTTAGTCTCGGTTCTTTTGAAAAAATTTAGCAAGGGTGTTCTAAAAATTTTCAAATACTTTATCTACATTCCCAATATACCATAGATCAATACTATCACATTGCATGTACAAAAATTAAGTCATACACCCATTTCTTTTTTTATATGTTTCGGTATTAATAAGGAAATATAGCATGAGTCTTCCTAAAATTCCAAATTAAATTATAAGCATTCTCAATACATTATAAAACAAGATTGTGGCATTGCATGTTCAAAAAGAAAATCATATGCTTGCACAACATTTTATATGTTCTCGGTTTTGATAAGAAATTGGGCATAGATTTTTTTTCTAAAACTTCAAAGCAAATACTATGGATACATATAACATCATAGATCACAAAATCATGCTCCAATTATTTCCCAAAACTCTCGGCCATGTCAATTTCATACATGTTTGAATAATTTTTTTTTTAAAACATGCTCAAAGCTTCACAACACATTGCTACATATCATTAGTACACCTTATAGCCATAGATTCGAAAATCTTTGCACAAAAACCTTACATGCAATGCTTTTGAAAAACAAGAACACATATTTAACACACTTCTTATCATCTATATACATGCAATAGTAAAGAATCACCAAACAAGTTCATCAAGAACACATGCAAGAACTATACATCTTTTCAAATTTTTCAAGGACTAAGAACAATCTCAAGCTCTTGATCGACACCTACCTTGTTGGTATAGCTTGAGTGGACAAGGTACAAGGTATCAAGTGTGGTATGGAAGAAGAGAAGAAAATGGAGCTTGAATATGGTGGTGAAGCTCTCGGCTATGGTCTGTTTTGAGGAGGAAGATGAAGCTTGAGAGAGAGAAAGGAAGTGTTGAGTGTTGGGTGTTTAAGTGAGGAATGGAGAATGAAAAGTCAAGCCAACTCCCCTATACACTCTCACTCTCGGTCCCTCTCCCCCAATACAAATACAAGACCCTTCAAGTTATATTATTATTCTATGTAGATAGTGGAGGTTAATCATTGTTGTCTTACACATAATCTTCTTGAAAATAGCTAAAATATATATACATATATAGTAGGAGACTCCCACAAAAATCTGAATGTATACATATGTATACATGCAAATGTGATATAATTAAAACATACTTGGTTATATACATATACACTACACACGGCTTTTATGCCTATCTCACATTAAATAATTTAATTCATGCTAAACATACACATATACATCATATAATATAACTTAAATGATAATTAATATCATAGGTTAATTAAATAGTATAAGAGAAGAAAGTAATTCAACTTGTGCACAAAATAAATGGCTATCGGCCATTTGGTTTGATCATAGCTTAAAAATTTTATTTCATGTCATTAATAGGTATATACACTTTGGTATATAATTTAAATGATAATTATATCATAGGATAATTAAAAGAGTATTTAATTTCAAAAGAAACCCTAATTTCGAAGAATTAGGGTTTTCGAAATTAGTTTTGATATATATATTAATTCAAATGTTCAAGCATTAATTAAATGCTTATTAGTACTGTAATATCATAAAAATTTCATAAGAAATAATTTCCTAAAGTCTCTTGATCATTAAAACCATCGTTCATCTTATCTCTAAACGTTGACGTTTGAAAACGTCTCAAAACGTTACGTATCGACTCATCTTTAAAATGGTCGAAATACTGTAATCTCATCATAAAAATATTACATTAATAATGGAATATAATTCCAAGCTTGATTGCTTAAGGAATATCGTGACATTTCAATAGTCGATATGCATTCGACGTTAAAAACGTACTGCCGATAAAAGTTAATACTTTCGATTTCTTTCATTCACTAACTTCGAGTGAGTGTAACAGGAAATTATTCCTTGTAAACAATTGAAATCATACTTGATTTCATATGTGATTTGATTTCACGGTAAAATTTTATTTTACGGGTTTTAAAGACCGTAATTAGGCTTTTAAAAACTGCGGGTTATTACATTACTAAAGAGGTTTCTTTACCTAATTAGTACGTTTTACGCGTAATAGCGTATTTATCGAAAGTATCTCTTACGTTGACTTTAAAAGTCAACTATTTTGACTTTCTTTAATAATTTCTTACTAATTCATATTATAAATCGATTTCAAATCGATTTCTTTTCGTAAAGTCCTAATTCTCGATTTGTCACGCAAATCGATGAACTTTATTAATATTTTTCTTAAATATTAATCCATTTAATCATTAAACATTATATTTCATTTATAAAGTTATTAAATATAACGTTTCGTCACAAACATAGTAATCTATGTTTATAACATTTTATGAAATTCGAATATGTCTAAAATAATGTTTAGACATATAATATATTATTAAACTTAATTAAAAAGGATTTAAAAATCCTTATAAATCCACAATAGCTCTCGGTAATTTCATGAAAATTACCAAATGGTTTTCAAATTTTTTTCTAAATTCATATAGTGTATTATTATAGACTATGGTCATTAATATGTATTAATATCATCCATATAAAAATCGATTATCACCTATTCTTTTATAATAGGTCACGGTAATTTTGAAATAATTGTCCAATAATTCTCAAAAATTTTATACAATTAGTACAAGGTCTCAACATTGATTTATAACACATTAATAACCTATAGTCCATCATAAACAATTTCTTCATCAAGGATTTAAAATCCTTATGCTTTCGGTAATTCCAAATTTAATACCAAATATTTTGTAAAAATTCCAACATAATTATACCATGCTCAAATACTATAGTATAACAATATAACATAATAACATTTACTAAAAATCATTTGAATCATCACCTTATGGAGCTTGAAGCTCTCGGTTTTTTCAATCAATAGGTAATTGGTTTCAAAAATTCTAATAATTATACACTATGCTTATATACTATAGTATAACAATATAACATCATAACATCATATTAGAACAACACACAAATCATCAAACCAAGCTTGAAGCTCTCGCCTTTTGAAAATAATGAGCAAACGATTTCCAAAAATTCTAATAAAAACATAGGATGCAAATATCATATCCTAAGTCAATAATATACCATTGCATGTATCAAATAAAAATCGTACTTTAACATATAATTTTTCAAAGCTTTCGGCATTTTTGAAAAAAATAGCATAGGACTTTCAAAAATTCCAATAAATTCATGTAATACATAATCAAGGTCCTAGATCATTATTATACCATTGCATGTCTAAAATAAAATTATACACCAAGATATAATTTTTCTAAGTCTCGGCCATTTCAAAATAATAGCATAGGATTTTTCAAAAATTCCAAATAAATCACTATGAACTCTTATAACATCATAGATCAATAATCCAACCTCAAAATAATTTTCAAGCATTTCGAACATCAACAAACATTTGATAACATTTTTGGAATATATTATGAACATAATCTAAGCTTTAAACTTAACATGCATTAGCTATATTTTACAAACAAGAATACTAGGAACAACATGCATTAACCAAGATCAACCTTTCGAAATTTTTTTTTTGTAAAAATAAGAGGAAAGTCAAGCTTGATCCGTCCTCACCTTTGTGTTGGTATGGATTCAAGGAACAAGTTTAAAGTGTCAAGCTTTGTGAAGGAGAGGAAGATGAACGAAAAATTTTTAAAAATGGGAAAGGGGGTGTTCTCGGTTCTTGCAGATTTTAGAGAGAGGGAGGAGTGTTTTGAGAGTGTTGAGTGTTGAGTGAGTGTGTAATGAGAGAAGAAGATGAGTATCCCATTCTATGTACATCTCTCTCTCTCTCGACCATTACAAAGAAAAATAATGAAATATGTGGAAGCCTTTTTAGTGAGTGGGTTATGACTCACTTAGTGATCATAACCTAGTGTTAATAGCCTTACACTAATGATGGGCTTTGAACTAAGCAAGCATGCCCAAAAAGAGAAGAGAGCCATCTGCTCTTATGGGATCCAAAGCAATGATTTTATTTTAATACATTAATACTATGTATTAATCAAGATACAAATCATAAATATAAAATACATATCATTTAATTAATTAAAAACATAGCATAGCAAAGCAGATTACAAAAAGTGGCTTCCTCTTGTCCGTGATGTCTCCACAGCACTTTGACTAGCGGGATCGACTTGTTCCGTAATTGCTGAACTTTATGGTCGAGTATTGCTGTGGGTTCTTCTTCATAGCTCATGTCTAGCTTGAGGATCACGTCGTCTTGATGGATCACGTGTTTTGGATCGTATACGTATTTTCTTAGTTGTGACACGTGAAAGACGCTGTGTACATTCCCGCTTGGTCAAGAGCCAACCTATAGCTATCGACCTATCCTCTCAGATCTCGTAGGTCCTATAAACGGGTTTTAGTTTTCCTTTCAATCCGAACCTGACAATCCCTTTCGATGGAGAGACTTTAAGAAACACTTTATCTCCATTTTCAAAATGTAGTTCAGATCTACGCGTATCAGCGTAAGACTTCTGCCTATCTTGAGCTTCTTTTATTCTTTGCCTAATTTGCTTGACGATTTCAATCATCTCATTCACTGCTTCTGGCCCTATAGTTCTCCTCTCACCCACTTCATCCCAATAAAGCGGTGATCTACACTTCTTGCCATACAAGGCTTTCAGACAACATACTAATCGCCGCCAGGTAGCTATTGTTGTAGGCAAACTCAATAAGGGTAAAACATCTTTCCACTTTGCACCTCGATCCAACACTCACCGTTTCAAGATATCTTCTAGTGTCTCGAATCGCTTCTTCCGACCGCCCATCACCGCAGGGTGAAATGTCGTCAAGTTCAATTTCGCACCCAATTCTTTTTGTAAGCCAACCCGTAATCTTGATGTGAACTTGGAGTCTCTATCGAGGTAATAGATTTTGGCACTCCATGTAGTCGATAATTTCCTTTACGCATACCGGGCTAACTTGTCGATCCATAAGTATTCGAATTGGCAAAAGTGAGCACTTTTGTGAGCTTATCAACAATTACCCATATGGCGGTGTTTCCTCTTTTCGATTTGGGTAAGTTCGAACGAAGTCCATCGTTATCTCATCCCATTTCCACTGGGTATTTCCAACGGTCAGAATTCCCGTATGGACGCTGATGTAACGCTTTCACTTGGCAAGTGCTAGACATCGCTCTACTAAAGAAGCTATGTCTCGCTTTCATGCCTTCCCACCGAACTTTTCTTTTAGGTCTTGGTACATCTTAGTACCGCCGGGTGGGAGGTGTAGGGTGTATCGTGAGCCTCACTCATTATTTCATTTTGAAGTTCTGCGTTATCTGGAACGCATATCCTCCCTTCAAACAATAAGGCGTTATCTGATGCTTCCTGGAAGTTCTTTAGTCCTTCAGACCTTACCCTTTCTCTTATCTTTTCTAACTTTTCCTCCATCCTTTGTCTCTCAATGATTCTTTTTCTTAAGTCAGACGTCAATGTGAGTGTAGCGATACAACTCGTGATCGTCCCTGGTTGTTCAACCAATTCAATCCTCATTCTTTTAAACTCCTCAACGAGTTTTTCTTCTTGTGTAAGGAGACATCCTAGTTTGGTTTGACTCTTACGACTTAAGGTGTCAGCTACTACATTCACTTTACCCGGTGATAGTTAATACTACAACAGAATCCTTCACTAGTTCGAGCCATCTTCTTTGCCTCATATTTAGATCTCTTTGCTCAAGAAGTACTTCAAACTCTTATGATCTCAGAAGATCTCACATCTCACCCATAGAGATGGTGTCTCTAGATTTTCGGTGCATGAACCATCGCTAGTTCCAAGTCGCGAGTCGATAGTTCAGTTCATGTGGTCCGAGTTGTCGGATGCGTATGCTATCACTTTTCCTTCTTGCATCAAAACACAACCCACCCATTCTTAGAAGCATCTCAGATAAACTACATACTCCTTGTCTGCTTCCGGAACTACTAGCACTGGTGCACTTGTTAACTTTTCCTTGAGTTTTTGAAAACTCGCCTCACATTCTTCAGTCCAATTGAACTTGATTCCCTTTCAGAGTAGCTGAGTTATTGGTCTTGCAATTTTGGAGAATCCCTCGATGAATCTCCGGTAATAACCAGCTAGTCCCAGAAAACTTCGGATTTCATACTGAGTTCTTGGCGATTTCCATCCTTGTACTACTTCTACCTTGGCTGGATCCACTTTAATGACTTCTGCAGACACAATGTGTCCAAGGAACATTACTTCCTTCAGCCAAAATTCGCATTTGCTAAACTTTGCGAAAAGCTTTTCAACTCTCAAGGTTTGTAACACCGTTCTTAGATGTTCCTTATGGTCCTCTTCATTCTTCGAATAGACAAGGATATCATCTATGAAGACCAAAACGAATTTATCCAAGTATGGATGAAACACTCTGTTCATGAGGTCCATAAATACGGCTGGTGCATTGGTTAATCCGAACGGCATAACTATGAACTCATAGTGACCATATCTGGTTCGGAATGCAGTCTTAGGTACATCTTCCGACCGTATTTTGAGTTGGTGATAACTCGACTTGAGATCAATTTTCGAGAATACACCGCCTCGTAATTGATCAAACAGTCGTCAATCCTGGCAAAGGGTATTTGTTCTTGAGCGTCATCTTGTTCGGGCCCCGATAATCTATGCACATTCTCAAAGAACCATCATTTTCTCGACAAATGTAATGTGCGCCTCCCTGTATGCAAACACTAGGTCTAATGAAGCCTAGGTCCAACAATTCTTGATTTGATCTTCGCCTTCCAATTCCTTTGGGGCCATTCTATAGGGTGCCTTCGACACTGGAGCCGATCCTGGTTCCAAGTCGATGGTGAATTCCATTTGTCTATCAGGAGGTAATCCTGGTAGATCTTTAGGAAATACGTCCGAGAATTCTCGAACAACCTCTATGTCTTCGATCCTCGTTTCTGGTTTATCTTCTCCGTTCAGGTATACGAGAAATGCATGGCATCCTTTCTGGTTTATCATTCTTCTCGCCTTCAATGCTGATATAACTGGGATTCTCCTTCCCATGCTGATTCCGTGAAAGTGCGTAGCTTCTTGTCCAGGAAAGTGAAATGAAATTTTCCTTTCCTTGCAAAGAATCGTGGAATGGTTCCTAGCTAACCAGTCCATTCCTAGGATTATGTCTACGTCACCCATGGGTATTATGTTCAGATTGTTCGCCAGAACCTTAAGTGATCCTAGTGTCAATTCTAGGTTCGAGCAGATATGTGTCACAGTCATAATCCCTCATATAGGTGAAGAGATTCTCATATCCTCGTTTGCCTTTTTGGACCTAAGTTCCAACATTTCTACACATGATTTTGCTATGAAGGAATGCGAAGCACCCGTATCGAACAATATTATAACAGGTACGTTGAGAAGGACTCCCATACCTGCCAGGTTTCCCTGATTTTGTTCGTTCTGCCTCCGGTGCAAGGCATACGCTCTAGCCTGGGCCGGCCGAGGCCGAGGGTGCTGCCCTTGCCGCATCTGCTTCCGCCGCCGCACGCTCTGCTGCCTGGTGTTGTCGTGGTGGTTGCCGCCTTTGTTGCTATTGAGGTGGCTGCCACTGTTGTTGAGGTTGCACTTGCTGCTGAGGTTAGGGCTGGAATTGTTGCTGAGGTTGGGGCTGGAATAGCCCTGAGTGGCTGGACATTGCCGGGTTGGTTCGGCCTTACAGCTGTTTTCGAACGTGTCCCTGGGCAGAAATTAGCGTAATGCCCTTTCATTCCGCACTTAAAACAGCTCCCACTGCCTGCCATGCACATCCCTTTGTGCATTCTCTGGCATTTCGGGCACGGAAGAGCCCTCATTTGCTCTTGTGGGCCTCTTGTCGGAGGGACAAAAGCTTCCCTTTTCCAACCCTGTCCTGGCTGTGCCATGTTCCCTTGCCATGGGCGTTTGTTACTCGCATTCTCGAAACTTCCCCTGTTACTATTGCCCTGATTTGCTTCCCACTTTCTTTACCCTTATCCATTGTGTTCTCGGCCCGAGCCGACGCCTTGTCTTCAGGCATCGCTGCCTCAATATCCAGGGCTCGTGCAAGAGCCTCGGTATAGGTCATGTCTCCATGACTGGCGAGAGACATCCTTATCTCTGGCCTTAGACCCACCTAAATTTCTCCGACATTTTCAAGTCGGTGTCCACTTGATCCGGTGCATATCTCGACATGTCGCAAAAGTGCGCTCATAATCGTCACGACATTTTCTTCGCTTTAACACGAAGAATTCGTGCTCCTTCCTTTTCCTATAGCTCTTCGGTATATACTTTTCATACACCTCTTTCTTGAAATCTTCCCACGTAAACTCTTCCATTTGTTCCATTGTAAAGTTTTCTTCTCGGCTTCCCACCAGAAGTCAGCAAGTCCACTTAGCTGAAAAGTTATACACGACAAACGCTCCCGTTGTACATCTCGTAAGTTAAAGATCCGCTCCATGGTTCTCATCCATTTTCTACCTCCTCGATTTCCTTTCCCATTGAAGATGTGAGGTTCTGTCTGAGAAATAGTTCCTCTATCCTGCGTTCAGGTGGAGGTGGAGGTGGTTGTGGTATATCCCCGACTTCTTGTTCTGGGATCCTACCTCTTCCCCTAGGTCTTCCTCTTCCTCTGCCTCTAATTCCTTGTTCGGGGTCTCGTCTAGGAGGCATTCTGCTATATAAAACATATAATCATCAATCACTCATTACTTTCATAAGTCAACATATAGAATATCATCATAGCTTCATTTTAAAATGACTTTAATAAAACATTTCGTCTTTGTCATCAACAATTTTGCCGCAAAAGCCCATTCAGGGTCATATATATATATATATATATCTTTGAAAAACTTTGCCGTAGGCAGGATGTTTAAAACCAACAGTTATCAAAACAAAAACATACATCCCGGCTCACATGGCCTTACAAAACATTAAGTTTTCTTTCCATCAGTTCCCATACACATAAAAAGAAACAAGCATACGCTAATCATATTAATGTCTACTTAAGTCTTCATCTAACGTCTTCATCAGGCATCTTCCTCCTCTTCATCCTCCTCAGGATCCTCTTCCTCTTCAGAATCATCCTCATCGGCACGCACTCGGATGTTCCCGCCCGTCATCTCCTACCATATGTATGTCGCGCATCGGCACGAAATCGTCGCCAATCGGGTCAGAATCATCGCGAATCGGACTATAGCCATCAAGAGTATCCGTAACTCTCATTTGTGCCGTCTGGCGGAATGGCTCTACTGGAGGAGGTGGGGCTGCCATCGGTGGTAGAGGTGGTAGTAGTGGACATGAGGGATGTCCAAACATCGGCGGAGGAAAATAGCTCTCCTATCGTTTCTCGGTCACACCGCTTATCCAAACGAGCAGTGTCTCGCCTCGTGAAATGATATGGGGCACTACTGGTCGATCTGTCGTGGAACCCCAGTATACAACCACTCCGCGACTCATCACGCTGTATACTCGTGGAGGAGATAAGGTCCCCTGTAGCTCCATAGATGTCAATACGTCGCCGATGACTCACGAACCTCGGTAAGTCTCCCACCAGATCATAACCGCCAACCGCCCGGTATATAGTCTCTCGATATCTCTCGCGTAGTCCTCCCAATCACATGGAATTATGGCTAGAGACGCTTGATGCCGCCATAATCCGTCGCGCCATATGCTCGAGCATTCCTCCAAAGTCGAAGGTAAGACATCGAATTCGCCTAAGTCCTCGCCACAAGACATCCAACACTCACGATAGGTGCGCATCACTTCCTCAGGTGTGGCGTGAGGTCCTATCCTCCTCCTAGCGATATAACGCATCTCCTCCATCTGTCATGATCAAAACTAACATAAGTCAAACTAATGTCATCCGATAAGCAGATAAGGTAACTTAAGTACATCTGATAAGCAACTAGGTTAAGCTAAATAATCTATAAGGTAGATAAACGTCATAAGGCACCGCACACATCATATCTTATCTTCTTATTCTACTCGGAAACTTATTACCTAGCAGCGTCCTAAGGTATATGTTATACTATGAGATCCTTGTTCTAAATAAATATCGAACTAACTTTCAACAGACTCTAGTGTATTCTGGAGACAGAAATAGGAATTCTATCCTTCATAACAAATGAAGTTCATGGTGTTAGGAGTACGCAGGCGAAAACCACGCGTAAATCGGAGTCCTAACGAAAGAGAACTGAATAAAACAAATTTTCTGTGCAGTGCAGAAAATTTGCGCGATCATGCCAAAATCCGAGGCAAATGCCGACGTAGTACGACTACCATATCCGCGTATTCAAGTCGATGCTTGACATTCTGAAGTCAAGGTCAAAGTTAAAGTCGAAGTCGAAGTCGACGGTCACCCATGTCGAAGTTGTGATGCAATGCCGATGTCGTTCATTTCCAAAGTCGAAGTCGTTCTTGTTTATCTTCACCCTCGCCTTTTGCCATTCGTGTTCAAAGCTATCGTTACTTTCGTTCTTCTTGTCGTTCTCTTGTTCTTGTAAAGGGAAGAATTTCATACGTCTAAGTTCTTTTGTAACACGTGATCATGCTTCTTACTCGTCTATGTTCTTCTTGTGATGACATATCACTTATAATAATAAATCTTCGAAATTCGAAAATAAAGTTCCAAAATAACAACATAATCAATTCATACATGTATATCAAATTGAATTCATCTTTTCAACATTGATCATTCAACTCAGTTCAAACATATACTTTCATCTCGAATCTTGATCACTTGGCATAACTTCTTGTTTGATTTCAAAATAAAGTTTTGAAAATTTCCTTACTCATAACTTTCATTTCAAAACATCATACATCTCTTTCCCAACATTGGTCTATTCTCATTGATTTCCAAAAACAGAGTTTTGAAATCCTCCTTTTTCTTTCAAAATATGATTTCAACCTTGATTCATAAACAAACTTTTCATTTCCAAGAGTTTTAAGGAAGAAATCATTTACCTCGTCCCGGTTGAGCTGGATGTGATGGAGTGTTGAGAATGGTCAGCTGGGTTCTAAAAGTCTAGTGACTCAATCTAGACTTACTTTTGAAAGAAGATTTTGGGTTCAAAGAGCAAACGAAGCTCTGATACCACTCTGTCGCAGCCCGCCTAAACTATCCCAAATCCCAAGGACGGATTAGGGAGGGCTGGACGATGGGACAGTATGAACGGTCCCCGAAAGGTTATAATGAGGGTGCATGTCACATGTAAACTGTCATACTTGGAACATAACATATATTAAAGACTGGATAAACTAGGTGGGCTAGTCCAACAGATCCAAAAGAATGCAATGATCTGAAGGACTTCAACTGTCAAGTCATAATACCATACATCATAGTTCAAAAATAAATGCAGCGGAAAACATGTGAATACATATATGACGATATGTATTCAAGGTGTCTTAACATAAACGCTAAAAGCGTCTGTTTCGACTCCTCAACACCATCCACCATCATCATCACAAACAACTCGCACATTTAAAACAACATGCAGGTCGAGTACAAGAATGCACTCGGTGTACTCATGCCGAAAACATTTTATCATTCTCGAATTACATCGCATATCATGGTAAGTCATAAGGTTTTATTTGAAATACCTTATGCTTACTAAAACATTTTTCAACAGCTCATAAACATTTGCTTGCCAAGCATTTTACTTATGTATGATCTATATCCCTTATCCTTTCATCATATTATCATAGTCAAACGCCGTGAAGCGAGGCCTCCTCTCCGATCACGTGACCGGCCGTGAATTATCCTTACAAAGACACAAATACCTTAGGTGTACACGTTAATCCTAGCTGTATAAGCCTTCCCATAGATCCGATATCGATTTCATTCATAAGTCGAGCTACCCAACAACATTCATAACATTTCATGGATAGGATACATACACAAAACATAAACATTTTTGGCGTAATCTTGTAAACATTTTATCAACAAATGAAATAAGCATCGAAATAAATTCATTTGGAAAGTATAGCTAAGTCACATTTTGTTTAGAAAAGAAGCCCACCCGGACTATGGTTCGCCTTAAACTTGTTTACTTGTCAACGTCCGACCGTCGGCATTCCGCGTCACACCTTTACGTAAAAGCGATGTTTAGTACATCGCTCACGCTTCTCGAGACTTTCAAAGTCTAGAATAAACTTCGATATTCTATATCGATATAAACCGAATTCCTTAACGAATTCAATACGCTTTTCAATTACGTATTTCAATTAAACAGTTCTCGTTCTTGGAGATACGTTCAACTATTCTGGTTTAAACGTTCAATGTATTTATACGTTTCTCGATATAAGGATTTCAATTACGAACCCTTTTCTTACTAAAGAGGTTTCTTTACCTAATTAGTACGTTTTACGCGTATTAGCGTATTTATCGAACATATCTCGTACGTTGACTTTAAAAGTCAACGATTTTGACTTTCTTTAGTAATTTCTTACTAATTCATATTATAAATCGATTTCCAATCGATTTCTTTTCGTAAAGTCCTAATTCTCGATTTGTCACGCAAATCGATGAACTTTATTAATATTTTTCTTAAATATTAATCCATTTAATCATTAAACATTATATTTCATTTATAACGTTATTAAATATAACGTTTCGTCACAAACATAGTAATCTATGTTTATAACATTTTATGAAATTCGAATATGTCTAAAATAATATTTAGACATATAATATATTATTAAACGAATTAAAAGGATTTAAAATCCTTATAAACCATTAATAGCTCTCGGTAATTTCATGAAAATTACCAAATGGTTTTCAAATTTTTTTCTAAATTCATATAGTGTATTATTATACACTATGGTCATTAATATGTATTAATATCATCCATATAAAAATCGATTATCACCTATTCTTTTATAATAGGTCACGGTAATTTTGAAATAATTGTCCAATAATTCTCAAAAATTTTATACAATTAGTACAAGGTCTCAACATTGATTTATAACACATTAATAACCTATAGTCCATCATAAACAATTTCTTCATCAAGGATTTAAAATCCTTATGCTTTCGGTAATTCCAAATTTAATACCAAACATTTTGTAAAAATTCCAACATAATTATACCATGCTCAAATACTATAGTATAACAATATAACATCATAATATTTACCAAAAATCATTTGAATCATCACCTTATGGAGCTTGAAGCTCTCGGTTTTTTCGAATCAATAGGTAATTGGTTTCCAAAAATTCTAATAATTATACACTATGCTTATATACTATAGTATAACAATATAACATCATAACATCATATTAGAACAACACACAAATCATCAAACCAAGCTTGGAAGCTCTCGGCCTTTTCGAAAATAATGAGCAAACGATTTCCAAAAATTCTAATAAAAACATAGGATGCATAAATCATATCCTAAGTCAATAATATACCATTGCATGTATCAAATAAAAATCGTACTTTAACATATAATTTTTCTAAGCTTTCGGCATTTTTGAAAAAATAGCATAGGACTTTCAAAAATTCCAATAAATTCATGTAATACATAATCAAGGTCCTAGATCATTGATATACCATCAGATGTCTAAAATAAAAATTATACACCAAGATATAATTTTCTAAGTCTCGCCATTTCAAAATAATAGCATAGATTTTCCAAAATTCCAAATAAATCACTATGAACTCTTATAACATCATAGATCAATAATCCAACCTCAAAATAATTTTCAAGCATTTCAACATCAACAAACATTTGATAACATTTTCTAATATATTATAAACATAAACTAAGCTTTAAACTTAACATGCATTAGCTATATTTTACAAACAAGAATACTAGGAACAACATGATTAACCAAGATCAACCTTCAAATTTTTTTTTGTAAAATAAGAGGAAAGTCAAGCTTTGATCGGTCCTCACCTTTGTGTTGGTATGGATTCAAGGAACAAGTTTAAAGTGTCAAGCTTTGTGAAGGAGGAGAAGAAGATGAACGAAAATTTTTAAAACGTGGGGGTGTTCTCGGTTCCTGCAGATTTTAGAGAGGATGAGTGTTTGAGAGTGTCGAGTGTTGAGTGAGTGTGTAATGAGAGAATAAGATTTAGTATCTCATTCTATGTACATCTCTCTCTCTCTACCATCACAAAGAAAATAATAAAATATGTGGAAGCCTTTTTAGTGAGTGGGTTATGACTCACTTAGTGATCATAACCTAGTGTTAATAGCCTTACACTAATGACGGGCTTTGAACCAAGCAAGGATGCCCAAAGAGAAGAGAGCCATCGGCTCTTATGGGATCCAAAGCAATGATTTTATTTTAATACATTAATACTATGTATTAATCAAGATACAAATCATAAATATAAAATACATATCTTTTAATTAATTAAAAACATAGCATAGCAAAGCATATTATAAAAAGTGGCGTGAATATGCTAATAAACCTAAGTCACGGCTCTTTCATTTCACAAGGGGTACATAAGTCATTTTCGTGCCATATATACATATATATGTCATAACATATGGTTTAGATAATAAATTATAAGATAGGAAAATTTAATGGTATCATTTCATGTGAGAAAACCCTAAAATTTGAAATTAGGGTTTTCGAATCTTAACAATGATCATTATCGAGTTCTTCATGCTTTAGCATTGATTTTAATGCTTAATAATACTCTAATTATGTAAAATAATCATAGGAAATTAAATACTATAATTTCCGATCATTAAACCCATTTTTCAAATCGCCTCTCAGACGTTAACGTCAAACGCCTCAAACGTTAATAATCGACTCATCTCAAAATGGTCGTAATAAGATCGCACTTACTTTATAAATAATATTCCATTTATATTGAATTAAATTCCAAGCTTCACCGCTAGAAAATTTCATAAAATTTCAACTATAGATACGCTCGACGTTAAAATTATATCGCGAACTACTTCATAACATTCTATTCCTTAATTCACAATTCTCGTGAATATAAAAAGGAATTCACATTTTGAGACTGAATCGAAATCAATATTCGATGTCTTTCAAAATTAATACTCGACAAAACCCTACTTTACGGTTTAAATATCGAATAAAGCTCGCTTCTTCGAATATTACATATAATATATTCCTTAATTCACAATCATTAGTGAATATGATATAGGAATTCATTGTCTCATAAATAATCGAAAACATTATTCGACAAGTTACTAATTAAATTTTTTTCGGCGAAACCCTAATTTACGAAATTTAATTATCATAATTAGGCTTTTGATTCTTCGGGATATTACAGTTATGTTGTGAGAGTGCCGAAAAGTGTGTGCAAGTGGGAGGAAAAAAATAAAATTCAAGTTGTTTTGAAAGTGATGTTTAATTATGTGAAAGTGATATATTAATTCTTGTATTTTAGCATAAGAAAATAAAATTTACCTCTCACTTTATGTGATGACCGAAAATTGTGCTAAGTGTGAAAGGAAAAATGTTTATAATTTTTTGAAAGTGATGCGTTATTATGTGATAGTGATATGTATTTAAATTATTTATAAGATAATGTGATATTTAATGAAGTGATGATGTATTGTGTTGTTTGTTAGTGATGGTATAATATTTTAGTAAATAATGACGTGTAAAAGATTAACTTTTCAATTTGATATTTTCCTAAGACATTATTAAGGTGTATGTCATCAAAATAAATAAAATTCATCTCTCACTTCTGAGAGATAGCCGATGCATGTTAATAATTAAATGGAAGGAATTTCTTAAATTGTGAAAGTGATAGGTTTGAAAATGAAAGATTGACTATGATATGTATTTAATTCTTACATAATATAACATGATGATTATTAAAGTGATAAGATAAAATTTTGTCTTTAGCTAGACTAAGTGACCGAAAATTTTGGAATAAATATGTGAAGTGTAAAGTTGTGACTTTCAAACTAGTTTTTACAAAAAGGTGTACTAATGTATATTAACATGAAAAAAAATAGAAATCATTCCCTTGCAACTTGTAAGTGTCGTGAGGTATGTGGAGAAAAAAAAGAGGATATTTTCATTAAAGTTTGATAAGGATAGGTTGAAAATGTTAATTAATTGATTAATTTCATGATTAGAGTGATATAACATAAAGTAATACATTTCTCTTTCTCATTTCATTTGGAGGACCGTGAGTTTTAGGAAAAAAAAATAGAGAAGAGAGAGTTCTTCAATTTTCTCTTCAAATCTTAGTAGAAAAACGTTTTCGTCGACGATCGATTCCGATTAAAAGGTTAGAAATGTTACAAGCTTCTTATATATCCAAAAATATTTAAATTCCATCCATAAAATCTTATGTTATATACTTTTGTTATTTATTGTGAAAATTTAAGAAATGTTGTTTAAATGTTAAGTTGTTTATTAAATATGTTTATATGATGTTTAGAAACATATATTATGAATTTAGTACAAAGTTGAGCATGTTATAAAATTTTGTGATAGGACCGAAAATGTGTGATGTTCATATGTTAATGGAAATGATTTTTAATTGTTGTTTTGAGCATGGATTAATGATACTTTGTAATATTAAAGCTTATACGAATTTATGTAGAATTTTTGGAAAACATTAGTATATATATTCATGAAATTTTCGAAAATGATAAGTTATGATATGTTGATATATGATTCATGTGTGAATGATATTATATCATATTATTGATGTAGATTCATAATTAAGTGTTATATGAATTTATTAGATATTAGGAATTATTTGTACATATGTCAAAATTTTCGAAACATAGATCTAGAATAGATTGATGTATGATTTGTGTATGTTGGAAATTATGACATATTGTTGATATGTGATGATGATTATATGTTGTATGAATTAATTAGAAATTTTGGAAATTATTTAGATAATGTTTCAAAATTTTCGAGAACTATGTTATGAAAGATTATGATGTTAAATTTTTCTATGACTAATTTTATTACATGTTATTGATCCTATGTTAATATAGTGTGTTATGTGAATTTATAGGAATTAATGCATAAGTGTTGATGATTTATACAAAAGGACCGAAAATGCTTTAGAAATAAAGTTAATGTTTAAAATTTATTTTATCAAGTATAATCACTTATTATGTTCCAAAAATATGTTTTAGACATACTAGGAATTTATGTGATTTTTAAAAAACAAGGTATACTATGTTTATTTCAAACATTTTGTTAAGCGACGTAAGGTTTGAAATTTAAGTGTTATGTTTAAAATAGATCATACTTATGTATATTTTCAAGCGTGATTGTTGATTTACGTGAAAAAATCGAGACTTATGAAAATATGATTAGAAATTGATTAAAAATCGATTATATATGTAAATTAATAGTTATATGTATGAACGTTATGAAATATATGGTTTTGAAAGTCAAATGAGTTGACTAGAGTGTAAACGTATGAAATACGTTAATACATGAACAATGTTATGTTGTACGTCTAATAGAAATATGGTTAGCGTTGAATAGATACGCTAAGATGTGTAAAACGTATTAGAGATATAAGATTATCTCTTTTATAAGAGACAATTTCATAATTGAAATCATTTTAATGAAAGACGTTAGTATGAGTTCAACGTTTGACCTAAGTGATTGATATGAGGTCCTAAACCATGTTTCGTATTAGTTGAAAAACGAGAAGTTATAAGTAAGAATATTCGATGCGACCGACGTACTAAATTAGTTTCTTACGTAAAGGTGAGACGTGAAGTTATCATTGACGTTAGAAAGGAATCATTTTGAAAAGCATACGTACCAGGTGGGCTTCTTTTCTCGAAATGACAAATGCTTTATTTATGATGCTTTCTTCGAAATGAAAAGTATTTATTTGTGATGCTCTCTTTTGAGAAATGATGATGAAATGATGTTATTCAATTACCTGCCCAAAATATTTATGTTTTATGTATGGATCTTATCAATGTGTTGGTTCGCCAACTATGAATGATAATGAAGTTGTTGGGTCGCTCCCAACGTATGAATGAAAATCAAATTCGGATCCTGTGCTAGAAGGACAATTCCTAGCCTGGATTAACGTGTACACTTAAGGGTGACTGTGTGCTGAAAGGACAATTCTCGGCCGGTCTCAGCGTCCGTGGAAGGAGGCCTCCTTCTACGGCGTTAATGATGATGTTATATGAGAAAGGAAAGGATACGGATCTTACATACAAAGAGAAAATGCCTGGCCAGGCGATGTTTTGAGAAAATGATGAAAATGTTTAGTAAGCACGAGCATTTCAAATAAAACCTCGTGTGTTACTTATGGGGCAGTGTAATTCAATGAAAATGTTTTTGGCATAAGTCCACTGAGTGCATTCTTGTACTCAGCCCTGCATGTTTGTTTTGAAATATGGTGATGTGATGGAGCAGTGTTGAGCGATAGGGATCTTTCTCGCTGAAAGTTTGTACCTTGATCAGTACTTACATATATATGTATTTCACATGTTTTCCGCAAGAACTCTAAGTTATGTATTGAAGTCCAAAAGTATTCTTGATATATGTCTCACGCTCAATGTCCAATGGTCTTTTCCGTTTATTAATTCATGTTAGAAGTAATAGTCCCTTCTAATCCGTACTTAGGATTGGGGGCGTGACAAAGTGGTATCGAGCGCTTCGCTTCTTCAAACCAAAACCTTCTTTCAAGTGTCACGCCCCACCCCGACGACCGGACTAGAGCGTGACTAATACTAGGAATAGTATTATAGACAAACAGATAAGATAGGGTACATATCGCTTAAAATTAGCATGCTCGATAGGTTTGATAATACAATATCCAAATGATTAAAAAGGTTTAGCCAATGCACCCAAAGACTCACCATGGTCCGATAGACCTCAATAGTTCATGACATAAAGTAAAAGAGTTCGAGTTTTGCAATGAAAGTGTGAATACATATGTGATGATATGTATTCGGCGAAGCCAAATTCTAAATAAACAATCAGGACACCGGACTCCTCAACACATCCTCCATCATCACCATCGAGCTCAACCCGCACATTTAAAACAAACATGCAGGCTAAGTACAAAAATTGCACTCGGTGGGCTCATGCCGAAAACATTTGATAATATTTGAATTACGCTAATATCAAGGTAAGTCACGGGGTTTTAGTTAAAATGCCTCAGGCTTACTAAATCATTTTCGTTCAGAAACATAGCTCGCCGAGCATTTTCTTAGTGTGTATGGTCCGTATCTCATAGTAACAGCTCATAACAAGATTAAAAGTTAAACGTCGAGAGGAGGCCTCCCATCTACGATGTCGTGACCGCCCTAATCCCGCATAACACACAAATCACTCTCTCAAGCATATGTTAACATAGCAATAGTTCCAACCTTCATGCCAATCCTAGCTGTGCAATTATCATCCGCACAGACCCGACATTTAAAAGGTTGGCGCGACCCAAATGACATAACCCGTCATAATATAGTTACAACCATCGCCATTTCTACCCGGCATAACAGATAGGATCCATACACAAAACAAAATATTTTGGCGGGTAATGTAGTAAACATTTGTCAACAACAGAGAATAAATAATCGTAAATAAACTCATTTTGAATAACAAGAAAGTCACATCTTAGTGGGTAAGAAAAGGGCCCACATTTTGAAGATAAAAGCCCACCGACTATGGTTCGTTGTAAATCGAGTCCTAGGTTTGTTCAGACGTCAAGATCCAATCGCGCGTTTGCGGCCCACACCTTTACGAAAAAGGCTTTTAGACGTCGCTCAAGTCTCTCGAGACTTTCAAAAGCTAAGATAAACTTCGATATCTCATATCGTTGTACGAATTCCTCAATGAATTCAATACGCTTTCCAATCGTTATTCAATCAATTATTCTCGCTCTCGAGATACGCTTAACTGCTTTGCTTAACGCTCCGCTTAAACGCTTTAACGATAAGCATGTTTCTCGATATAAGGATTTCATTTATGAAATCTTTTCTTACTAATGAGGTATTATACTCAATTAGTACATCTTACGCCAGATCGGCGATTTATCGAACGATAATCGTATGTTTGACTTATAAAGTCAACGAAGTCAACATCGGTCAACAAAGTCAACAATTTTGACTTTCAAATAGTAATTCCTTACCATTTTATTTTATAAATCGAATTTCGATCGATTAAAATCGAAGTCCATTTTCTTGATTTGTCACGTAAATCGAGGGACTTATAAATAATTTCGCATTTAATAAACCTCTTTATAAATAAAATCACGTATTTTCGATATTAAAACGTTATTAACCTAACGTTTGTCTTAAACAAGTAAACTATGTTTATAAAATTTTATAAAATCGAATATTTCCAGAATATTAATTAGACATATAATTTATTAATAAACTGAATTAAAAAGGATTTAAAACCTTATTCATTATCGAAAAATCTCGATAATTACTTTAAAATTACCAAATGACTTTCGAAAAATTTTCTAAATTAATATAGTGCATTATTATACACTATGGTCCAGAATATGAATTAATATCATTCATATGTTATTGTTTGCCATTTATTAATATATATACATATATATAATTCGGTAATTCCATTAAATATGGAATAATTATCCAAAATTTCCAAAATTGATATACACATAGTATAATATCCCAACATCAATATATGTCACAAATATAACCTATAGTCCATCATAACCATTCATTCAACAATATATAATAATATTCACTAGATTTTCGAATAAATACCAATCAATTACTAAATAATTCCCAAAATTCTAATTAAATCATAACATGATTAAACATTATATTATAACATTGTAACATCATAATATTAACCAAACCAATTTAAATCGTCACCATATGAGCTTGTATGCTCTCGGCTTTTTCGATTTCCATAGGCATTTGGTTTTCAAAAATTCCAACAATTATATACTATGATTATATACTATAGTATAATAATAATACATCATTTAATCATCAAAAACCAATTAAATCATCACCTTATGCACATAGGTGCTCTCGGTTTTTTTGATTTAAAATAGGTATTTGATTTTCAAAAATCTTAACAATTATACACTATGTTTATATACTATAGTATAATAATAATACATCATGACATTAATCAAAATCAATTAAATCATCACCTTATGCACATAGGTGCTCTCGGTTTTTTTGATTTAAAATAGGTATTTGATTTCCAAAAATCTCAATAAAAACATACATCACATATTTAATACATTAAAGTATGAATACACTATTGTATGACCAAAATAAAAATCATACACCAACATCTATGTACTATATGCTCACGGTATTCTTGAAATATTTAACATATGGTTTCCAAAAATTCTAAATAAATCATAGAATATATAAACAAGGTCCTCAAGCATTAATATGACATCACATGCTTCAAATATAAATTATACACCAAGGTACAAACCATATAGCTTTCGGTATTTTCAAATAATTAAGCTTAGGGTTTTCCAAAAATTCTAAATGAAACCCTATGAACTCTAAACACATCATAGAACATTAATCAATCCTTAGAACATTTTTACAAGTATTCGGTCACCATTAAACATTTTATAAAGTTTTCAAAAATTAGTTCAACATGTCATATGGTTCGAAAATCATATATACACACTAGATCTATTCTAAAATTTAATAAGCAAGGTCATATGATTATTTAAGCATATATACTCACATTTTACAAAATATAAACATCAAGAACAATACATGAACACATAGTCCATTCATAAGAACATTAAAACATACGAAAATATATATGTAGCATGCTCTCGATTTTCATTGAACAAGGATGAGAAAATCAAGCTATGGTGCCTTGTTTACCTTGAAATGGTATAGATCTCAAGAACAATATAGTATATCAAGTTTGGGTGAAGAAATGGAGAAGAAAATGGAAGAGAACTTTCAAAAAATGAGGGGCTTGGCTCTCGATTTTTCTTCCAGATTTTAGAGAGAATTGGGAGGATTTGTGAGTAGTGTAGAGTTGAGGTGTGTTATGAGTGTAATGAAGGGTATGGGAAGAGTTTCCCCCATGTATATCTCTCTCTCTTCGGCGCACACACACACACACACAATAGGAATAATGACTTGAGTGTGTAGAGTGTGATGATGATGAGTGTAGGCTAGGAAGGCTCTCCATGCATTGGGTATTAGGGAGGTGACAATCATGGTGGAGTAAGAGGGTGGCCTGCGCATTTAGGGGAGGTTAGGTTGATTTAATTTTTGTTACACTCCTTAATACATTATATATATCATACATGATCATAGGTATATAATACAAGCCATTAAATGTCACGCCCCACTCCTGTAGCCTTGCCTAGAGGGTGACTAATACTAGGAATAGTATTATAGGACAAAATGACTAAGATAAGAGACCACCTTAGTTATAAACTAGCATGCATAATATGGCATAAGATAATATCTCAATAATTCAAAGGTTTAGCCATCGGACCCAAGGATTAAACAAAGGATCCATGGACCTCAATAGTTCAAAACAAGAAGCATAATGTAAAAGAGTTCGTGGTTTAGCGGCGGAGTGTGTGAATACATATATGATGATATGTATTCATGAAAACCAAAACCTAAATAAACAATGACAGACACGGACTCTCAACACACCTCCATCATCACAATCGAGCTCAACCCGCACATTTAAAACAAACATGCGTGGCTAAGTACAAGAAATTGCACTCGGTGGACTCATGCCGAAAACATTTGATAATATTTGAATTACGCGCCAATATCGAGTAAGTCACAGTGGTTTTAGTTAAAATGCCTCAGGCTTACCAAATCATTTTCGTTAAGAAACATAGCTCGGCCGAGCATTTTCTTGGTGTGTATGGTCCGTATCTCATGGTAACGATTTATAACAAGAATTAAAATTAAACGCCGAGAGGAGGCCTCCCATCTACGACGCCGTGACCGGCAGAATCCCAGACAAAGACACAAATACTCTCTGAAGCATATGTTAACACAACTTATAGTTCCAACCTTCACGCCAATCCTATCCGGGCATTTATCATCCCAAGACAGACCCGACATTAAAAAGGTCAAGGCGACCCAAATGACATAACCTGTCATAATAAAGTTCCAACTATCTCCACAATTTCTACCCGGCATAACATATAGGATCCATACACAAAACGAAATATTTTTGGCGGGTAATGCGTAAAACATTTGATAACAACAGTAGAATAAGTATCGTAAATAAACTCATTTGAAATAACAAGAAGTCACATTTTAGTGGGCTGAAAAGGCCCACATTTTGAAGATAAAGCCCACCGGGACTATGGTTCGTTGTAAATCGAGTCCTAGTTTGTTCGCACGTCGAATCCCGTTGCAGCGTTTGCGTCCACACCTTTATGAAAAGCGAGGTTTTAGTCGTCGCTCGTCTTTCGAGACTTTCAAAAGATAACTCGATATTTTATATCGACGTGAATTGAATTCCTCCAATGAATTCGATATGCTTTGAAATACGTTATTTAATCAATTATTCTCGTCCTCGAGATCGCTCAACTATTTCGCTTAACGCCCCGCTTAAACGCTTTAACGTATGAGCACGTTTCTCGATATAAAGATTTCATTTGTGAAATCCTTTCGCTAATGAGGTATTATACTCAATTAACACATCTTACGTGTATTAGCGTATTTATCGAACGATAATCGTGCGCTTGACTTTAAAAGTCAACGAAGTCAACTCGGTCAACGAAGTCAACATTTTGACTTTCCAATAGTAATTTCTTACTATTTCGCTTTTATAAATCGAATTTTGATCGATTAAAACGATAGTCCCATTTCTTGATTTATCACGTAAATCAAAGGACTTATGAATAACTTTGCATTTAAATAAACCTCTTAATAACAAAAACGTACTTTCGATTTTAAAACGTTAATAACCCAACGCTTGTCTTAAGCATAGAAGACGATGTTTATAAAATTTTTATAATTGAAATATGTCCGTAATATAATTAGACATATATTTTAATAATAAATCAATTAAAAGGATTTTAAAATCCTTTTTAATTATCGAAAATTTCGATAATTAGCCTAAAAATACTAAATGACTTTTGAAATTTTTCTAAATTAATATAGTGTATTATTATACACTATGGTCCAGAATATAAATTTATAAGATCCATATGATATTGTTTGTCATTTATTAGTATATTTACATATATACATTTCGGTAATTCCATATAATATGGAATAATTATCCAAAAATTCCCAAAATTAATATACACATAGTATAATATCCCAACATCAACATACATCATTAATATAACCTATAGTCCATCATAAGCATTCATTCCACAATATATAACAATATTCACGGCTTTCAATTTAATTACCCAATAATTATCAAACAATTTCTAAAAATTCTAACATGATTAAACATTATATTATAACATTGTAACATCATAATTTCAACCAAAATAATTTAAATCGTCACCATATGAGCTTGTAGGCTCTCGGCTTTTTCGATTTTAATTAGTATTTGATTTTCAAAAATTCTAACAATTATATACTATGCTTATATACTATAGTATAACAATATAACATCATTTAATCATCAAAAACAAATTAAATCATCACCTTATGCACATAGTGCTCTCGGTTTTTTTGATTTAAATTAGGCATTTGATTTTCAAAAATTCCAACAATTATACACTATGTTTATACATTATAATACAACATTATAACATTAAAACATTCATCAAAACCAAATTAAATCATCACCATACTTAGGCTCAAGGCCTTCGGTTTATTTGATTTAATTTTGGTAATTGATTTCAAAAAAATTCCAACAAAATCATACAATACATAAACAATATATATAAGCATTAATATACCATTGTATGATCAAAATAAAATCATACACTAACACTCATGTACATATATGCTCACGGTATTTTACTAAAATTTAACATATGGTTTCCAAAAATTCTAAATAAATCATAGAACTTATAAACAATACATTAAAGCACTAATATATCATCACAAGCTTAAAATAAAAATTATACATCATGGTACATGTTTAAGAAGCTCACGGTATTTTAAAAAAAATACCTAGGGTTTTCTAAAATTTTCAAATCAAAACCATGGGTTATAAACATGATAATAAAGAATAATCCATTCCCAAACTATTCAAGAAGCAATCGGTCATTATGTACCCATTTTATAAAGTTTTCGAACATTATTTAAATATGTCATATGGTTCGAAAATCATGAACAAACACTAGATCTATTCATATATTTCACATATAACACCATATGATTATCCAAGCATATATATTCACATATATTTCGAAATAAACCATCAAGAACAACATATAAACATATAGCTCATCCATAAGAACATTTAAAAACATATGAACATGCATATATGACATTCGAAACACACATAGATATATATATACCCATGTTCAAAATTTTTGAACCAAGGATGATAAAAATCGAAGCTATGGTGTCTCATTTACCTTTGAAATGATATATGATCTCAAGAACACTATATGGTATTAAGGTTTGGGAGAGGAAGTGAGGAAGAAGAGGAAAATTTTTCGAAAATGGAAGTGTCTGTCTCTTGGTGAAGAAGGAGAGAGGATGGAGTGTTTTGAGAGTGATGAGAGTTTGATGTGAGTGTGGAGTATGAAGTGGGAGAAGAGTGTGAAGGATCCCTCTCCTATATCTCTCTCTCACTCTCGATTTTTAGCCAACAAATGGGAGAAAATCTGCAGCAAATAATGAGGATTATAGTGATGATTAGGCTAGATAAAAAGGGTGCCCATGCATTGGTCCAAAAATAGGTGGAACTCATGCTTGTCTCATGGGTGTAGCCGGCGCATCTAGGTGTTTAAGGGTGGGATTTTATTTTGTTTTTGCACATTAATACATTATATATCTCATACATGATTATAGATATATAATACAAGTCATTAAAATAATTAAATCCAACATATTGCACTTATTCGAAAATACCGATCAAATTAGGAAAATAGGAATAAAATGTACATCACACCTATTATTGATACTCATGCCCAATTCGATCAAAAATACACATATGCATCATAATATATGATTTAGATATCAAATAATAGCATAGGGTAAAATAATTGCATTAATTTATGCATATGAAACCCTAATTTTAAAGATTGGGTTTCGAAAATTATAAATAAGAAATATCGAGTTTTAATGCTCCAAAAACTGATTTCATAGCTTAATAACACTCATATATATTATAACATATAGTTTAGATACCATATGATAATTTAATGGTATCATTTCATGTGAAAAACCATAGTTTATAAACTTAGGGTTTACGAAAAATTCATTACCAAAATATCGAATTTTAATAACTGAAAATTCGATTTTAATAATTAATAATACTGTAATTATATAAAATAATAATAGGAAATTAATTATTATAATTTCCTGAGTATTAAACTCATTTTACAAAACGTCTCTAGACGTTGACGCTCAAAACGCCTCAAACGCTCAAAATCGACTCATCTCAAAATGGTCGTAGTAAGCTCGTGCTTACTTTATAAATATATTCCTTTTAATAAAGGAATTAAGATGGAAATTAATTCCAAGCTCTGCAGCTCAGAGATTTCCATAAAATGCTGACGTTCGATACGCATTTGACGTTAAAATAATACTGTCGTATCATTTCATAAATTTCATTTCCGTAATTCACAATCCTTAGTGAATTATAAAAGAATTAAGTTATAGCGATATCGTATCGAAATCACAATATTCGATGTCGTAAAAATTTATATACGGTAAAACCCTAATTACGGGTTTAGAATGCCGTAATCGTATGTTCGTTTCTTTGGAATATTACATTCCACCCCCCTTACGAAAAATTTCATCCCGAAATTTGTATACCTTAGAAAAACAAATCGGGGTATCGTTCTTTTATCGCTTCTTCAAGTTCCCACGTGGCTTCTTCTTGTCCGTGGTGTCTCCACAGCACTTTGACTAACGAAATTGACTTGCTCCGCAGCTGTTGGACTTTATAGTCGAGGATTGCCATTGGTTCCTCTTCGTAGCTCATGTCGGGCTTGAGAATCACGTCGTCTTGGTGGATCACGTGCTTAGGATCTTGAACGATTTTCGTAATTGCGACACGTGAAAAACATTATGCACATTCCCTAGTTTTGGCGGAAGAGCCAACCTATAAGCTATCGGACCTATCCTCTCTAGATCTCATATGGTCCTATAAAGCGGGTCTCAACTTCCCTTTTAGTCCGAACCTGACGATCCCTTTTGATGGAGAGACCTTAAGAAACACTTTGTCTCCATCTTCAAATCGTAGTTCGGATCTACGCGTGTCCGCGTAAGATTTTTGCCTGTCTTGAGCCTCTTTGATTCTCATCCTAATTTGTCGGACGATCTCGATCATCTCGTTCACTGCATCAGGCCCTATAACTTTCCTCTCACCGACTTCATCCCAATAAAGCGGGGATCTACACTTTTTGCCATACAAGGCTTCGTATGGGGCCATGCCGATCGTCGCTTGGTAGCTATTGTTGTAGGCAAACTCAATCAGAGGTAAAATATCTTCCCATTTTGCACCTCGGTCCAATATCATCGTTCTAAGCATATCCTCTAACGCTTGGATCGTTCTTCCGATTGCCCATCGGTTTGTGGATGAAGGCCGCATCGAAATCGAGTTTAGTACCCAATTCTCTCGCAAACTAATCCGTAACTGGATGTGAATTTGGAGTCTCGATCGAAGTAATAGATTTTGGCACTCCATGTAATCGTATAATTTCCTTAACGCATACCGGGCCAACTTATCGATCCATAAGTGCTTTGAATAGGTGAAAGTGGGCACTTTTGGTAAGTCTATCCACATTACCCATATGGCGTGTTTCTTTTCGATTTGGGTAAGCTTGTAACGAAATCAATCGTTATATCGTCCCATTTCCACTGTGGATTTCCAATGGTTGCAACTTTCCGTGGGTCGCTGATGTAACGCCTTCACCGTTGGCAAACAAGACGGTGTTCTACTAAAGATGCTACGCCTCGCTTCATGCCTTCCCACCAAAATTTTTCCTTCGGTCTTGGTAGTGTAGGGTGTATCGTGAGCCTCACTCAGATTTCATTCAAGCTCTGCGTCGTCGTGGACGCATATACTACCTTCAAACAATAAGGCTACTCTCTGCGCCTTGAAATTCTTAAATCCTCCGGACCTTATCCTTTGTCGATCTTTTCTAACTTTTCCTCCATCCTTCGTCTCGATAATTCTTTTTCTTAGATCGATGTCGGTGTGAGTGTAGCGATACGACTCACAATTGTCTCGGTGGTTCAACCAGCTCAATCCTCATTCTTCCAAACTCTTCAACGAGTTTTTCCTCTCAGATGAAGAGACATCCTAACTTGGTATGGCTCTTACGACTCAAGCGCCGCCTACTACATTCGCTTTGCGGTGGTAGTTAATACCACGATCGTAATCTTTACTAATTCAAGCCATCTTCTTTGTCTCATATTCAAATCTCGTTGTTCAAGAAATACTTCAAACTTTTGTGGTCCGTGAAGATCTCACATCTCACACCATAGAGATGGTGTCTCCAAATTTTCGAAGGCATGAACTACAATTGCTAATTCCAAATCGTGGGTTGGGTAGTTCAGCCGTGGGGCCCGAGTTGTCGGGATGCATAAGCTATCACTTTTCCTTCTTGCATCAAACACAACCCACCCGGTCTTAGATGCGTCTCAGATAGACCACATACCCTTGTCCGCTTCTGGAACTTCTAGGACTGGTGCATTGGTCAATTTTTCCTTAAGTATTTGGAAACTCGTCTCGCATTCATCAGTCCAATTGAACTTGATTCCTTTCCGAAGTAGCTGGGTTATTGGCCTTGCAATTTTGGAGAATCCTTCGATGAATCTCCTATAGTAACCAGCTAATCCTAGGAAACTTCTAATCTCGTGCTGAGTCCTTGGTGATTTCCATTCTTGCACGACCTCTACTTTCATCGGATCTACTTTTATACCTTCAGCAGACATGATGTGTCCAAGGAACATAACTTCCTCAGCCAAAACTCACATTTGCTAAACTTAGCAAAGAGTCTTCGCCTCTCATGGTTTGCAAAACCGTTCGTAGGTGTTCCCTATGATCCTCTTCATTCTTTGAGTAAATAAGGATATCATCTATGAAGACCAAAACAAATTTATCCAGAAATGGATGAAATACTCTGTTCATGAGGTCCATGAATACGGCCGGTGCATTGGTTAATCCGAATGGCATAACTATGAACTCATAGTGGCCATATCTCGGTTCGGAATGCGCCTTAGGTACATCCTCGCACCGTATTTTCAGGTGATGGTATCCTCGACTTAAGATCAATTTTAGAGAATACACCGCGCCGCAATTGATCAAACAGTCATCAATTACGGGTAAAGGGTATTTGTTCTTTAGTGTCATCTTATTTAGTTCTCTATAATCGATGCACATCCTCAAAGAACCATCCTTCTTCGACAAACAAAACAGGCGCTCCCAAGGTGAAACACTCGCCTAATGAATCCTAGATCCAAAAGCTCTTGATTTGGATTTTAAGTTCCTCCAGCCTTTGGGGCCATCCTATAGGGCACCTTCGACACTGGGGCTGATCCGGGCTCCAAGTCGATGGTAAACTCTAGTTGTCTATCAGGAGGCAGTCCTGGTATATTCTCGGGGAATACGTCCGAAAATTCTTGGACAACTTCAATGTCTTCTACCCGCACTTCGGGTTTATCCTCTTTGTTCAAACAAACAAGGAATGCATGGCATCCTTTCTGGTTCATCATCCTCCTAGCTTGTAGTGCCGATACGATCGGAATCCTTCTCCCCATGCTGATCCCGTGGAAATGCGTAGCTTCTTGTCCAGGAAAGTGAAACGAAATTTTCCTTTCCTTACAGAGAATAGTGGAATGGTTCTTAGCTAACCAGTCCATTCCTAGGATTAAATCTACATCGTCCATGGGTATTATATTTAGATTGTTAGCCAGAACCTTAAGTGATCCTAATGTCAACTCTAGGTTCGAGCAAAAGTGTGTAACAGTCATAATCCCTCCTATAGGCGATGAGATTCTCATATCCTGGCTTGACTTTTCAGACCTAAGGCCCAACATTTCTACGCATGATTTTGCAATAAAAGAATCTGAAGCACCCGTGACGAACAAGATTATAATGTAGGTTGAGAGAACTCCCATACCGCCAAGTTTTCTTGGTTTTGTTCGCTCGCCTCTGCGCAGGCGTAGGCTCTAGCCCGAGCCGGTGAGGCCGACGGGCGCCGGTCCTGGTTGATTCGGCGGTTGTTGCTCGGCTTGTTGCCGCCATCGCCGACGCTGGCGCGGTGGTTGCCGCCTGTTGTTGAGGCGGTGGGCGACACTGCGTTGCGCGGGTTGTTGCTGCGCGCCGCCATTGTGGTTGCCGCACCACCGGGGTTGTTGCCACCGGAGTTGCTTTGGGTTGGGGTTGAAACTGCTGGCGGCCGGGTTGAAGTCGATAGCCCTTAATGGTGAGCATTGCCCGTTGGTTCGGCTTTACATCCGAACGTGACACCGGGCAATTGTCATGTAATGCCCGTTGCCTCGCACTTGTAATAGCTTACCACGTTTGCGTGCACACACCCTTGTGTGCTCTATGGCATCTAGGGCATTGAGGTGCCCTCAACTGCCCTCGTGATCCCTTGCCGGTGGAGCATAAGTCGCTCTCTTCCGCTTTATCCTTGCGGCACGCGCTTCTCGCCACTCAAGCGCCGTGACTTATGTCCCCATAGCTCCCGCGATTGTTATTCACGCGGTTGGGTTCCCATTTCCTTTTCCTCTATCCAACGATTGTGTGTCCGAGACGACACCGACTTATTCTCCGTCATGGCCACCTCAATATCTAAAGCTCGTGCAGAGCTTCAGTAGATAGGTCTCCATGGTCGGCAAGAGACATCGATCTCCATTCTTAGCCCTCGACTCGAACTTTTCCGACATTTTCAAGTCGGTGTCCACCAGCCTGGTGCATATCTCGACATCTCGCAGAAGTGCGATCATAGTCGGTCACACTATCCTTTCTGTTTTAGCAGGAAAATTCCTCGCTCCTTCTTCCTCTTATAGCTTTTAGGATGTACTTCTCATACACTCCTCTCAAGTCCTCCCATGAGAACTCCTCCATTGCTCGGCAGTGAAGGTCTTCTTTCGCCTCCCACCGTGTCACCGGTCCTATCACCGGAAGGTAACACACGACGCCCTTTCCGTGCCGTGCATCTTAAAAGGTAAAATCCGCTCAATGGCTCTAACCCATTGCTCGGCTTCTTCCGGGTTGCCTTTCCCAAGTTAAAGATGTGAGGGTTCTGCCTTAGAAACATTTCTTCGATCCCGCGATCGGGTTGAGGTGGAGGTGGTGGTTGGGAATATCCTCTTGCTCTCGCCGGGATTCTACCCTTCCTCTCGGCCTTCCCGACATCGACCTCGGGTTCCCGCCCGGATTTCTTCTCTGAGGCATGCTGCTATAGAAAACAAGTAATCATTAGCACTTATTCTTTTCACAACCCAACATACACCAACACTATTATGGCCTTATTGTAAAACGATTCTAAATAGAATATATCACTCTTAACAAACATAACTTGCATAAAAGCCCTATCGTGGTCATGTATATATATATCCAAAATTTACGCCATAGGCGTGAATGTTCAATACCAACGGTTATACAGAAACATAAGTCCCGCCCACACGGCCTTCCAAAAGTTAAGGTTTCTAAATCCATCACAAAAATTTAAACATAGAAAAGGAAAGACAACGAAGCTTAATCACAACAAAAATCTATTTAAGCTTCATCTCGATGCCTGCGCCATGCATCTTCCCACTACTCGCCCTCCTCGGGATCTTCCTCTTCCTCGAGTCGCCTCACCGCCGAAATATCCATGCGGGGTAGTCCCCTGATGGTCCGGCCCATCGCTTCCACTATCGGTATGTCTCGCATGGGGTTAAAAGCGTTCGTCGATTCACCCGGCTCGTAGTCGTGGCGGATCGGACCGTAAGTATAGAGGATCGGCTATACCCATCCGATCGCCTATCACTCTCATGCGTCCGTCCAGCGAAAATGCTCGATCGGCGGTATAGGTGCGGCCATGGGTGGTGGAGGTGGTACCGTGGACGACGGGTGTCCAATGGTAAGGGTGGGAATACAGTGCTCTCCTAAGGCTCTAGGCGTCTTGCCTCTCTAAGCGGGCAGGCCTTCCCTCGCCTAAAAGAAATGGAGGCACGACCGGGTCAATCTGCCTCGAACCTCTGTATAGCCACTCTGCGACTCATCCCGCCAGTATACTCTCGGGAGGGAGGTAGGGTCCTCTCGATGCTGCCCGTCAGAATGCCACGTAAGTCGGGTGACTTACAAATCTAGGTAGGTCTCCCACTGTGTCGTAGCGCCCATCGCCTGGTAGATGTAATATCCCGATATCTCTCGGCATATCCATCCTGTGTGGGGAGTATCGCTAGAAGCGCTGGATGCCGTCATAATCAGCCACGCCTGGGCTCCTGCCTCTCCAAAGCGGAGGTAATATGCCAAAACTCACCCAAGTCTTCCCAACAAGACATCCACCGAGCGATAAATACTCACCTCCTCCTCGGGTGGGGTGTGGTCCAATCCTCCTCCTCACGATGTATCTCATCCCTCCATCCGTCACGAACAAAACTAACATAAGTCAACTATCGTCAACTCAAAAGCAGGCAAGGATAACTTAAACATAACGTGAAGCAACTAGGTAAAGGTCAAGCAAATCTATAAGGTAGGCAACATCATAAAGCACAATACATACCACAACTTACCTTCTTAATCTTACCCAAACGTATACATAAGCCAATAACATCTTAATATATGCTACGAGATCCTTATCCTATATCAGACACTCGAACTAGGGTTCAACGGACTCTATCGTATTCTGGAGGCAGAATTAGGGATTCTGTTCTTCATAACAAATGAAGATCAGTGCGTTAGGAGTACGCAGGTGAAAACCATGCATAAATCGGAGTCCTAACGAGAGAGATATAGCTAAAACAAATTTACTGCGTAGTGTAGGAAATTTGCGCGATCGTGCTAAAAATGTAAATCGAGACGTATGTCGACGTAACACGTCTACCATTATCGGGTTTTTAAGTTGAGGCTGAACATCCTGAAGCCGTAAGTGACGTCTATGTCATGATTTGTGTCGATGCTCACTCATGTCGAAGTAGTGATGAAGTGTCGACGTCGTTCATCCTTAAGGTCGAGGTCGCCTTGTTCATCCTTCTCGCCGCCTTCGTCGTTCGAGCTCGAGGCCATAATCACTTTCATTCTTCCTATCGTTCTTTGTTCTCGTAAGGAGAAAGAAGTTCGTACTTCTATGTTCTTTCACGATATATGAACATGCTCCTTAGAGTCTAGGTTCGTCTTATGATAACATATCGTTCATCATAAACAAAATTTTGAAAGTTGGAATAAGGTCTCAATTGAAAATTTTGGAAATACGATTTCAACATAACAATCATAATCAACTTATATGCATATCAAAAATGGATTCATTCATCCCATGTTGATCATTCAACTAGTACCACCATGTACTTTCATATCAATACTCGAGTACTTGCAATATTAGTTCAACTAAAGGTATTGGAAAAATTTTCTTGCTCAACTTTCATTTTCATCATAAAAATTTTCATCATAACCAAATCCTTCAAAAGTTCTTCCAACTTGCTTAACATGTAAAAATTTCCATTTCATGGTTTTGAGAAAGAAATGCAGTTACCTTTTTCCCGGTTGAGCTCGATGTGATGGAGTGTTGAGGGGAGTCAGTGGGTTACTAGAAGTCCAGTGACTCGACCTAGACTTAGAATAAAAAGGAATTTGGGTTCACAAAGAGAAACGATGCTCTGATACCACTCACACGCCCCCACCGGGTAGCCTGGTCAGAGGGTGACTAATACTAGAATAGTATTATAGGACAAAATGACTAAGATAAGAGACCACCTTAGTTATAAACTAGCATGCATAATATGGCATAAGATAATATCTCAATAATTGTGTTTAGGCCATCGACCCAAGGATTAAACAAAGGATCCGATGGACTTCAATAGTTCAAAACAAGAAGCATAATGTAAAGAGTTCGTGGTTTAGCAATGAAAGTGTGTGAATACATATATGATGATATGTATTCGGAAAACCAAATCCTAAATAAACAATCAAGGACACGGACTCCTTAACACACCTCCATCATCACCATCAGAGCTCAACCTGCACATTTAAAAACAAACATGCAGGGCTAAGTACAAGAAATTGCACTCAGTGGACTCATGCCGAAAACATTTGATAATATTTGAATTACACCGCCAATATCGAGTAAGTCACAGAGGATTTAGTTAAAATGCCTTGTCTTACCAAATCATTTTCGTGATCAGAAACATAGCTCGGCCGAGCATTTTCGGTGTGTATGGCTCAGTATCTCATGGTAACGATTCATAACAAGAATTAAAATTAAACGCCGAGAGTGAGGCCTCCCATCTACGACGCCGTGACCGTAGTAATCCCGACAAAGACACACGTCACTCTCTCTCAAGCATATATTAACACAACAGATAGTTTCAACCTTCACGCCAATCCTAGCTGTGCATTTATCATCCGCACAGACCCGACATTAAAAAGGTCAAGGCGCGCGACCCAAATGACATAACTGTCGTAATAAAGTTCCAACCATCTCCACAGCCTCTACCCGGCATAACAGATAGGATCCATACACAAAACAAAATATTTTTGATGTAATGCGTAAAACATTTGATAACAACAGTAGAATAAGTATCGTAAATAAACTCATTTGAAATAACAGTAAAGTCACATTTTAGTGGGGTAAGAAAAGGCCCATATTTTGAAGATAAGAAGCCCACCTGGACTATGGTTCGTTGTAAATCGAGTCCTAGGTTTGTTCGTACGTCCGAATCCCGTTGCCGCGTTTGCGTCCACACCTTTATAAAAAGCGAGGTTTTAGTACGTCGCTCAAGTCTTTCGAGATTTTCAAAGATAACTTCGATATTTTATATCGATGTGAATAGAATTCCTCCAATGAATTGATATGCTTGAAATACGTTATTTAATCAATTATTCTCGCTCCCAGATACGCTCAACTATTTCGCTTAACGCCTCCCGCTTAAATGTTTTAACGTATATGCACGCTTTCTCGATATAAAGATTTCATTTGTGAAATCCTTTCTTGCTAATGAGGTATTATACTCAATTAGCACATCTTACGTGTATTAGCGTATTTATCGAACGTATAATCGTACGTTTGACTTTAAAAGTCAACGAAGTCAACTCTGGTCAACGAAGTCAACATTTTGACTTTCCAATAGTAATTTCTTACTATTTCGTTTTATAAATCGAAATTTGATCGATTAAAAACGTATAGTCCCATTTCTTGATTTATCACGTAAATCAAAGGACTTATGAATGACTTTGCATTTAAATAAACCTCTTAATAACTAAAAACGTGTACTTTCGATTTTAAAACGTTAATAACCCAACGTTTGTCTTAAGCATAGAAGACGATGTTTATAAAATTTTTATAATTCGAAATATGTCCAGAATATAATTAGACATATATTTTAATAATAAACTGAATTAAAAAGGATTTTAAAATCCTTTTTAATTATCGAAAATTTCGATAATTAGCCTAAAAATACTAAATGACTTTTGAAAATTTTTCTAAATTAATATAGTGTATTATTATACACTATGGTCCAGAATATAAATTTATAAGATCCATATGATATTGTTTGTCATTTATTAGTATATTTACATATATACATTTCGGTAATTCCATATAATATGGAATAATTATCCAAAATTCCCAAAATTAATATACACATAGTATAATATCCCAACATCAACATACATCATTAATATAACCTATAGTCCATCATAAGCATTCATTCCACAATATATAACAATATTCACGGCTTTACATTTAATTACCCAATAATTATCAAACAATTTCTAAAAATTCTAACATGATTAAACATTATATTATAACATTGTAACATCATAATTTCAACCAAAATAATTTAAATCGTCACCATATGAGCTTGTAGGCTCTCGCTTTTTCGATTTTAATTAGTATTTGATTTCCAAAAATTCTAACAATTATATACTATGCTTAAATACTATAGTATAACAATATAACATCATTTAATCATCAAAAACAAATTAAATCATCACCTTATGCACATAGTGCTCTCGGTTTTTTTGATTTAAATTAGGCATTTGATTTTCAAAAATTCCAACAATTATACACTATGTTTATACATTATAATACAACATTATAACATTAAAACATTCATCAAAACCAAATTAAATCATCACCATACTTAGCTCAAGGCCTTGGTTTATTTGATTTAATTTTGGTAATTGATTTCAAAAATTCCAACAAAATCATACAATACATAAACAATATATATAAGCGTTAATATACCATTGTATGATCAAAATAAAATCATACACTAACACTCATGTACATATATGCTCACGGTATTTTACTAAAATTTAACATATGGTTTCCAAAAATTCTAAATAAATCATAGAACATATAAACAATACATTAAAGCACTAATATATCATCACAAGCTTAAAATAAAAATTATACATCATGGTACATGTTTAAGAAGCTCACGGTATTTTAAAAAAAATACCTAGGGTTTTCTAAAATTTTTCAAATCAAAACCATGGGTTATAAACATGATAATAAAGAATAATCCATTCCCAAACTATTCAAGAAGCAATCGGTCATTATGTACCCATTTTATAAAGTTTTGAACATTATTTAAATATGTCATATGGTATGATCTAAATCCTAAGTACGGATTAGCGGAGGACTATACCTCTAAACAAAGGTAAACATAAGCAGGATTAGAGACTTCTTTTAACAATAAACCTGTAATGCATAAATCAAATATGTTCTTGGACATTAGTACATAATTTAAGTTCTTGCAGCGGAAAACATGTGATATATACATATGACGATGTACTATCAAGGTATAAACATTTCAGCGACAACATTCCTATTGCTCAACACCGCTCCATCCATCATCCGCTCAACTTTGCATTTAAAACAAACATGCGGTCGAGTACAAGAATGCACTCGGTGGACTCAAAGCCAAAAACATTTTATCATTTGTGGATTACATCGCACATCATGGTAAGACACAAGGGTTTTAGTTGAAAATGCCTTGTGCTTACTAAAATATTTTCATCATTTTTCAAAATCATCGCTGCCGTGCATTTTCTTGGTGTGTATGATCCGTATCCCTTATCATCATTTCATCATATCATCATAGTCGAAAGTCGTGAGGAGGCCTCCTCTACGACCCCGTGACCGCCGTGAATTGTCCTTACAAAGACACAATCACCTTAGGTGTACACGTTAATCCTAGCTGGTATTGTCCTTCCAAAGATAGGATCCGATATCGATTTCATTCATAAGTTGGGAATGACCCAACAACATCACATCATTCAAGTCACTCATATCAATCTCATGGATAGGATACATACACAAAACATAAACATTTTTGGCAGGTAATCATGTAAACATTTTATCAACAGTTGAAATAAGCATCGTAAATAAATATTTCGAAAGCATTTTATTTTTAAGTAGAGTAAAGCCCACCTGGACTGTCGATTGTCTAAATCGATTTCTTGGAAAGCAAGCCCTAGGCTTAGCCTATCTATTCCTGGCCTTGAGGTTTTGGAGTAGAAACTATCCATCGAGTCTCAGAATCCATATTTCTACTATAGTGTATATCAAGGTATGATATACACTCAATTGAGCATGTAGGAAGCACCTATTCAAATATTTCACGTTAAGGTCTGCTTTCGTGAAAAATATCGTATCATGATGTTTTATCATAATTCGTACATCTTATAATGCTCTATCGTACCTTGCGACATAACATAATGAATGCATCGATTAATAGCATGTTAGTCACATAAGGCATACTTCACATAGGGGTTTCTAACACTTAGTCAAATTTCAAGTGTTTTAATTTCAGCAAAAACAGCTTGAAACAACCCAAGTGACGTACTTTGACGATCCATAACTCTCGATTCAGAATACGTATTGTCGCACAAAGATACATTCTGGAAACCTCTAAACATGTACTACAAGTTCTAAGAAGGAATTAAATCCAAAAGAGTCGTGGTTCTGAAGATATAGGGTCTCAAAGTGGGCAACTCAAACTGACTTCTATACTTAGAAAATTTTCCAGAATTTTCAGTTTTAGCTTAACGACGAGAGGTTTTGCGAGGCTCGTAACTTTTGACTCACAATGCCAAAATGGCTGCAGGCTACCAATTTCGAAACCTTGTAATAAGTACTACATATTTCATGAAGACCATACTGGAAAATATCTAACGCATCGAGAAATACATAAGTCCAAAGTTGACTAGTTGAAATGGACAGTTTCCAGTAGGTGACTTTGGGTCGATGAAAAGTATACCTATAAAACTTGGTTTGGGATCAAACTTTCCAGATCATAACTAGACATGGTGAGGAACATTTCTTATGAAGAAACACAAGTCCAAATCGGACTACAAACGTCTTGAACATCTCACGTAAAAGTCATACTCGAACAGCCTATTAACATAGAAATTTTCTAAGGCAGTTTGTCCAAAAAGGCTTACTGAAATGCGTCAACTTTAAAAATTCACCGTGAGTTCACTATAATGAATCTGGAAATGAAACCAATCATATTGAAAATCCACTTAAGTCTAGTTTTATCCAGAAAAAGCCTCACTCAATTATTCACAATAGATTGGGAGCTAAAAATATTTTACCACAAGCTATCACTCCCGTGACAGTTTTGTGTAGTTAACTTGTAAAATCTGGAACAAATAGTAAACAATTTTAGAAAATTCTGAAAATTTACATACGTCTTCTAGACATGCTGAATTATGTTTCTGCCAAATTTCATAGTTTTATCATTACCCAAACTTAAAACGAAAGCCACGCACTATGGGTTATAAACACGGCGATTTCGCAGATTTGTGCAGTGTTTTTGATAAATACAAATAAAATATCAAATCAAGTTGGATGGACTTGAAATTTTACAGAGGCATACTAGACACATATAATTTCAACATATCAAAAATTCACAATCATCGGACCACTGTAACTTAGTCAAATAAATTCGTGAAGTTACTGATTTCGTGAGATAACTTCCAGGTTTTATTATAGATAAGAGTTAGTACCTTGATTTCTTGCAAGCCTTTCATCACACCTCATATGCACAAATTTGCACGAAACCATGGTGAATTGGGGCTGACCTTAGAGTAATGAGAGATGAGAAAGGGGGGAGAAAGAAAGAGAGAGGCCATCGGTGGTGTTGGGTGTGTGAAGGGCTGAAGTTTGGGGGGGGTATGTGGTAGCTTATGGGTGACAATTGTCACCCTTACACCTTCACATTGACACCTACACACACATGCACGAAAATATACCTATATATATGTATATATATCAGATTTTAATAGTGTAGTTAGGATATAATTAATCCAATGTCACTTAGATACATGTAATAGGTAAATCAACAAATAAGTGCTTAGTATATATGTGTATATAGCTCTCGGCTATTACACTATACCAAAGGGTCCAAATTTTATTTTCCATGCCAAACATTGATATATGTTATGACATATAGTTTAGATGATAAATAATATCATAGGATAAATTAATGGCATCGTTTTATGCGACAAAAATCGAGTTCGAAAATTAGGGTTTTCGAACGCTTGAAAAATTGGTCACTATCAAATCTTGATGATCTAGCATTGATTTAATGCTAAATAATACTGTAATTACATATTCCAATCATAGGAAATTAATTCCTATAATTTCTTGATCGATTAAAACGCTGTTTCATCTCAAAACGTTAACGCTTGTAAACGCTGCAAACGCTCATTATCGACTCATCTCGAAATGGTCGTCATCACTTTATTACATTATTCCATTAATAATGGAATTTAATTCTAAGCTTAATTGCTTAGAAAATATCATGAATTTTAACTATCGATACGCGATCGACGTTAAAATAATACTGCCGATATACTTCATATACTTTTATTCCTTAATTCACAATTCTCCATGAATATAAAATAGGAATTCATTCCTTCAGAAATAATTGAAATCATTATTCGATATCTTATGGATTGAATCATCTCAATAATTTCTAATTTACGGGTTTTAAATACCGTAATTGGGCATCTAATTCATGGGTATTACATCCTACCCCTTAAAAGAAATTTCGTCCCAAATTTGCATACCTCATAAAGTATGGGTATCTTAACATCATAACATCATAACTTTCTATGTGCTTTTCTTTCGTCCATGGTTCTTCCATTGGACTTTTATTATAAGACCCAAACTTGCTTCTTTAATCGTTGAATCGTACGATCAAATTAGTCGTAGATTTTCATCATAACTCATCTGAGTCATAGGTCACATCATCATGTTGGTTTACGTGAATTGGGTCATTTTCGTATTTCCTTAACTGCGACACGAGGAAAACATTTCGTACTTTCCCCCAAATGTGGTGGAAGTACCAAGCTATAGGCTACTAGGCCTATCATTTCTAGGAGCTCGTAAGGTCCTATAAAACGTGATCTCAACATTCTTGTATCTAAACTTATAATTCCTCTAGATGGAGAAATCTTAAGAAACTTTAATTCCGCATTCAAGAATGCAGTTCGGGTTTACGCATACCAGCGTAAGACTTTTATCTGTCCTAAGCTTTTCTTATTCTTTGCCTTATTGAGGAGATATCTCAGTCGTTTCGCTTATGCCGTCAGGACTTTATACCTTTTCTCTCACCTACTTTATTACAATAAAGTGGTGATCGATAACTCTTTTCTGCATAATGCCTCATAAGGCTATATTGATCGTTGTTTGACAGTTACGATCCTATGTAAATTTAACAGGTGGTGCTATACGTTCCCACTTACATCTTGGTTTAACACTTATGTTCTATCATATCCTTTAGCGTTCATACTGTCCTTTCTGATTGTCTATCCGTCTGTGAGTGGACATCTATGTTAAGGCTTAACCTCGTATCTAACTCCTTTTTATGAGTTAGTTCAAAATCTAGGGGTACTCTTGGTGTCTCTATCTGAAGCGATAGGTTCTGGAACTCCTTGTAAATATACGATTTCCTTTATGTATAACTGAGTTAACTTATTGGATCTACGAGTCATCTGAATAGGCAGAGACAAAACATAATTGGCGAGTCAATCCACTACTAGCCATATAGTAGTGCAACTTCTTTATGACTTTGGTAAAATCTGTCACAAGATTTATTTCTATATCATTCTATTTCCATTCGTGTAGTTCTAGAGATTATACTCTCTTATAAGGCCTTTGATACAATGCCTTTACTTGTTGATAACCGAGACACTGCTCGATAATATGGTTATATCTCATTTCATTCCTTGCTATCTAACTTTTCTCGTAAATCATAATACATCTTAATAATGCCTGGTTGGCGGTATGAGAAGGATCATCAAATTCATTCTTGGTTTCATTTCTAAGCTTATTATTGCTTGGAAATATATGTATATATATATCTCTCTTTTAGACAATAACATTGTCCAACGCTCCTTAAAATCCGTCAGCTCTTCATTTCTTATCTTAATTCGTATTCTATTCCCATCTTCATTCTCTCTTTTTAGTCATATTTCACTTTGGTTGTGGGAATACTACTTACATTCGTCCCTGATTGCCCGACTATTACTGTTCTCGTTTTCTTAATCTTTCCAATGAGTTTTCCTTTTCTATAAGGACATACCATAATTTAGACTGAATTTTATAACTTAGGCATTAGATTCTACATTAACTGTTCATAGGTGATCATTTATCATAATTATAATCTTTTACTGATTCGAGCCATCTTTTCTATCCTGTATCCAAGTTTTTTTGCTCGACGAATAACTTCAACTTTTGTGAATTGTGAAGGGTTCTTAACTTATTGTTATAGGAGTGATGTCCTCGCGACTTTGGTATTTATACCACTGTCACTATCAGAGGTAATAGATTTTGGCACTCCGTGAAGTCGTATAATCTTCTTTACATACAGCTGGGCTAACTTGTCAGATCCATAAGTACTTTGGATTGGTAGGAAGTGAGCACTCTTGGTGAGTCTATCAACAATTACCCATATGGCGGTGTTCTCTCTTTTTGATTTGGGTAAGTTCGTAACGAAGTCCATTGTTATTTCATCCCATTTCCACTCGGGTATTTCCAACGGCTGTAACTTTCTGTATGGACGTTGGTGTAATGCTTTCATCTGCTGGCAAACAAGACAGTGTTCTACGAAAGAAGCTATGTCTCGTTTCATGCCTTCCCACCAAAACTTTTCTTTCAGGTCTTGGTACATCTTAGTACTATCTGGGTGGGCGGTGTAGGGTGTATCGTGAGCCTCACTCATTATTTCATTTTGAAGTTTTGTGTTGTCTGGAACGCATATTCTTCGTTCAGACAATAAGGCGTTGTCCGACGCCTCCTGGAAGTTCTTAAATCCTCCAGTCCTTACCCTTTCTCGGATATTTTCTAACTTTTCTTCCATCCTTTGTCTCTCGACGATCCTTTTTCTTAAATCAGATTCTGTCACTATTTCAAGTCATGAGTTAGGAAATTCTGTTCATGTGGCCTAAGTCATCGTGACACATAAGTTATTATTTATCTCATATTAATACATAGCCTTACTTTTATTAATCCGTGAGAATTGTGACTCTATTTTGGGGTAACTATCTTATTGGTCTTGTTACCTTAGAGAGTTCTTAATGGATCTCAATGTAAGTCAATTAATCTATAAAATTCATGATCTTATTTTAGGTCATTGACGTCTTTCATCTTTAATTGTTTTTTCCTTTGTCAGATCTACATTGTTTTCTTCTAAAGACACTATGTGCTTGAGGAATATTTCTCTTTTAAGCCGAAATTTACAAAACTTTATTTCGCAAAATTCGCCCGGCTCTTAAAAGTCGTAAGACAGCCTTCGATTTTCTTTATGTTCTTTCTCGTCCTTTGAATAGATAAGAACATCATCCGTAAGGATTGAGATAAAAATTATCTAGGTATGTGTGAAACACTCGATTCTTGAGGTTCATGAACAGGGCTGGTGCATTGGTTAGTCCGAAGGGCATAACTATTATCTCATAGTAACCATATCTTATTCAGAACAATTCATTTCCGTATTTTGGATACTATTCTTCAAGACCATATAATATTACATCATAATGCCTCAGTGAGGACTTTTCATACATTACTTACGAGGGTCGGTCTACCGAGCTGACTGATTACAAGGCGTCTAGCTCTTTTTACACTCAAAACTTTGACACTTCTTCACCATATTCATAAACTCTTCCAAACTACGTTTATTTTACATATCTTAATCACACCATTTTCATCATAAACCATTATCTACATATAAGTCTTATAGGATCCTAGGATTCTAGGTCTCTGAGTGACCTTCGTCGGAGTTGTACTTCTCCCTTGGAAACTTGCCTTTCTCCAAGTACGTTTTTGTTTTCATACTTCTGATGGTCGTTCTCTTTTAGAGAGCCAGGGGTCAAGCTGCTTCCCGTTTCTTCTTCAATACTAGAAGTTGGTGTTACTTTTATCAGAAAGTATGGTTGGGTTGGTAGCGGTAATTCTCCTAATCCGCGAGGGCGATACGATTTTGTCCTTTTGCCCTTCTCGTCTCTTTCTGGTACCATTGATGGCACAGGACGTGGGACGGCGTTTGGAACATCATGGTACAACCATTCCTTTATGCCGTGCTGTGTAACTTGCCGAGGTCCAGGACAAGTACTCGTAGGTGTCGTTCCCTACGCATTATACGTATACTTGAGCCTGTTGACAAATCCTGGTAAGTCTGTCCACGCTTTGGAATTTTTCTCATGGAGAAATTATTCTCTTGATACTTCTTTTGCAAAAATTCTGCTAATCTGTTGGCAAATGACAGATACGTCGTTGGATACCATCCTCATTTGACACTCTATAGTTACGAGTATCCATCCAGAGGTGCAAAATAATTTCTCCAAAACTGCTCTAAATTCATTTCTATTTCATATTAAAAGAGCTGATACGCTCGTGTGAGTTATAAACTTCTAGGCCTTGGGGTTAACTCTTACCCGTTAAACTCCCTTTTCTTGTCATTTGTAAACGGATATTTTTAGATAAATCCGACTTAATTTAAGCAATGGAGGGGATTTCTAAACAAGAAGGATCTCTTAAAGAATTATACACTTTAAGATATATATAACCTGTAGACAACTTATGACATGACTCACGATACTTATCTTAATACGCATTTTACGTTTACACTTTCAGTCGTATGTTACCTTAAAGATATTCGCATAGGCGAACAGTGGGTACTGATATTCTGTCGTGCAAAACCTCTAACGAAAAGGTTAGGCCCAGGTCACTAATCACATGAATGACAGCCATATCCGAAGCTTCTTGTCTCTAAAATTATATCTACGTTCCACATAGATATAATGATCCATATCATTGGATAGAACTTTAGGCGATTCTAGGTTCAATTCTGAGCTTGAGCAACACTTGCGATGGTCATAAATTCTCGTATAGGTAAGGGGATTTTCATTTCTTGATTTGCTTACCCTGAATTGGGTTCTATCGTTTCTACGCATACTTGTGCGATGTTAATAAGCGAAGCACCTATATCGAACAAGATCTTACAGGTATTCTGAGAAAATTTTTACTCATACCTATTTTGCCTTTTGGTTCTGTTTGTTCTGTTTTCGATGCGAGGTATATGCTTTTGGTCTACGGTGTTCCCGTTTATTCAAGTAAACATCTATTTCATATGTCCTTGTCCTTTCCATTGGGACATCATGTTCCCTTGCTATGGCCTTCTGTTGTCTCATTCACTGTATACTTCTCGGTATCCGTATCGTTATGCTTTTACCAATAGCATTCGTGGTTAGATTTTCATCAACTTATCCTTTAATATTGATATATTTTAATAATTAAATCTTATCGTAAAGATCGTCATGTCTCTATTACTATCATTCATTCTTGATCCAGTATGAATGATTTAATTTCCTTTGTCACTTTATTGATCTTAGGGATATATTTCTCATATATCCTTACTTTAAACTCATCTCTAGAGAAATCCTTGTACTGGCATTTAGTGCCACCGTTTGTAATATTCCTTTTTGGATATACGTCATTTCTTCTTAATCTTTTATTGATTCATCGTGCGATTTCGCATAAGATAAAATCCTTTGTCCACTGGGGATGTATTATACTTTTACCTTGACGTCAAATATCTTTACCATTTTCTCGACATTCAATGATTTCTTCATTTCCATGTCGAGATACTTAATACCTCACTTTATTGATCGTCACAAAAATATGGGGGTAAGATTTACAATTAGGTCCACCTTAAGATCCTTCCATGCGAATTTTTTCCTATGTTCTCTTGGATGTATTTCCTTTGCAAGATCTATAGAAACTATCTTGCTTGTTAACTATTAAGTTACACGAGACAAGCGTTTTGTGTCATTATAACTTAGGGTATTAAGATTCATTTCAAAAATAATGAATCTATTTCTTAATCCGTTTCTTTACTTCAAGGGAATTACCTTACTTATCGAAGTCATAACATCTCTGAAGCTTATATCATATCAGGAACTATCTAATTGTATCGCTCATAATTTCTTCTGCTATTTTTTTTTCTTTTGTTTATTTTCTTGAGCATGGTATCTGAAAGTAATCTTACTTTCTTTATACTTCGGTTCCCACTTTCAGGACTAGAATCGTTATCATTGTCATATGGCTTGGTAGGGTAGTACATTTGTACACCATAACTTAAATTCTAAGCATCTTATTTCCATGTCTTGGCTTTGGAGTTATTTCCTCCATACTTAGTTCACATACTAGGGCTATCCTCGTCGTTCACACAATCTTGAGGATTATGATTCCTCAATTTCATTATCTTTTGTTTAACTAAGTTTTAATTATTCGGAATCGATTATGCTCAAACATAATCTCATTGACTAAGGTATAAGGCGGGAGATTTATTGTCTGAGACGCTATCATTTCCTTATATATATATATTCTTTGAAAAGAATATCTTGTATGTATCTTCATTCTTTTTAAACATGTCCAACCTACTAGCGAGGTGTCAAGGATATCCAACTATCTTAAAGATAAGTTGTAATCGCTCTCGTCATGACATAATAAGGGAAATTTATATCCCACAGATATCATATACTTTTCTTTGCTTTTATTCTTGCATTCAATGCTAAAGAGTATCTTATTCATAACTTTGTTATCATAACAGTCTATGATGGTATAACTTCACTGTTATCAATCTTTGTTAACCCCATCAAGGGTCATCACATCATGTGTGCCATAGGAAAAATATCTCGTCTCATCGAGATTTTCTTTACATCATAATTTCTTGATGTCTATCACTTTACTGGTCTGAAACTTTTAGGTGACTGAGATAAGTCAACCTATTTCATGCCCGACATTTATCGCTTTACTAATTCGCTTTTAGGTGACAAGGTAAGTCAACTTTCATCTTACTTGATGGTTTCAAGAATCAAGGAGAAATTATCACGACTACCTACAAAAGGTACTGTCTCATCCATCAAGATAATATCTTTTCAAAGATTGAATCGATATGTTCCTTGGACTGAATAAATGGGGCTCTAGGGTCCGAAGACCAGAATGACGACTACTGAGATTTCTTTGGTCATATGGGCTGGCCAGACCCGTCACAATTATATTCTCAGTCACGCAAGGATTTGGGTTCAAAAGGACACTTTGTAAATTTTTGAGTTGGAAGTTTTCTTCAGAAGAAGTGAGAAACTCGAATGATTTCTCAATTGGAACTAGGTCATAGAGTTAAATTCAATGACAGAAATTGGGTAACGAATAGAATTTTGAAAACTCATATACCCGAAATAGGTCATCAACAAAGTTCTCATGTATGTCAAGATTCTACTTGTATTACTGAAGATCTTACTTTCTTAGTAACATTCTAGGATTCGTATCATACTATAACGTTCTTACTCTATACAGATCATAGAACTAACTTCAACTGATTCTCATGAATTCTGGAGTAGGAATCAGGGATTTGGTCCTTCATAAGAAATGAAGTACAGTTCATTAGGAGCACGTAGGCGAAAACCATACGTAAATCGGAGTTCACACGTTCAAGAACTAGTCAAAACAAAATCATTGCGCAGTGCAGGGAAATTTACACGCGTTCGCGCCGAGGTCATAAACGATGCCGACACCAAGGTCGTGCATGCCGTTACCGATGCCGAGGTAGTACAGAATATTGCCGACACCGAGGTCAGACAAACTACCTCAGTCGATATGTCAAAGGCGGTGTTATAAATGCCGATTTCGAAGTCGACAGTCGCACATGCCGATGTCGAAGCCGAGGTCGTACATGTCGAGGTCGAACAATTTCGTATAAATCTTTCACTTTTCTTCACTCAAGATGGAATGAAGTTCTCAAATCCATCACTAATCTTGTTCTTGTAATTGAAGGAAATTCTTACTTCTATGTTCTTTCGTAGAAAGGGATCATGCGTCTTATAAAGTCTATGTTCTGTTTGAACTAGTATGCTCATCATCATAATCAACTTTGAGATTGAAGTAAAACTTCGAATATTCCTACGTAGCTCATTTATACGCACGTATTTCGTTGAATTTAAAGAATTCAACATATCATATTTGACAATTCAATGTCCAATCTCAATCATTTTAAACATGAATAATCATAGCTTCGTTCATAATAATGAACCCTTATTACATTTCAGAAATTCAAACATTTCATCTTTGACATATCGTGCCAAAACTTTCTCATATCATTGTCATCATCTTTCTTATATTTTCCTTCTTCTCATAACTTTCTTGACAAGTCATTTGTCATATCATTCATTTTCAACCGTTCTCATAGCTTTCATTTCTTTTCAAAGATCATTTCAATCATCCTTCACTTCAAACTTTTCATTTTATTTAAAAAAAATCATTTCATAAACATTCGTCCGGCCAGGCTAATTTTCAAAACTTTGGGAAAAGAGTCATTTACCTCATTTCGGTTGAGCTTGATGTGATGGAGTGTTGAGCATTGTCAGCTGATCTCTAGAAGTCTAATGACTCAATCTAGACTTAACCTTAAAGAAGATTTTGGGTTCAAGAGCGAACCGCTCTGATACCACTCTGTCACAGCCCCTAAATCCTAAGTACGGATTAGCAGGGACTATACCTCTAAACAAAGGTAAACATACAGGGAGACTTCTTTTAACAATAAACTGTAATGCATAAATCAAATATGTTCTTGGACATTAGTACATAATTTAAGTTCTTGCAGCGGAAAACATGTGATATATACATATGACGATGTACTATCAAGGTATAAACATTTCAAATGACAACATTCCTATTGCTCAACACCGCTCCATCCATCATCCGCTCAACTCGCACATTTAAAACAAACATGCGGGTCGAGTACAAGAATGCACTCGGTGGACTCGGGCCAAAACATTTTATCATTTGTGGATTACATCACACATCATGGTAAGACACAGGGTTTTAGTTGAAAATGCCTTGTGCTTACTAAAATATTTTCATCATTTTCAAAATCATCGCCGCCGGCATTTTCTTAGTGTGTATGATCCGTATCCCTTATCATCATTTCATCATATCATCATAGTCGAAAGTCGTGAGGAGGCCTCCTCTACGACCCCGTGACCGCCGTGAATTGTCCTTACAAAGACACAAATCACCTTAGGTGTACACGTTAATCCTAGCTGTATTGTCCTTCCCAGATAGGATCCGATATCGATTTCATTCATAAGTTGGGAATGACCCAACAACATCACATCATTCAAGTCACCATATCAATCTCATGGATAGGATACATACACAAAACATAAACATTTTTGGCGGTAATCATGTAAACATTTTATCAATCAGTTGAAATAAGCATCGTAAATAAATATTTCAAAGCATTTTATTTTTAAGTAGAGTAAAGCCCACCGGACCGTCGATTGTCTAAATCGATTTCTTGAAAGAAGCCCTGTGCTTAGCCTATCTATTCTCGGCCTTGAGGTTTTGGAGTAGAAACTATCCATCGAGTCTCGTAATCCATATTTCTACTATAGTGTATATCAAGGTATGATATACACTCAATTGAGCATGTAGGAAGACTTATTCAAATATTTCACGTTAAGGTCTGCTTTCGTGAAAAATATCGTATCATGATGTTTTATCATAATTCGTACATCTTATAATGCTCTATCGTACCTTGCGACATAACATAATGAATGCATCGATTAATAGCATGTTAGTCACATAAGGCATACTTCACATAGGGGTTTCTAACACTTAGTCAAATTTCAAGTGTTTTAATTTCAGCAAAAACAGCTTGAAACAACCCAAGTGACGTACTTTGACGATCCATAACTCTCGATTCAGAATACGTATTGTCGCACAAAGATACATTCTGAAACCTCTAAACATGTACTACAAGTTCTAAGAAGGAATTAAATCCAAAAGAGTCGTGGTTCTGAAGATATAGGGTCTCAAAGTGGGCAACTCAAACTGACTTCTATACTTAGAAAATTTTCCAGAATTTTCAGTTTTAGCTTAACGACGAGAGGTTTTGCGAGGCTCGTAACTTTTGACTCACAATGCCAAAATGGCTGCAGGCTACCAATTTCGAAACCTTGTAATAAGTACTACATATTTCATGAAGACCATACTGGAAAATATCTAACGATCGAGAAATACATAAGTCCAAAGTTGACTAGTTGGAAATGGACAGTTTCCAGTAGGTGACTTTGGGTCGATGAAAAGTATACCTATAAAACTTGGTTTGGGATCAAACTTTCCAGATCATAACTAGACATGGTGAGGAACATTTCTTATGAAGAAACACAAGTCCAAATCGGACTACAAACGTCTTGAACATCTCACGTAAAAGTCATACTCGAACAGCCTATTAACATAGAAATTTTCTAAGGCAGTTTGTCCAAAAAGGCTTACTGAAATGCGTCAACTTTAAAAATTCACCGTGAGTTCACTATAATGAATCTGGAAATGAAACCAATCATATTGAAAATCCACTTAAGTCTAGTTTTATCCAGAAAAAGCCTCACTCAATTATTCACAATAGATTGGGAGCTAAAAATATTTTACCACAAGCTATCACTCCCGTGACAGTTTTGTGTAGTTAACTTGTAAAATCTGGAACAAATAGTAAACAATTTTAGAAAATTCTGAAAATTTACATACGTCTTCTAGACATGCTGAATTATGTTTCTGCCAAATTTCATAGTTTTATCATTACCCAAACTTAAAACGAAAGCCACGCACTATGGGTTATAAACACGGCGATTTCGCAGATTTGTGCAGTGTTTTGATAAATACAAATAAAATATCAAATCAAGTTGGATGGACTTGAAATTTTACAGAGGCATACTAGACACATATAATTTCAACATATCAAAATTCACAATCATCGGACCACTGTAACTTAGTCAAATAAATTCGTGAAGTTACTGATTTCGTGAGATAACTTCCAGGTTTTATTATAGATAAGAGTTAGTACCTTGATTTCTTGCAAGCCTTTCATCACACCTCATATGCACAAATTTGCACGAAACCATGGTGAATTGGGGCTGACCTTAGAGTAATGAGAGATGAGAAAGGGGAGAAAGAAAGAGAGAGGCCATCGGTGGTGTTGGGTGTGTGAAGGGCTGAAGTTTGGGGGTATGTGGTAGCTTATGGGTGACAATTGTCACCCTTACACCTTCACATTGACACCTACACACACATGCACGAAAATATACCTATATATATGTATATATATCAGATTTTAATAGTGTAGTTAGGATATAATTAATCCAATGTCACTTAGATACATGTAATAGGTAAATCAACAAATAAGTGCTTAGTATATATGTGTATATAGCTCTCGGCTATTACACTATACCAAAGGGTCCAAATTTTATTTTCCATGCCAAACATTGATATATGTTATGACATATAGTTTAGATGATAAATAATATCATAGGATAAATTAATGGCATCGCTTTATGCGACAAAAATCGAGTTCGAAAATTAGGGTTTCGAACGTTTGAAAAATTGGTCACTATCAAATCTTGATGATCTAGCATTGATTTAATGCTAAATAATACTGTAATTACATATTCCAATCATAGGAAATTAATTCCTATAATTTCTTGATCGATTAAAACGCTGCTTCATCTCAAAACGTTAACGCTTGTAAACGCTGCAAAACGCTCATTATCGACTCATCTCGAAATGGTCGTCATCACTTTATTACATTATTCCATTAATAATGGAATTTAATTCTAAGCTTAATTGCTTAGAAAATATCATGAATTTTAACTATCGATACGCGATCGACGTTAAAATAATACGATATACTTCATATACTTTTATTCCTTAATTCACAATTCTCCATGAATATAAAATAGAATTCATTCCTTCGTAAATAATTGAAATCATTATTCGATATCTTATGGATTGAATCATCTCATACATGAATTTCTAATTTAAATCGGATTGAAATTTTAAAATACATCACACCTATTATTATGTGAAAACCATAGTTTATAAACTTAGGGTTTTCAAAAATTCAATACCAAAATATCGAATTTTAATAATCGAAAATTGATTTTAATAATTAATAACATCTGTAATTATATAAAATAATAATAGAAAATTAATTATTATAATTTCCGAGTATTAAACTCATTTACAAAACGTCTCAGACGTTGACGTTAAAACGCCTCAAACGCGTTGAAAATCGACTCATCTCAAAATGGTCGTAGTAAGCTCGTACTTACTTTATAAATATATTCCTTTTAATAAAGGAATTAAGATGGAAATTAATTCCAAGTTCTCATTTCGAGATTTCCATAAAATGTCGACGCTCGATCACAACGATTGACGTTAAAATAATACTATCGTATCATTTCATAAATTTCATTTCGTAATTCACAATCCTTAGTGAATTATAAAAGAATTCAAGTTATAGCGATATCGTATCGAAATCACAATATTCGATGTCGTAAAAATTTATATACGGCAAAATCCTAATTACGGGTTTAGAATGCCGTAATCGTATGTTCGTTTCTTTGGAATATTACATTAAAATAATTAAAACATTATATAGGCATATATTCGAAAATGGCGAGAATAATAGGGAAAATAGGATAAAAATTATAAATCACACCTATTATTGATACTCATGTAATTTTCGATCAAAATACACTCATATATATCATAATATATGATTTAGATAATCAATATTAGCATATGATAAAATAATTGCATTAATTCATGCATATGAAACCCTAATTTTGAAATTTGGGTTTCGAAATCCATATATATATATATATATATTATCGAGTTTTAATGGTTTAAAAATGATTTTAATGCTTGATAATATTCATATATATCATAACATATAGTTTAGATACCATATGATAATTTAACGGTATCATTTCATGTGAAAAATCATAGTTTATAAACTTAGTGTTTTCGAAAAACCCACTTCCAAAATATCAATTTTAATAGCTAAAAATTCGATTTTAATAATTTATAATAATGTAATTATATAAATAATAATAGGAAATTAATTATTATAATTTCCTAAGCATTAAACTCATTTTCATAACGCTCTCAGACGTTGACGCTCAAAACGTCTCAAAACGCTCAAAATCGATTCATCTCAAAATGGTCGTAGTAAGCTCGTGCTTACTTTATAAATATATTCCATTTAATAAAGGAATTAAGATGGAAATTAATTCCAGCTTTACATTCAGAATTTCTATAAAATACGACGCTCGATCGCGATCGACGTTAAAATATATCGAATGAATCATTTCGTAATATTTCAATCCTTAATTCACAATCCTTAGTGAATACAAGAGGAATTCGTTAATATAGTCTTGAATCGAAATCACAATATTCGATGTCGTAAAAATAATATAAGGCAAAACCCTAATTTACGGGTTTAAAATACCGTAATCATACGTTCGTTTCTTTGGAATATTACACCAAGTTAAGTCTAGATTGAGTCACTAGACTTCTAGAGATCAGCTGACTGTGCTCAACACTCCATCACTTCAAGCTCAACCGGAATGAGGTAAATGACTTTTCTCAAAAGTTTTCAAATGAAAAGTTTGAAAGTGAAAAGGATTGAAATGGTGTTTCGAAAGAAATGAAAGTTATGAAAGATGATTGATATGATGTTTCAAGATGAAAAGAAATGAGATATGAGAAAGAACTGACAGTGAAATGGGAAAGTGTTGACAAAGAAATGTCAAAAAAGTGAAATGTTTTAATTCGTGGAATTTAATGAGATTTATTGTTATGAACAAAGTTATGTTTTATCAAATGTTTAAATTTTCGAAATTTCAAGTTTTTGAAGACAATGAGTATGTTATCCTAAAAGAACTTAGACTGTTTAAGACGCATGATCCCTTTTGTGAAAGAACATAGAAATATGAACTATGAGAATTTTATCTCATCTTGAGAACAAAAACGAGGATGGAAAAGATAATAATACGAGTTGAAAGACGAGAACAATGAGAACAAAGTTGAGGAAAACTAAAAGAGCAAAAATGGAAATGATGATGGCAAGAACTGAATGATGATGTCGAGATGATGAATGTCATTATGCGATAAGTGACATGAGTATAGTCTTTTCCTTTAGATGTTCACGCGCGATGGAACTCCAAATCGACTATGACTTTTTTGTTAGAAATGAAATAGAAATGTGATCAAAGAATCAGTTGATGTTAGTATTGTGAATTTTACAAAATGAGAGTCCACGATGTGGTAGAAATTGTTAAAGGCAAATTGAGAAATGGGGTTTTAGTGGTATGAGTAAAATTTTGGATGTAGGGTAGTATGTTGATAAACCTTACACATTATGAAAAACTAGTACGAGTTATATGAGGTTTCAAATTTTATTCATTTCCCAATTTCTGTCATTGAGTTTAACTCTATGACCTAGTTCCAATTGAGAAATCACTTGAGTTTCTCACTTTTTCTGAAAGAAATTTACAACCCGAAAATGTATAAAGTGTCCTTTTGAAACCAAGCCTTTATGTGACTGAGAAAGTATTTGTGACGGGTCTGGCCAGCCCATATGACCAAAGAAATCTCAGTATTCGTCATTTTGGTCTTCGGATCCTATATCCCAATTATTCAGTTTAAAGAGAATATTGATTCAAGCTTTAAAAGTTGTCACCTTGAGTTGTGAACCCGTACCTTTCGTAAGCCGTCATGATAAATTTTCTTCAATCCTTGAAACCAATAAGTATGATGTAGGTTGACTTATCTTGTCACCTAAATATTCAGATCAGTAAGGTGATAGACATCAAGTAGTTATGATGTAAAGAAGTTCTTGATGAGACGAGATATATTTTCTCTTATGATACACATAGATGTGATGACCCTTGATGGGCTTTTCAGATACTGATAACAGTGAAGTTATACCTTCATGTGACTGTTATGATAATAAAAGTTATGGACGAGATACTCTTTAGAATTGAGTGTTAGTGTGACAGCCCCTAAATCCTAATTACGATTTAGCAGGGGCTAATACTTGGAATAAGAATCAAGGAAGCTTTAATCAATATATGTACAAGAACTCATATGTTCTGGAAGTATTCAACTAATCAACATCATAAGATAAATTAATTCAATTGCAGCGGAAAAACGTGTGAATACACATATGACGATGTGTATTCAAGGTTTCTTATATATCGTATTCAAAAGGGGTTCTGACCGCCTCCGACACATCTTCATCCATCATCCGCTCAACTGCACATTTAAAACAACATGCGGTGAGTACAAGATTGCACTCAGTGGCTCATGCCAAAATAATTTATCAAGTTTAAATTACTCTGCCCCATCACAGTAACACACGAGGTTTTAATTTGAAATACTCGTGCTTACTAAATAATTTCTTTCATTTTCCATAAAGATTCGTCTGGCCAGACATTTTTCCATGTATGTATGATCCATATCCACCACAATAATTCATTCCACAATAATTCCCGCGCTGGAGAGGAGGCCTCCTCTCACAGACGCCATGACCGGCCGAGCACCCTTTCAAAGACACAAACAAATAATCGATTGCACAAAATCCGAGCCATCTCAAAGACAGGGATACTAATTCTCCATCATCCTTGGGGTACTTCCGGAATACGAATTCAAGCATGTCATAAAGTGGGAGCTACCCAACATTATGCATCAACAATCATGGATTAGATACATACATAAAACATAAATATTTTGGACAGGTAATTAAATAAATCATTTCATAAATATTTGCTTGCAATAAAGCATCATAAATAAATCATTTGGTAAATTCTACCAGTTTGAGTATAGTAAAGCCCACCTTTACTTTTGAACTTCGAATTTCGATACGCGTGTTGTTTTCTCCTGGTTGCGTGGCCTTCACGTCCCACCTTTAAGCAAAAATTTACGTTTAGCACGTGGGCACGCTTTTCGAGATTTTCAAAGTTCATTCAACTTTGATAAATAAAATAATGATTCGAAGTTCTAATAAACTTTAACGTCGCTTCTACGCCGTATTTCAATAAAATAATTCTCGTATATCGAGAGAGACGTAATATGATCTACGGTCTCATTTTAACCTTTTAGGTTAAATAATTAACGATATAATAACGTTATTGAATAAAATGATTTCAATTATGAAATCTTTTCTCACCATCGAGATATTCAGATAAAAGTAATCGCTTTTCACGTATTAGCGTATTTAATGAGCGTATTTAAATGCGTCGATTTCGAAAGTCGACCATTTTGACTTTTCTTTATAAATCTTAAATAAAATACATTTTAATGTATAAATCGATTTTCAATCGATTTCTTTTCAATACTCGATTTTCACGCAAATCGATAAACTTGATTAATATTTTCTTTCAATATTAATCTTTTAATACTTTAAGCATTATTTATGCTTTTAACGTTATTTAACATAACGTTTCATCGTAAACATAATATCCTATGTTTAATTGTAATATCCTGAAGAAATTAACGCCTACTTACGATAAGTATAATTCGTAAAATTCTCTAAGCAACGGAGCTTAGGATAAAATTTCATTATTAATGGAATAATTTAACGAGGTAATTACGATATTACTACGATCATTTTGAGATGATTCGATAGTTAACGTTTGAGACGTTTCAAACGTTAACGCTTAGAGATGAATAGAAAATGATATTAATGATCAAGGAATTATAGTATTTAAATTCCTATGATTATTATATGTAATTAAAGTATTGTTTAACATTAAAATAATGCTAAAGCATTAAGGATTCGATTGTGATTAAATCTTAATTTTGAAAACCCTAATTCAAAATTAGGGTTTTCTTATACAAAATGATACCAATAAATTTTCCTATGATATAATTTATTGTCTAAACCATATGTTATGATATATATACCTATAAATAACATGAAAATAAAATATGTATCAATGGAGACTAATAAAAGTGAAACCTTATATTATAAATAACATATTGCACATCACTTTGGTATACACTTTGTTAAGTTACATCTTAATTATACAATTTGTATCTATGATATATATTAACATAGTATAATCAAGGGAGGTATAATATACATGGAAGAATGTATCTTAACTCATATATAGTATCTAGTATCACAACATTTAAATAAAAAAAATAAAACCTATTCATTTGTACATCAAAGAGCCGTCGGCTCTTGCTCCCAAGTTGCATGGTTTGGATTGTTTAATGGCCAAAAAAGTGTAAGAAATATTAATTCCATCTCATGACTCATTAGGTGAGTCATAAACCATGAATTACACAAAGTCTTCCATTTCCTCTTCCATTTGCATGTGAGAACCGATAGGTGGAGGGAGTATAAGTAAAAATAAGATTTCATTTTCTCTCACAAACACACTTACACAAGTCTTGAGAACAATACATCACTACAATTCCTCTCCAAAAGCTAGAGAAGGCCGAGAGCTTCTTAGGAAAAAATAGAGTTTTCTTCTCTCTATCTTCACTAAAGTCTAGCCTATAAACCTTCTACCATATATTCATACCATAGAAAGGTGAGGAATTGGGCAAGGTTTCAATTTTACATGAGTTTGCTATGAAAATTCAAAGCTAAGCTAAAGAGAATACAAGTGTTCTTAGTGTTCTTGGTTGTGAAAATTTCTAATGCTTATGTTCTTAGTGGTTGTTGATAGTAATATTTAGTTAATGCATGTTAAGTTTGACTTATGAATAGGTAAGTGTTCTTGATTTCAATTGTTATGCATGTGTGTTTAATTTCAAAAATTTGCTAATCTATGGTAAGTTATGCATTAAGAAGGTGTAGCATGAGAAATACAAGCCTAAATCATGTTAAAAGTTTATTTTGAACATATTATGAATTCTTGAGATGCTCGAAAGTTTTTCTAAAAATTGTTTAAAAATGGATTCATGATCTATAATCTTGTAGGAGTTCATAATAAGTTGTTTTGAAATTTATATGATGATCGAAAATTCATAGAATTTATTTGAGCATGAATTATTGATGTATGGTGTTATAAGAGTTCATAGCAATTTATTAGGAATTTTAAAAAATCCTATGCTATATTTTTGAAAATTACCAAAATTATAAAAATTTCTATGTTGATGTATATTTAAGGCATGCAATGACATATAGTTAATCTAGGACCTAAACTATGTACTCTATGATTTTACTAGAATTTTGGGAATTAATTGTCCAAATTCTTCAAAAAGGCCGAGAGCTTCAAGGCTCAATTTGATGATGATTAATTTGTTTTTGATGAAAACTATGATGTAATATTGTTATACTATAATGTATAAGCATGGTGTAATTTTGTTAGAATTTTATGAAAATGTTTGGTGCATGTGTGTTAAGAATCGAAACCATGAACCTTGATTTGTTAATGTAGAAATTAACTATGATGGACTATATGTTATAATATGTTATGGATTAATGTTGAGACTATATACTAAATAATTAGATTTTTCAAGAATTATTTGGACAAGTTTGAAGAAACCGTGAATTTGAAATTAATTAAGTAATATACAAAAATTTTCTATAGTTAATAATTAATACATATTAGTGATACTATGATAATATAGTACACTATGTAAAATTAGAAGAAAATTTGAAAGATAATTGAATATTATATTATTAAATAGCCGAGAGCTATACTAAGAGTATTAAGGATTTTTAAATCCTTAAATGTAAAAAATAATGATATATTATATGTTTAGAAGTTATCTTCAAAACATATTTAAAAAAAATAGTAATAATAAGAATTTAGCAAAATAAATCAATTAGAAATTGATTTATATGAAATTAAAGATTAAAATATAAATTAGTAAAGAATTTACTAATAAAAGTCAAAATTATTGACTTTTGAAATCAACGTATGAAATACGTTCGATAAATACACTAATACGCGTAAAACGTATTAATTGAGTAATGAAGTCTCATTGGTAAGAAAAGATTTCGTAACTGAAATCGTTAGATCGAAAAACGTAGAAATACGTTGAATCTTTACCTAAAAGGTTAAAATGGTAATTGTCGAACATATCTCGTTTCTGTCGAAATACGAGAAATGTTAATTACACGTTGAATCGCGTATCAATTCGTTAAAGAATTCAATTTAGATCGATATAGAATATCGAAGTTTATGCTAGACTTTAAAAGTCTCGAAAACGTGAACGGCGTACTAAACATCGCTTTTGCGTAAAGCGTGACGACGACGCCGACGGACGGGACATTGAAGAATAATCAAGATAAAGGCGATCGAATAGTCCAGGTGGGCTTTACTATACTTTTAAGTGATAAAATGTTGAGTGAGAAATTTTTATGTTACTGATATCAAGAAATGATGTTAAAATGTTTAAGCAATTACCTGCCAAAAATATTTATGTTTTATGTATGTATCCTATCCTTGATTGCAATAATGTGAATGTGTTGGGTAGCTCCCAACTTATGTATGAAATCGATATCGGATCTTATGCCGGAAGGCTTATACCTGGCTAAGATTAACGTGTACACCTAATGGTGACTGTGAGCTGTAAGGACAATTCACGGCCGGTCACGGCGACGTAGGGGGAGGCCTCCTTCTACGGCGTTAATGATAATGATATGAAGAAAGGATAAGGATATGGATCATACATGCAAGTAAAATGCTTGGCCAAGCAAATGTTTATGAACTGATGAAATATTTTTGGTAAGCATAAGGTATTTCAAATAAAACCCTTATGTCTTACTATGATGTGGCAGAGTAATTTAAATACGATAAAATGTTTTGGCATGAGTCCATTGAGTACATTCTTGTACTCAGCCCTGCATGTTTGTTTTTAAATGTGCAGGTTGAGCTGTTGAAAATGCTGGTGGAGGGTGTTGAGAAGTCAGGACTACTTTTTGATAAGTTTATGTATGTTAAGTTAGAAACCTTGGGTACACGTCATATACGTGTATTCACATGACTTCACCTGCAGTTTGAACAATGTTTCTACGAATGATGATATTAATCTGTTAAAGTCCTTCGGTCATTATATTTCTTTTAGTTCTCATTGGTTCACTTCACCGGTATACTATGTTATTTTGCATATAGTATACATCCTCAGATTAATATTTTATGAACCCTAAGTACTATTCCTTCAATTGTTCCCTTCATCCGCTTTTAGGGTTGGGGTCGTGACAGTGGTATCGAGTAGTTATCTTTGAAACCAAACTTTTCTTTCAAAAGTTGAGTCTAGATTGAGTCACTAGACTTCTAGAAATCACCGACTATACTCAACACTCCATCACATTCATTTCAACCGGGACAAGGTAAATGATTTTCTTTTAGATTCATGCAATGAAAAGTTTAAATGATGAACCAGATTGGAATCATTAGTGAAGGAAAATGGAGAAGAATGTTATGATATTTGATTGAAAAATAAGCTACGAGAATGAAATTTTCAAAACTTATTATCTTTGAAATAAATGAAAACTATGAATAAGAAAAATTTCAAACTTGATTTTGAAATCAAAAAGCAGTTATGATAAGTAAACAAAATTTTTGATAAATGTATATGTTTGATTGGAAATTAGATGATCAATGTTGAAAGGATGAATACAAATGGATATACATGTATGAATTGATTATGTTATCATTTAAACTATGAATCTCAAAAATCAACTATGACAAATGATATGTTATCTTGAGAAGAACATAGTCGATATAAGAAGCATGATCACATATAGTAAAAGAACGTAGAAGTACGAAATTCATTCCCGTGTAAGAATAAGAGAATGACATGACCAACGAAAAGGAATGATAATTACGAGCTTTGAGGAGAAAAGACGAATGCGAAGGATGAAGTATGATCTCAATGTATGGAATGAACGACGTCGACGCCATGATTACGACTACGACTTCGACTTCGACATCGGCAACGGCATGCACGACCTCGGTGTCGGCATTACCTCGTATCTTGTCACGAGCATGTAAATTTTCTGCATTGCGCAGTAATTTTGTTTTAGCTCATTCTCTTTCGTTAGGACTCCGATTTGCACATGGTTTTCACCTGAGGAACCCTGAAACACTGAACTTCATTTGTTATGAAGGAATGAAACTCTATTTCTTTCTCCAGAATTCACGAGAGTCTTTAGAAAGTTAGTTTGAGTTGTAGACTAGTATAAAGATCTTATAATATACCATAAACCTTGGAGCGTTAAATAATAAGTTTTCCAGTAGGATAAGAAAACTATGATATGTGTTTCCCTATAACATTTATCTGTTCAGCAGATATGTTTGGGTTGTCTATCTACTTTGTAGATTGTCCAGTTATCCTAGTTATTTAAACAAATACGTTTAAGTTATCTTATCTGTTTATCAGATAATATTTAGTTTGACTTATGTTAGTTTTGTCTATGGCAGATGGAGGGAATGCGTTATATGGCTAGAAGAAGGATTGGACCAAACCCTACTCCCAAGAAACCGTATGCCTATATCGAGAAATTTGGATGTGTTGTGGAGAAGACTTGGGGAATTCCTAATGTACTATCTCCGATTATGGAGAAATGCTCAAGCATATGGTGTGACAGACTATGACGGTATCAAACGTCTTTTGACCATACTTCCATGTGACTGGGAGGACTACGCACGAGAAGTGTCTGGGGACTATATTTATCGCGCAACAGGAGGTTATGATCTGGTTGGTGATCTACCCAGATTCATCAGCCATTTGAGTTATGTTTTCTGCATTTATGGGGTTGCCCCGAGAGGACCTTACCTTCCTCCGAGGGAGTATACATGGCGCGACGACACGCCGGAGTGGTTATACGCTGAGGTTCCACGACAGGTTAATCCGGTGATACCTCGATATCTGTTCGATGAGGGCAGACTCGCCCAAGTGGATAGGGCTGCACGTCCGGTTGCACTGGGGGCGCCTGTTTTTCCACCGTTATCTTTTGGACATCCTCTACATCCACCACTTACACCCTTACCGCCGATGGCAGCTTCCCCACCTCCAGTAGAGCCCTACCGTCGTACAGCGAGGATGAGAGTGACCGACACTCGTGATGCTTACAACCGCACGTGTTTGTTATAGTCCGATACGCGCGCATTACACCATGCGTGAGGACTATGGTCCGATGCGTGACATACCCATGATAGGAGTTAATGAGGCAGGACCATCCGGAGTACATGCGAGAGATGATGATTCCGAAGAACAAGAAGATCCCAAGAAGACAGTGAAATCCGGACGAGTTTTATGGACATAGAATAGGGTAGTATGTATATAGTATGGTCGTTTATGTAATAGTGAAAAGGAAAACTGGATGTTTTGTAATAGTATGTAAGCCAGTATGTATGTAATTTCCTTTATGATGACTGTTTGTTTGAAACGACCTTTTATGGTAAAAATTTTATGATATATATATGAATGACCTCAAATAAGGGCTTTTGCAAAAAGATGTGTATGGTAAAATGAATTATTGTAATATAGTTGTTTTACAAAAGGGCTATGTGATGATGTTATGTATGTTAATTTGTAAAAATAATACGCGATGCTAATATAATATCTTGTATAATGTAATGCCACCTAGAAGAGATCCCGATCGGGGATGAGAGGTAGAGGAAGAGGAAGAGGTAGAGGAAAAGGTAGAGGAAGAGGTAGAATCCCAATTCAAGAACCGTAAAATATACCACAACCACCCCACCGATCGTAGGGTAGAAGAGCTCTTTCAGACAACCCACCGCCTTTAACGGTAAAGGAACTCCGACGATGCGGAGCAATGGATAAGAAAATGGAACGGATTTTCGATTTTCTCGATGCACGCCAGGAGCGACTATCGTGCATTGCTTTTCACCATCGGACCTGCCGACTTTTGGTGGGAGGCCAAGAAAAACTTTACACCGAACAATTGAATGAGTTTACTTGGGAAGAATTCAAAGAGGAAATGTATGAAAAATATATTCAAGAGTTACGTAAAAGGAAGGAACTTGAATTCTTTGTTTTGAAGCAAGAAAAGATGACTGTAACAGATTATGATCGCACTTTCTGCGATATGTCAAGGTATGCCCCGGATCAAGTGAACACAGATTTAAAGATGTCAGAGAAATTTAGATCGGGTTTAAGGCCAGAGATAAGAATGTCTCTCGCCAGTCATGGAGATTTGACATATCAGAGCTCTTGACGAGCTTTGGATATTGAGGCAGCAATGCCAGACGACAAATCGGCATTTACTCAAACGCAGAATACAGGAGATAAAGGAAAAAGGAAATGGGAGGCGAATTATGGTAACAGTAATCGGGGAAGTTCTGAAAATATGAGTAATAAACGGCAGTGGCAAGGGAGTGTAATATCTCCAGGACAGGGATGGAAAAGGGCAGCTTTTGTCCCTCCAACGAGAGGACCACAAGAGAAGGGAAGAGCTTTACCTTGCCCAAAGTGCCAGAAGATGCACAAAGGAATGTGCATGGCAGGTAGCGGAAACTGTTTTAAATGCGGAGTAAGTGGCCATTATGCTAATAACTGCCCAGGGACACGCTTGGAAACAGCGATAAGGCCAAATCAACCCGGCAATGCTCAGCCGCTCGTGCAATGCGCTTCAAACCCAACCTCAATAAAGATGTACAATCGCAATAAAGGGCAAAGAACCCCAACGACGGCGGCAAAGAACCACAACGATAACGTCCCCAACAACGACCACGACAAAGAAGAATCGTAATCAAGAAGTACAAGTGCTATCAACCTCAACCTCAAATTTCAAAGTTAGGCATATGCTTTACATCAAGACAGAATGAACAAAACCAAGGAAATTTGGCGGTATGGGATTCTTCTCAACGTATTAGTTATATTGTTATTCGACACGGTGCTTCACATTCCTTTATAGCAAGAGCATGTGTTGATAAATTGAAACTTAGATCTGAAAAGGCAAATCAGGACATGAGAATCTCTTCACCTATAGGAGGGATTGTGACTGTTACGCATGTTTGCTCGAACCTAGAGTTGAACTTAGGATCACTTAAGGTTCTGGCGAATAATCTGAACGTGATACCCATGGGTGACGTAGATATAATCTTAGGAATGGATTGGCTAGCTAAAAATCATTCCACGATTCTTTGCAAAGAAAGGAAAATTTCATTTCATTTTCCTGGCCAAGAAGCTACATACTTCCACGGAATTAGCATGGGTAAGAAAGTCCCGATTGTGTCAGCACTGAAGGCAAGAAGAATGATAAACAAAAAAGGGAGCCACGCGTATCTTGTTTACTTGAACGGAGAGGATAAGACAAAGGTAAAAATGGAAAACATAGAGATTGTTCGAGAATTTCCAGATGTTTTTCCTGAAAATCTACCAGGATTACCTCCTGATAGACAATTAGAATTTACCATCGACCTGGAACCCGGATCGGCTCCAGTATCGAAGGCACCCTATAGAATGGCTCCGAAGGAATTGGAAGAATTGAAGATCCAAATACAAGAATTGTTGGACCTAGGTTTTATCAGACCTAGTGTTTCACCTTGGGGAGCGCCTGTTTTATTCGTCAAAAAGAAAGACGGTTCTTTAAGAATGTGTATAGATTATCGAGAGCTGAACAAGATGACACTCAAGAACAAATACCCTTTGCCAAGGATTGACGATTTGTTTGATCAATTAAGAGGAGCAAGCGTATTTTCAAAGATTGATCTCAAGTCAGGTTATCATCAACTCAAGGTACGGCCGGAAGACATATCTAAGACTGCATTCCGAACAAGATATGGCCACTACGAATTCATAGTTATGCCGTTCGGATTAACAAATGCACCGGCTGTATTTATGGACCTCATGAACAGAGTGTTTCATCCGTACTTAGACAAATTTGTCTTAGTCTTCATAGATGATATTCTCATCTATTCAAAGAATGAGGAGGACCATAAAGAACATCTAAGAACAGTGTTACAAACCTTAAGGGTTGAAAGGCTTTTTGCTAAGTTTAGCAAGTGCGAGTTCTGGCTGAAGGAAGTAATGTTCCTTGGACACATTGTGTCTGCAGATGGAATTAAGGTAGATCCAGCCAAGGTAGAAGCGGTACAGGAATGGAAATCGCCAAGGACCCAGAATGAGATCAGAAGTTTCCTAGGACTAGCTGGTTACTATCGGAGGTTCATTGAGGGATTCTCCAAGATTGCGAGACCAATAACTCAGCTACTCCGGAAAGGAATCAAGTTTAATTGGACAGAGGATTGTGAGGCGAGTTTTCAAAAGCTGAAGGAGAAGTTAACAAGTGCACCAAAGCTAGCGCCCGTAATCGGATAAGGGATATGTCGTTTATACCGATGCTTCTAAGAATGGACCGGTTGTGTCCTCGATGCAAGAAGGAAAGTGATAGCATATGCATCCCGACAACTCGCACCACATGAATTGAACTACCCAACCCATGACCGGAATTAGCCGCAGAGTTCATGCATTGAAGATTTAGAGACATCACCTTTATGGAGTGAGATGTGAGATCTTACTGATCACAAGAGTTTGAAATATTTCTTGAGCAAAGAGATCTAAACATGAGGCAAAGAAGATGGCTTGAATCGGTAAAGACTACGATCGTGGTATTAACTATCACTCGGGTAAGGCGAATGTAGTAGCTGATGCCCTAAGTACTAAAAATCAGACCAAACTAGGATGTCTCCTTACGAAGGAAGAAAAACTTGTTGAAGAGTTTAAAGGAATGAAAATTGAGTTGATTGAACAACCAGGGACGATCATGAATTGTATCGCTACACTCATCTTGACATCGGATTTAAGAAAAAGAATCGTAGAGAAACAAAGGATTGAGGAAAAGTTAGAAAAGATAAGAGAAAAGGTAAGGACTGAAGGACTAAGGAATTTCCAGGAAGCATCAGACAATGCTTTATTGTTTGAAGGAAGAATATGTGTTCCAGACAACGCTGAACTTCGAAACGAAATACTAAGAGAAGCTCACGATACACCTTATACTGCCCACCCAGGCAACACTAAGATGTACCAAGATCTAAGAGAAAAGTTCTGGTGGGAAGGCATGAAATGAGATGTAGCCTCTTTCGTAGAACGTTGTCTTGTTTGTCAACAAGTAAAAGCATTACACCAACGCCCTTACGGAAAGTTACAACCATTGGGAATACCCGAGTGGAAATGGGATGAAATAACGATGGATTTCGTACGGGTTTACCAAAGTCAAAAGGGAAACATCGCTATATGGGTAATAATTGATAGACTTACAAATGTGCTCATTTTCCGCCAATCCAGTTACTCATGGATCGATATAAATTAGCCCGCTTATAATGTAAAAGAAATTATACGACTACATGGAGTACCAAAATCTATTACCTCTGATAGAGACTCCAAGTTCACTTCGAGATTCTGGGTTAGTTTGCAAAAGGAATTAGGCACAAAGTTGAATTTCAAAGACAAGATTTCACCCATGGTCGATGGGCGTCGAAAGAACGATTCAGACACTAGAAGATATGTTGAGAACAGTAGTGTTGGATCGAGGTGCAAAATGGGAAGATGTATTACCCCTTATTGAGTTTGCCTACAACAATAGTTACCAAGCGACGATTAATATGGCCCCATATGAAGCTTTGTATGGAAAGAAATGTAGATCACCGCTTTACTGGGATGAAGTGGGTGAAAAAAAGATCATAGGGCCTGAAGCAATAAGTGAAATGATCGAAATCATCCGACAAATTAGCGAAAGAATAAAAGAAGCTCAAGATAGACAAAGTCTTACGCCGACACGCGCAGATCGAGCTATGTTTTGAAAGTGGAGATAAGGTATTCCTTAAAGTTTCTCCATCAAAAGGGATCATCGATTTGGAGTAAAGGTAAACCGAAACCCGCTTTATAGGACCTTATGAGATCCTAGAAAGAATAGGCCCAAGAGCCTATAAGTTAGCTCTTCCGCCAACTGGGAATGTACACAATGTTTTCCACGTGTCACAACTATGAAAGTATGTACACGATCCGAAACACGTGATCCATCAAGACGACGTGATCCTCAATCCGGATATGAGCTATGAAGAAGAACCCACGGCGATTTTAGACCGTAAAATTCAACAATTACGAAACAAGTCCATTCCGCTAGTTAAAGTATCGTGGACACATCATGGACAAGAAGAGGCCACATGGGAGCTTGAGGATGCTATGAAAGAACAATACCCAGATTATTTTTCTAAGGTATGCAAATTTCGGACGAAATTTCTTTTAAGGGTAGAATGTAATATCCTGAAGAAATTAACGCCTACTTACGATAAGTATAATTCGTAAAATTCTCTAAGCAACGGAGCTTAGGATAAAATTTCATTATTAATGGAATAATTTAACGAGGTAATTATGATATTACTACGATCATTTTGAGATGATTCGATAGTTAACGTTTTGAGACGTTTCAAACGTTAACGTTTAGAGATGAATAGAAAAATGATATTAATGATCAAGGAATTATAGTATTTAAATTCCTATGATTATTATATGTAATTAAAGTATTGTTTAACATTAAAATAATGCTAAAGCATTACGGATTTGATTGTGATTAAAATGCTAATTTTCGAAAACCCTAATTCGAAAATTAGGGTTTTCTTATACAAAATGATACCAATAAATTTTCCTATGATATAATTTATTGTCTAAACCATATGTTATGATATATATACCTATAAATAACATGAAAATAAAATATGTATCAATGGAGACTAATAAAAGTCGAAACCTTATGTTATAAATAACATATTGCACATCACTTTGGTATACACTTTGTTAAGTTACATCTTAATTATACAAATTGTATCTATGATATATATTAACATAGTATAATCAAGGGAGGTATAATATACATGGAAGAATGTATCTTAACTCATATATAGTATCTAGTATCACAACATTTAAATAAAAAAAATAAAACCTATTCATTTGTACATCAAAGAGCCGCTCTTGCTCCCAAGTTGCATGGTTGGGATTGTTTAATGGCCAAAAAGTGTAAGAAATATTAATTCCATCTCATGACTCATTAGGTGAGTCATAAACCATGAATTACACAAAGTCTTCCATTTCCTCTTCCATTTGCATGTGAGAACCGATAGGTGGAGGGAGTATAAGTAAAAATCAGATTTCATTTTCTCTCACAAACACACTTACACAAGTCTTGAGAACAATACATCACTACAATTCCTCTCCAAAAGCTAGAGAAGGCCGAGAGCTTCTTAGGAAAAAATAGAGTGTTCTTCTTCTATCTTCACTAAAGTCTAGCCTATAAACCTTCTACCATATATTCATACCATAGAAAGGTGAGGAATTGGGCAAGGTTTCAATTTTACATGAGTTTGCTATGAAAATTCAAAGCTAAGCTAAAGAGAATACAAGTGTTCTTAGTGTTCTTGGTTGTGAAAATTTCTAATGCTTATGTTCTTAGTGGTTGTTGATAGTAATATTTAGTTAATGCATGTTAAGTTTGACTTATGAATAAGTAAGTGTTCTTGATTTCAATTGTTATGCATGTGTGTTTAATTTCAAAAATTTGCTAATCTATGGTAAGTTATGCATTAAGAAGGTGTAGCATGAGAAATACAAGCCTAAATCATGTTAAAAGTTTATTTTGAACATATTATGAATTCTTGAGATGCTCGAAAGTTTTTCTAAAAATTGTTTAAAAATGGATTCATGATCTATAATCTTGTAGGAGTTCATAATAAGTATTTTTGAAATTTATATGATGATCGAAAATTCATAGAATTTATTTGAGCATGAATTATTGATGTATGGTGTTATAAGAGTTCATAGCAATTTATTAGGAATTTTAAAAAAAATCCTATGCTATATTTTTGGAAAATTACCGAAAATTATAAAAATTTCTATGTTGATGTATATTTAAGGCATGCAATGACATATAGTTAATCTAGGACCTAAACTATGTACTCTATGATTTTACTAGAATTTTTGGGAATTAATTGTCCAAATTCTTCAAAAAGGCCGAGAGCTTCAAGGCTCAATTTGATGATGATTAATTTGTTTTTGATGAAAACTATGATGTAATATTGTTATACTATAATGTATAAGCATGGTGTAATTTTGTTAGAATTTTATGAAAATGTTTGGTGCATGTGTGTTAAGAATCGAAACCATGAACCTTGATTTGTTAATGTAGAAATTAAGTATGATGGACTATATGTTATAATATGTTATGGATTAATGTTGAGACTATATACTAAATAATTAGATTTTTCAAGAATTATTTGGACAAGTTTGAAGAAACCGTGAATTTGAAATTAATTATAATATACAAAAATTTTCTATAGTTAATAATTAATACATATTAGTGATACTATGATAATATAGTACACTATGTAAAATTAGAAGAAAATTTGAAAGATAATTGAATATTATATTATTAAATAGCCGAGAGCTATACTAAGAGTATTAAGGATTTTTAAATCCTTAAATGTTAAAAATAATGATATATTATATGTTTAGAAGTTATCTTCAAAACATATTTAAAAAAAATAGTAATAATAAGAATTTATCAAAATAAATCAATTAGAAATTGATTTATATGAAATTAAAGATTAAAATATAAATTAGTAAAGAATTTACTAATAAAAGTCAAAATTATTGACTTTTGAAATCAACGATGAAATACGCTCGATAAATACACTAATACGCCAGAAACGATTAATTGAGTAATGAAGTCTCATTGGTAAGAAAAGATTTCAGAATCGAAATCGTTAGATCGAAAACATAGAAATACGTCAATCTTTACCTAAAAGGTTAAAATGGTAATTGTCGAACATATCTCGTTTCTGTCGAAATACGAGAAATGTTAATTACACGGTTGAACGGCGTATTGAATTCGTTAAAGAATTCAATTTAGATCGATATAGAATATCGAAGTTTATGCTAGACTTTAAAAGTCTCGAAAAACGTGAACGCGTATCAAACACGCTTTTGCGTAAAGGTGTGACGACGACGACGGCCGACATTGAAGAATAATCAAGATAAAGGCGATCGAATAGTCCGTGGGCTTTACTATACTTTTAAGTGATAAAATGTTGAGTGAGAAATTTTTATGTTACTGATATCAAGAAATGATGTTAAAATGTTTAAGCAATTACCTGCCAAAAATGTTTATGTTTTATGTATGTATCCTATCCTTGATTGCAATAATGTGAATGTGTTGGGTAGCTCCCAACTTATGTATGAAATCGATATCGGATCTTATGCCGGAAGGCTTATACCTGGCTAAGATTAACGTGTACACCTAATGGTGACTGTGAGCTGTAAGGACAATTCACGGCCGGTCACGGCGACGTAGGGGGAGGCCTCCTTCTACGGCGTTAATGATAATGATATGAAGAAAGGATAAGGATATGGATCATACATGCAAGTAAAATGCTTGGCCAAGCAAATGTTTATGAACTGATGAAATATTTTTGGTAAGCATAAGGTATTTCAAATAAAACCCTTATGTCTTACTATGATGTGGTAGAGTAATTTAAATACGATAAAATGTTTCGCATGAGTCCATTGAGTACATTCTTGTACTCACCGCATATTTGTTTTTAAATGTGCAGGTTGAGCTGTTGAAAATGCTGGTGGAGGGTGTTGAGAAGTCAGGACTACTTTTTGATAAGTTTATGTATGTTAAGTTAGAAACCTTGGGTACACGTCGTCATACGTGTATTCACATGACTTCCGCTGCAGTTTGAACAATGTTTCTACGAACAAATGATATTAACTGTTAAAGTCCTTCAGGTCATTATATTTCTTTTGGTTCTGTTGGTTCAGCTCACC